>JAGFNQ010000734.1:401045-473023 GCA_024364735.1 Boesenbergia rotunda
CATATTCGTATTCTTGTGATAAATGTAATGATTCATATAGCATGTTAAGGGAACCACTTGTACGGCCTTATGACTTTGAGATTGGATTTGTAATAGTTGGATATAATCCAACCTAACTGAAAATTGAGTGCTACTGTTGCCCAATTGATTGAAAGAAAAGAAAAGTTATTATTCATGCTCAATTGAGTCTTTTGGGGTTCAAAGAAAGGGGATTGTTTATTGATTGAAGATTATGATTGAAAATTTTATTTATTTTTCATGATAAAGATTATAGCATTTTCATGAAAGGGGATATAACCTAACCATTATGCATGATTGAGGATCCTTTTTTGTGTTTCATTATAGAGATTATTGCATTTTCATTATTTATCATTATTCTTTTTAGATTCTTAGAGAAGCTCTTTTACCAGTGTCTATTGGCAAATTTTATATTAAATTTCGATTCATGTTTATTAGCAATTCTTTGGTTTGTTAATATTTTATGGTACTTTATGATTATAATTTTTTTCTTTATGAATTATATTATTGATTATACTAAATCCGTCCCTTGTAACACCCTGTTTGGAAACCACAGGAATTAAATTGAATTCCATTATTTGAAAGTAACTTAAGTGAAGGAATTAAATTCTCATAGGAATTGAAATCTAACAAAATTAAGGAATTCAATTCCATCCCAAATAGGCGTGATTTGGGGTGTGAGAATTGAAAACAAATGAAAATATTAGCATAACCTCACATAAATATAATGTTTAATTCCTAACCTATCAATGAAAGGTAAAATAGTAAATAATTAAATTCATTTAGTTTTAGACTCATTCCAAACAAAATTTAATTCTTTTATTTACCGACTCATTCCAAACATACGATAGAATTTAATTTAATTTCATTGCTTAAAAACTTTCTAAACGGAGTGTAAGAAAATCAATGGTCGGAATCAATCAGTTCGATGACGAAATAATGAATCCAATTATATCTTTTAATTAATTTTATATATTTAATGATAAATTTTTATTATACATCATAATTATATATATGATTAAATATATATATATATATATATATATATATATTTAAGCTTAAAAAAAGATAATAGTAATAAAATTAATAAGTCTTTCCTTTATTAATACAAATGGACTATTAAAATAATTAATAATAAATATAAGCATAAGCATAAAAGAATTTATATGAATTTATTATTATTTTTGGAATTTAAAACAAATTTATGAATATTTTATTAGAATAAATTCACTAGGGTTTAAAAAGTTTTTTGGGATATATTTTATTTAAGTTATGAGTTGATTGAATAGTAGTCTTCGATCGATTTTTCGTCGCGCTATCGTTGCCTGTCGGCCCACCCGCCCACCCTGCCTCAAATCATCGACGAGACTGGGTCAAGCATTAAAATATTTGACTTTTTTTATACATTAAAAATCTGTAATTTATTTCCTTAAAAATCTGTGATTTTCCCTTTAAAAATCTATGATTTGTTTTTACATTAAAATCTGTGACAAAATTACATTTTTTTTCCTTAAAATCTGTGATTTTTATTTCCATAAAATCACAGATTTTTTCCTTTAAAACTGCGAATTTTTTATGCATTAACATCTGTGATTTTTTTATACAGTAAAATATGCGATATTTTTAACTTAAAATATTTTATACATTAAAATCTATGATTTTTCCCCCTTTATTAAATATTAACTTCCTTTTCACCGTTAGCCGCCATCAATCTACTAGCCGCTACTTGCTTAAAAAATTATTGTTTAAAATTTAGATGGAAACTTAAACCGAAATTATTTTTAATTTCCATAAAATGCTTTTGAGACAAGTATAATTTTATTTTAGTTTTTATTTATATATTGATGTGAAGATGTCTACTCGATTTAGCATTTTTTTAAAAAATAAAATTAGTGTTCAAAATTTTCTTTAATATTTAAATTTTAAATTTACTTTTTATATTTAATATTTCTTAACAATATATATTCATATCTTACTTCAGACGTCATAAATTTAAAATTTTTATGAATATTTTTTAATTTAAAATTAATTAAAAATCAAATTGATTCAATTAATTATCTTCCCAAATAGGAATGATAATTTTGGAGAATTTTATATTCGTCTCAAATGTCTAATTAAATTATATATATATATATAAGGTTTTTTCTAAAAATCTATTAATTATTTTTTATGTTAGGATTAAATTATATAGATGTTTAATTATATTTATATATATAATATGATTTTAATTTTAATATGTTTTTTAGAATTATGAAAAAAGAAAAATTATTAATGTAAGAAATATTTGATATGGATATAATAATAAATATTTGATATCCAATAAATACGAGGATAGAGTATATAAAATCTAATATGGTCACATGTTTATCCTCTTATTTAATTCTAAATTTGAAGAAATTTCTATATATTTTTTCCTCTTATAAATTAGTTTTTTTCCCCCTGGAAGAAGCATCACTAGGCCGAATCGCTTGGATTTCTTGATTCACTGTCTTTGCCATGAGACAGCCGTTGTTACCAACTAACCCGCGCCCGCCTCCGGATCGAACGGCGCCCGCCTCCGGACCGAACGGCGCCCCTCCCCCGCGCCCCTTCTACTCTCCTCCTCCTCCTACTCTTCCAGCGTACGCACCTCCTCCCGGTGACGACACCACCTACCTAAACCTCCTCTACATTGCCTGTGTGGTCTTCATGTGCCTCGGCTTCCTCGTCTTCTGCGTCGTTGCCACCGTCCTCCGCCCCCGCATGCCGGAGTTCGCCGTCTCTTCCGCTTGCGTCAACCTCTCCTCCTCCGCTGATCAACAGCAGCAGCAGTTATCCGCTTCCTTCGACCTCAACCTCACCGTCCAGAGCCCCAACCGTGGTTTGCGCATCTACTACGAGCAAGTCACCGCTAGCGTGCTATATGCCTCCGACATCTTGTCGGAAACCCCTCTCGCACCGTTCGATCAAGGGACGGGTGAAACGACCGTCGTCAGAGTTCGATTGGCGGCGCTCGGGGAGTACGTCAACTCCGATGTGGCGAGGGGGATCGAGTCGGACCGTGGGCAACGTGATGGTGCAGTAGGATTCAATGTTAGGGTTTTCTCATGGATTAAATTTGGATCCGGGGCATGGAGTACCGGTTGGTTTATCTTGGCGGTTCACTGCGATGACGTTCTGATTGGATTTGGGAATGGCACGAATATGCCTGCCACTGGTTGTCTGATTGGCTCAGCACCAAAGAAGTGTATGGTAATCTATTCTTCTCTGTAGGTGTGTGAAAACTAACCTTGTTCAACTTCTTTAATCATTATTATTCATGGTATTACCTCGTACAGTTGAGAGTTGCTACGTTATTCTATCTTGATGCGAAACAGATGCTAAAAGATTTCCTGAAATATAAGTTTCTGATGTTTAATTGTTGCATGCCTAACGACTCAAGAGAAAAAATATCATGGATATGCTATATATGGCAGTTATTCAAATCATCAATCAAATTTTTTATAAAATCAAATCGATCATTTTACTATCCGATTCAACGTTTATTTTCTCTCCCAATTAAGTAAAAAAAAAAATGAAACCGCCACTTTAGCGGCCCTCTGGCCCAGGCCCAATAGGAATCCAAGGGAGACAAATCACGGTTATCACTGGTGTGATGAGTCGCCTAGGGTCGAGGGAATTAATGCCAGCAGACCAGGGTTTTATCCCCGTGCACAACTGGCGACCCTCGAACTTGTGAGTTGTGACCTCCAAGTAAATGGTCAGGCGTCTTACCATCCGATCCAGTCCGTGGGGACATTTTCTCTCCCAATTAAGCCACGCCTCGAGGTGTTGCTCACGCTTCATTTAACGCCACGTTAGATCGCATTTATTAAGAATGACGCCACATTAGATCATTCTTGAGCGATGCGCAAGAAGAACTTTTATGGTGCGTTTGATTGGGGGTTATCCTTGATAACCTTGGTTATCCATCTAAGGTTATCAACAAAAATCTTGTTTGGTGTAGATAATCAGCGATTCTCAAGTAATGATCGATGTCCGACACGTTAGCAAAAGGGGCATGCAACCAGGAATCAAAAAATCATAGTAAAGTAAGGTTTTTCTTGATTCCTGGATTATGAAACTTATATTTCCAAAATTATCCTCCAATATTTACATTTAAGACGAAAATAATCATTACAATTTATTAACTTCCGAAAGCATTATTTGCGATCGACGACCGACATCGACGGCCAACGACCACCGCCGGTGGTCGACGCCCGGCGAACACCGCTGCCGACCGACGACCTCCGCTGGCGGTCGACGGCTGGCGAACACCGCAGTCGACGGTCGACGACCATAACCGACGACCACCGCCGGCGACGATCGCCGACGACCGACGATGATCGCCGGTGACTGTTGGTGCAAGTTGCATCAGTGATGTCCTCCTCTGAGTGTTTTAATGTTTGACAATATACTTAAGTCAGTGATACATTGAACAAGAGAAGAGGAGTTAAGAGAGGAGTAACCAAAGTGAAAGAAAGTCCTAGTAAACCTAGGCAATAAATCCTGGTTGGAAGAATTGGGCACTAAGTCCTGGTAAAGGGCTGGGCGCCGAAGACCTGACCGGAAGTTGGGCACGAAGTCCTGGTCGAGGACTGGGCAAGAAAACCTGGCCAAGGGTTGGGCACCGAAGACATGGTTCGAGGAATTGGGCATGAAGACCTGGCCGAGGGTTGGGCACCGAAGTCCGGGACTTAGGGTTTAGGCACGGAGACTTGGTCTGAGGGACTGAGCAACTTAGTTGAGCGATGACTAAGGACAGAAATAGAGACGGGTTAGGGTTTGGACGTCTCGAGATCCGAGAGAATCCGAGGCTAAGCGAAAGTCTGCCCGAAGGACTGGGTGGCAACCGTCTCCTGAATGGAGTAGGTGAAAGGCGCGTTCTCGGGGGTGGGAACTTGCGTCAGTTCGACCTAGGATTTCGTGGAAATCCGAAGTCAGAACCAAGTCCTTAAGGTTAATAATGGTTGTACATTTGCCTTGTATTTATGTATCTTGCAGGTACTAAGAATAGAAGGCAAAGCAGGCAAACTGGGCTGGAACCTAAGCAGCCAAGCGCCCCTATTGATGGGGGCGCCCAACAGGATCCAGGCGCCCCTATTGATGGAGGTGCCTCACTCAAAGAACAAAAAACAGCTTAGTCGAAGGAAGGAAAAACAAGCTTCCATTCAGGCGCCCGGGATGATACAGGCGCCCGGGTTCATGTAGGCGCCCAGGTCAAAGGTTTTATCAGCTGCGACGAGTTCGGCGCGGGGATAAGGTTTGACCAAGCCCTATAGGGCGCCCCCATCAACACAGGCGCCCGAATGAAGCCTATAAAAGGGGCCTCAACCCCTCAGCTTCAAACACAATTTTCCAGACACGATTCTAAGCTTTCCAAGCAACGACAACACGCTAACGACGAGGCTTTACGACCGGGAGGCTCCAGGAGGAAGTGCGCGGCACTTCGGAGGTCCAGATCGGCCGAGTCTTCGACCAGCTCATTTTTAGTTTGCTTTAATTATTCTGCACTTAATTTTCAATATTTGTGATTGTAATTATTGCACTGTAAGACGAGTTTCTCCGCCTCCGGAAAGTCTGGAAAGGAAACCAATAGTGGACGGACGTTCCCGTGCATAGGCCTTGGATGTACTGACCCTGGGGGGTCGGAAACCAAGTAAAAAATCCCGCGTACAATTTATGTCCTGTTTTGTTTGTTATTTTTCTGTTTTCCGCTGTGCTACTAACGCTTTGAGTCTAGAACGTAATTCGAAAGAAGATGAATATCCGCGACAAATTTTCGTTCGATATTCACCCCCCTCTATCGACGGCACCGGGCCTACAGTGACCACCGGCAGCGATTGGCGACCACGGCCGACGGTTGACGACCACGACCATAGCCGGCGACCACCGCCGCTGGCCGGCGGCGATCGCCGGAGGCCGCCCACCACCGCCGGCGACTATCGCCGACGGCCTATCGCCGGCGGCCGCCCACCACCGCCGACGACCACCACCGCTGTCGGCGATCGCCGGCGACCACCGACGACGACCACCACCGCCGGCGACGATCGCCGGTGACCACCGCCGGCGACGATCGCCGGTGACCACCGCCGGCGACGATCGCCGGTGACCACCGCCGGCGACGATCGCCGGTGACCACCGCCGGCGGCCGGTGGCCGACGACGATCGCCGACGACCACCAGCAGCGGCCAACGACCACCGCCCGCGATGATCGCCGGCGGCCGACAACCATCGTCGGCGACGATCACCGTCGGTGACGATCACCGGTGACCACCGCTAGCGGCCGACAATCACAGCCGGCGACCACTGTCGGCGATCGACGACTACAGCCGGTGACCACCACAACCGGCGACAACACCGACAGTCGGCCGACAATCTGCGCCGATCGTCGGCGGTCGACGCTGACAGTTGGCCGTAGGTGTTGGACACCGACTGCTTACGTGAACACCGACGATCGACGTCGACGCCCTTAAATCTAAACAAATAAAATTATTTAAATAAATTCTAAAGGGTAATACGGTAAAATATTATATTAGGTTATAGACTATTACCTTCAAACAAACAAGATTTTATTTGATTACCTAAATTGAACTAAACAACTTCAGGTTATGTTTCATTTCTCATAACCTTGGTTATCTGATTACATGGTAATGACATAACCGAGGTTATATATGATAACTTGAACCAAACACACCCTTAGAATCAGCTACAAGTTCTGAGATGTTGGATTTTTAAATCGTCTATCGCGAATGCTTTCCGATTTATTTTGATCATCGATGAAAATTTTTTGTAAGGTCGGGTCGGTCACCTCAGGTTCAATTTGTCTACTACCTGGCTAAAAAAAACTTCTTAGGATGTATTTGATTAAGGATTATCCTTGATAATCTTGATTATCCATCTAAAATTATCAACATAAAATCTGTTTAATTTAGATAATCGAGTAATCTCGAGTAATGATTCATGCCTGACACGTCAACAAAAGAGGCATGCAACCAGCAATTGGAAAACCAAGGAAAACTTAATGGGGCGTTTGATTTACTCTATTTTCTATTTTCATTTTTCAAAAAATCGCATTTTCTCATTTTTTGGAAAATGACTTTATTTCATTTTCTAGTTTTCTAAAAAACACTATATCTTTTCTGAAAAATAAGACTGAAAAATACAAACCAAATACGTTTTCTAGAAAATCGCATTTTCTATGAAAAATGAAAATGAAAAACAAGCAAACCAAACGCCCCCAGGTTTTTCTTGATTCCGGGGTTAAGAAACTTTTCTTTCCCAAATTATCCTTTAATATTTACACTTGAAGCCAAAAATATCCCAAATAATTAACTAAATTACAACTCGCAACCGACCCATATGACGGACAATCGATTGACGGCGGTTGGTCGGCAATCGGCGGCGGTTGGTCGGCGACGACGACGGCTGCGGCCGGCTGGAGACCGATAATCGGTGATTGATGGTCGACCGACGATCACGGCAGATCTGGCCAGCGACCGACGACGGTCGACGACTACTATTATTATTATATAATTTTAATATTATGATTTTAATAATTAAAATAAATATAATAATAAATCGTTAATCCGACGACTGATATAGTTTTTTTAAATTTGAATAAGTATAAAATATTATTTTACTTTTTCATTTTTAATTTAAATAAGCATACAGTATCATTATCTTTAATTTTAAACTAATGGATAATATGGTAAAATATTATATTAGATTATATACTATTATCTTCAAACAAATAAAATTTTGTTAGATCATCTAAATTTAACCAAACAACATTAGGTTATATTTCATTTCTCATAACCTTAGTTATATTATTACCTAGTAATCACATAACTAAGATCATATATGATAACTTGAACCAAACGTACCCTTAACGTCCAGTTAGTAAGGTTTAGACAGTGTTTAGAAAAGTTTTTACTCTTTTAAAAATATTTTTTATAAAAATTATTTCGAAATTAATACTAAACTAAAACAAAGAGTGTTTAGAAATAGAAATAAAAAATTCATACAAAATAAAATTTGAGTATTTGATGTTAAATTTAATTTTTAATTATATGATAATAATATCTTTAAATTATATTAATTAATTTTTTTAATTATCTAAATATAATTTTGATACTCATAAATAATATATATATATTTATTATTATATTATGAATATTATATCAAAATTAATTTTTTTAATAATATATGTTAAAAAATATCAAAATAATAAAAATAAAAATATAAAAAATAATAAAATTTATATAAATTTATAAAAATATGTAGAAAATTTTTGAAAATATAAATTATATAAAAATATAAAATTTTATTTAAAAGTGTAATGGTAATTATGTAAAATGATAAATTTATTAAGGGTATAAATGTTAATTTTTAATTATAGACTATAAATAAAAAAATAGAAAAAAATATTAAATTCTTACTTTCTATTTTTTATAAGAGTTACAGAAGTTAAAGTAGAATTTAATATTCATAAATATTTAAAAATACTTCTACTTAGCTAGAATATAAAAAACAACTAGTAAAAATTTTCTCAAATACTCTTTTAATTTGTCTCTTTCGACACAACATGAAAGAGAAATTGATGATA
The DNA here is from genome assembly GCA_024364735.1 of Boesenbergia rotunda. NCBI lineage: Eukaryota > Viridiplantae > Streptophyta > Magnoliopsida > Zingiberales > Zingiberaceae > Boesenbergia > Boesenbergia rotunda. The sequence continues at coordinate 409,690 of JAGFNQ010000734.1, forward strand.
TGGGAGTTATAAAGTAGGTTTCATGTGGATTGAAGTGTATACGGTTGGCATTAAACAATCCAATCGGCGCCAGACTAGCCTTGGACAGGGCAACAGCTGGATGAAGCATTGACGTTGGCCGAGCGTCGTACGCTAAAATCATTCAACATCCAATTAGTCGGACTTTGACCTCTTTTGTCGGAGTGTAAAGGGAAAATTGATGATGCCAGGGTAATAGATTAGATCTCCGCGAGCAATACGAGTGAAAATCGAGTCGGAAGGAAATACTTATCTGGCGTAAGGAGATATATGCCGATCAACATATACAGAGTGGTCCGCTGATAAAATACTCAAATGAATAAATAAAAGAACTAAAATTTAAATTCTAAGAGAAATTAATATTTTAAAAGTTGATCTCTAGAATTACTTAGAAGACGCTTGGTAAACGGGTTTAGAAGACAGAAATAGGAATGAAATATATTTCATTGCCATTTATGATGCTTGATATACGGGAATCGGAATCAAAATAAAGATATAATACTATTGATTTCATAATCCAACTCTCACTAGGTTATCATTAAATTTATAAACCCCTCAATCAAAACTTATTATCATTCCCATTATCAAATATATATCAAACGCCCATTAGTAGATAGATCAAGGAAAAAAATAAACATATCAAAAATATGCAATTGTACATTACAACTATAAGTGATGGAGCATGCTCCTTAAATGATAAGAATTTAATATTCATCCAAGGCATATTATGTCGAGGGAGTTTGAATTATGAATTATTTATGATATTGAATCGTTATTTTTTAATTTATTCTAATGATTGATAAAAAATTATGTACGATTCGGCCATATTTGAATACCTAAATTTAGAAGGAAAAAAAAATTGAGAACCAAGAAGATGGTTATTCTTGGAGAATAAAATAAGATAGAGATATATTTAATTCATTATTTTGTTCATGAATAAGTAATACATATCAACCAAATCATAGCTAAGAAGCCACTACAGTGGAACTGACAATTCTGTCGAATTTTATATTCCAAGGCCGTTTTCCAACAAAAAATTATAGATGAAAAATGATAGGGAGAATAAAAATGGGAGAGTGAAAAATATTATGAATGACGTGACATTTTACATGTAGCGATCTCCGACGGGTTTACCGTACCTTCCAGGATATAGTTTGATTCGGGGTGGCGGCCGAAGGCCACCGATGGTGTCCAAGTGATAATCGGACACGTACATGTAAAATGTCACGTCATGTCACATCATTTATTATGCTTTTCACTCTCTCATTTTTATTCTCTTTATCATTGCTCGTTATAGAAATAGCTATTTTGTGGCATTGGACAGTCTCATCGAGATTGAAAGGGCTATTTCTGAAAACTAAATCTAAAGTTAATTTTCTATTTAATTATGAAGTGATTTTTTATTATATGAGAAGAATTGTATAATCTATATATAACATAAAAGTAAATGTATTATTGTTAAAAGCATCATCCTATTTGAAATTAATATATGTATTTATTAATGACGGTGTAATTACTATCATATTTAAATTGTTATTGATCGCATATTTTATTACTATCATATTTATAATAATTTGATGTAATATCTTGACAATTTTAACCATATACATAGATTGGTTACTAGAATTATCATTAATGATTATAAATGACATTGTAATTATTAATAATTAATATTATTTTGGATGATTGTTCTGAATTATTATATTTATCGTCATTATTTATTGGTGGCATTTAAATTGATACATTGCATCTCTAACGGATAGCTTTTCATATTTTTCTATAATATATTTTGATCATTTTGGATTTGGTTACGGTAATTTACCAAAGGGCGTACCCAAGAATTGATATTTACCAAAAGGCGTACCATGGTTTCAATGTTACCAAAGGGCGTACATATTTTAGTAAACTTCCTCTTATACCCCTACCGTCAAGTACTGTATGCATTTCTCTTTCTCTTTCTCTTTCTCTTTGTCAGTAACGAATTTCGAGACGGACCATAAAGAGATATTCCTTTATATTTTGATTTTTATATTATGGAACCTTTCTCAAAATAAAAAAATATTAAAATTAATGAAAATATTTTTATTAAATTAAAACTAAAAGAACATTTCAGCCACCCGCGTTGGGCCTGAAATGGTTCCATTTCAGGCCCAACGTGGGGCTGAAATGTTTCCATTTCAGGCTCAACGTGCCCAATATTAAGGGTCTTTTATCGATTCTTTGTTATTACATTTTAACACCTCGGAGAAGTCCAAATAAATAATGGATAGCAAATTTGAACTCCTTATAACCTCAGAAATCCACAAGAACTGAAATTTTTACAATCGGAGCTCTCTAGGTCAATTTGTGACATTTTAGAGTCATTGGGCCAGGCCCAACGTGGGCCTGAAATGTTTCCATTTCAGGCCTAATGACCCTAAAACGCCACTTGTGTCAAAACCCGCTGATTAACCTAGAGAGCTCCTATTGTAAAAATTTCAGTCCCTGTGGATTTCTGAGGTTACAAGGAGTTCAAATTTGCTATCCATTGTTTATTTGGACTTCTCCGAGGTGTTAAAATGTAATAATGAAGAACCGAGAAAACACCTTTAAAATTGGGCATGTTGGGCCTGAAATGGGCACGTTGGGCCTGAAAAGGAAACATTTCAGGTCCTCGTTGGGCCTGAAATGGTTCCATTTCAGGCCCAATGACCCTAAAAAGCCTAATGTATCAAAATCCACTGATTGACCTAGAGAGCTCCAATTGTAAAAATTTCAGTTCCTGTGGATTTCTGAGGTTACAAGGAGTTCAAATTTGCTATCCATTATTTATTTGGACTTCTCCGAGGTGTTAAAATGTAATAATGAAGAACTGAGAAGAAATCACACATTAGGCCTTTTAGGGTCATTGGGCCTGAAATGGTTGGACACCTATTGCATTGGTGATATCTAATATATAGATGTTTGGACACCTAAAACATCATCTCCTACCTCTGACCTCTCTATTCATATGGAATTTTCAGAAATCTAGATATGGGAGGTCCATCAGTGGGTTTTGGTCAAAACTCACTGATATTTCTAAACTACTCCTATTTGATTGGTGATATCTAATATATAGATGTTTGGACACCTAAAGCATCATCTCCTACCTCTACCCTCTCTATTCATATGGAGTTTTCAGAAATCCAGATATGGGAGGTCCATTAGTGAGTTTTGGTCAAAACTCACTGATGGACCTCCCATATCTGGATTTCTGAAAACTCTATATGAATAGAGAGGGTAGAGGTAGGAGATGTGTTTTAGGTGTCCAAACATCTATATATTATATATCACCAATCAAATATGAGTAGTTTAGAAATATCAGTGAGTTTTGGTCAAAACTCACTGATGGACCTTTCATATCTGGATTTCTGAAAATTTCATATGAATAGAGAGGTTAGAGGTAGGAGATGATGTTTTAGGTGTCCAAACATCTATATATTAGATATCACCAATCAAATAAGAGTAGTTTAGAAATATCAGTGAGTTTTGGTCAAAACTCACTTATGGACCTCCCATATCTGGATTTCTGAAAATTTCATATGAATAGAGAGGTTAGAGGTAAGAGATGATGTTTTAGGTGTCCAAACATCTATATATTAGATATCACCAATCAAATATGAGTAGTTTAGAAATATCAGTGAGTTTTGACCAAAACCCACTGTTGGAACTACCATATCTGGATTTCTGAAAACTCTATATGAATAAAGAGGTTAGAGGTAGGAGATGATGTTTTAGGTGTCCAACCATCTATATATTAGATATCACCAATCAAATAGGAGTAGTTTAGAAATATTAATGAGTTTTGGTCAAAACTCACTGATGGATCTCCCATATCTGGATTTCTGAAAACTCCATATGAATAGAGAGGGTAGAGGTAGGAGATGATGTTTTAGGTGTCCAAACATTTATATATTAGATATCACCAATCAAATAGGAGTAGTTTAGAAATATCAATGAGTTTTGACCAAAACCTACTGATGGACCTACCATATCTGGATTTTTAAAAACTCCATATGAATAGATAGGTTAGAGGTAGGAGATGATGTTTTAGGTGTCCAACCATCTATACATTGATGTCACCAATCAAATATGAGTAGTTTAGAAATATCAGTGAGTTTTAGTCAAAACTCACTTATGGACCTCCCATATCTGGATTTCTGAAAATTCCATATGAATAGAGAGGATAGAGGTAGGAGATGGTGTTTTAGGTGTCCAAACATCTATATATTAGTTATCACCAATCAAATAGGAGTAGTTTAGAAATATCAATGAGTTTTGACCAAAACCCACTGATGGACCTCTCATATCTGAATTTCTGAAAATTCCATATGAATAGAGAGGTCAGAGGTAGGAGATGATGTTTTAGGTGACCAAATATCTATATATTAGATATCACCAATGCAATAGGTGTCCAACCATTTCAGGCCCAATGACCCTAAAAGGCCTAATGTGTGATTTCTTCTCGGTTTTTCATTATTACATTTTAACACCTCGGAGAAGTCCAAATAAATAATGGATAGCAAATTTGAACTCCTTGTAACCTCAGAAATCCACATGAACTGAAATTTTTACAATCGGAGCTCTCTAGGTCAATCAGTGGATTTTGACACATTAGGCCTTTTAGGGTCATTGGGCCTGAAATAGAATCATTTCAGGCCCACGTTGGGCCTGAAATGGTTCTATTTCAGGCCCAATGTGGTCCTGAAATGGTTCCATTTCAGGCCCAATGTGGGCCTGAAATGTTTCTATTTTAGGCCCAACGTGCCCATTTCAGGCCCAACATGCCCAATATTAAAGGTGTTTTCTCGGCTCTTCATTATTACATTTTAACACCTCAGAGAAGTCCAAATAAACAATGGATAGAAAATTTGAACTCCTTGTAACCTCAGAAATCCACAGGAACTGAAATTTTTACAATCGGAGCTCTCTAGGTCAATCAGTGGGTTTTGACATAAGTGGCGTTTTAGGGTCATTAAGCCTGAAATGGAAACATTTCAGGCCCACGTTGGGCCTGAAATGATTCCATTTCAGGCCCAACGTGGGCCTGAAATGTTTCCATTTCAGGCCCAATGACTCTAAAAGGTCACTGATTGACCTAGAGAGCTCCGATTGTAAAAATTTCAGTTCCTGTGGATTTCTGAGGTTACAAGGAGTTCAAATTTGCTATCCATTATTTATTTGGACTTCACCGAGGTGTTAAAATGTAATAATGAAGAACCGAGAAGAAATCACACATTAGGCCTTTTAGGGTCATTGGGCCTGAAATGGTTGGATACCTATTGCATTGGTGATCTCTAATATATAGATGTTTGGACACCTAAAACATCATCTCCTACCTCTGACCTCTCTATTCATATGGAGTTTTCAGAAATCCAGATATGGGAGGCCCAACGTGGGGCTAAAATGTTTCCATTTAAGGCCCAACGTGCCCAATATTAAGGGTCTTTTATCGATTCTTTGTTATTACATTTTAACACCTCGGAGAAGTCCAAATAAACAATGGATAGCAAATTTGAACTCCTTGTAACCTCAGAAATCCACAGGAACTGAAATTTTTACAATCGGAGCTCTCTAGATCAATCAGTGGATTTTGACACATTTGGATTTTTAGGGAGTGTTTGGGAGAGCTTCTGCTACCTGCTTTTTAGATTCTGGCTACACAGAATCACTTTTGAGTGTTTGGGAAGGCTAGATTCTGCTTTAGCTTCTGTTACTTTTGCTCAGAAGTTAGAAGCAGGAATTTGATGCTTCTACCTGCTTCTGCTTTTTTATTTATGATATAACATTAAAAATAATATTTATATCCTTAAATAATATAACATTTTACCTGATTGCCACTTGACCTAAATTATATTTATATTTATTATATTTATTTATAAATTATATATATATATATATAATTTATAAATAAATTTTTTCAACGTTTCAGAATTATATATATATATTATATTTATATAAATTATATTATTTTTTATTTTTTTATTAATTTTATATATTTTTCAAATATTCAAATTATAAAAAAATTAATTTTAATACTATATTTAAAATATAATAATAATTATATCACTATTTAAAATATAATAATAATTACGTGAACAAATTATTGATAGTATCGAAATTATATTTAAATAATTAAAAAATGATTAATTTATATAGTTTAAGGATATTATTATCATTCAATTAAAAATTAAGCTTGGAAGCAATTATTCTCCCAAACACTCAAACTTCAAGATAATCAGCTTTTGGCTTCTATTTTCAAACACTGCTTACTTTAGCTTCTTACTAACTTCAAGATAATCACTAGAAGAATCACTTTTCAAGAAGTAAAAGCTCTCCCAAACACTCCCTTAGGGTCATTGGGACTAAAATGGAACCATTTCAGGCCCAACGTGGGCCTGAAATGGAAACATTTCAGGCCCAACGTGGGCCTGAAATGTTTCTATTTCAGGCTCAACGTGCCCATTTCAGGCCCAACATGACCAATTTTAAAGGTGTTTTCTCGGTTCTTCATTATTACATTTTAACACCTTGGAGAAGTCCAAATAAACAATGGATATCAAATTTGAACTCCTTGTAACCTCAGAAATCCACAGGAACTAAAATTTTTACAATCGGAGCTCTCTAGGCCAATCACTAGGTTTTGACACAAGTGACGTTTTAGGGTCATTAGTCCTGAAATGGAAACATTTCAGGCCCACGTTGGGCCTGAACACGTGGGCCTGAAATGTTTCCATTTCAGGCCCAATGACCCTAAAAGGCCACAGATTGACCTAGAGAGCTTCGATTGTAAAAATTTTAGTTCCTGTGGATTTCTGAGGTTACAAGGAGTTCAAATTTGCTATCCATTGTTTATTTGGACTTCTCCGAGGTGTTAAAATGTAATAACAAAGAATCGAGAAAAAAATCCTTAATATTGGGCACGTTGGGCCTGAAATGGAAACATTTCAGGCCCAACGCGGGTGGCTGAAATGTTCTTTTAGTTTTAATTTAATAAAAATATTTTAATTAATTTCAATATTTTTTTATTTTGAGAAAGGTTCCATAATATAAAAATCAAAATATAAAGGAACATCTCTTTATGGTCCTTCTCGAAATTCGTTACTGACAAAGAGAAAGAGAAAGAGAAAAAGAAAAAGAAATACATGCAGTACTTGACGGTAGAGGTATAAGAGGAAGTTTACTAAAATATGTGCGCCCTTTGGTAATATTGAAACCATGATACGCCTTTTGGTAAATACCAATTCTTGGGTACGCCCTTTGGTAAATTGCCGATTTGGTTAAGTTAGTTATCACATGATAAAATTATAAAATAGAGTAAAAGTCGATTTCTTGTAAAACTGAAAAAAATACTCTCCTATCTGATTCTATGTTCAATTTTCTGATTTATATATAGAATATGAAATATGAAATCTTTATAGTTTATTATTTTCTTTGAGCTTATTGGAAGGAATGCATTCGATTGAGGATAGTTAGATCATTGCTAATATATTGGCAAATGTTACTATGTAGTATGCTCAATATGTGGTGTAGTTTAGATATTATCTCTTATGGTGTCATCTTCAGTTTTTTATTAGATTAGTGAGAAATATGTTGAGAATAGAAGAATACTGACTTTTACTAACAAGAATGTCTTCAGAATTGAACAATTAAAAATTTAAGGTCATTAATGCACCTAGTATTTCTTTAACTTTGGCCGTGGGGCCATGACCATTTACAATATAATATTATTTTCTCGTGTTAAGGTATAATCGAGTTGATTATTATATATATGATTTATATAATTGAGTAAGGATTGAGTCTCGACAAAGCAAAGAAATTGTCCTGTCATATGATGGCTAATTTCAATTTTCAAATTTACTCCCTTCAAATAATATGAGATAGTCATGAGAACTACTAGAGTAATAGATTTTATCATTTTATAGAAATAAAATATTATTTTCTCGATTACCTTTATAACTAAGAAAATATTATATTTCTATAAAGTGGTTAGACTCAACTAGAGCGGTTAGATTGACCGATCATGCTAGAGTGGGTTCAAGCATTAAAAATATCTATCATCCAGTATAGGCGGAGAGTGGAGTGGGCTAGTCCACCTTCTTAACTAGGAAATCTACAATCTAGTTCAACTTAAAGTGGATTATAGGTTAAGCAAATCTACGAGTCCAAAAAAATATTAAAATTTTCAAGTTTGAGTTGTGAATTAAGTAGGTCAGCCTATGAGTTCGTCACTTTAATTTTATATTTTGGAAGAAAAAAATTCTACTTAACCCGAGCCCGCTATGGGTCAACTCGTCTAGACCCACAACTTGCGTGAACCGGCCTTTTAAAGTCCCCTTTTAAATGAGTCAATAATATTTTAAGTAGATCCACTTAAATTATTTAACACGGTGGGCCAATCTAACCAACCTAATCCAAATTAATGACTTTATACTTATGATTATAAATGAATCAAGCTTTGAGTATTCAAGTTTCTTTGATAAACGTAGACAAACTAAGTCTAATTAAACCTAAAATGAATCAAGCTAATGGTTGAAATGATTATTTAAGCTTGACTTGATTTTTTTTCATGAGCTTGAGTTTGATTCAACAAAAGCTTAAGTTTGGTTCGTTTATATGTTATTGAGCTTTTAATTTAAGATTATTTGATTATTTGGAATTTTTATATTTTAAATTCATTTGGTTAGTTATTGAATTTAAAATATCAATTTATTTGTTCATTTATTTATTTATTATTTATTTAGCATATTGATAGGTATTTTATTGATAACATGGTTTATAAATATTGCTCAACGTATGATTATTGTATCGTTCATGAATACTATTTGTGAAGTCCTTACGAAATAGACTAATAGTCAGTGTGTCGGTGTTATCACCTTGAGATATGGAGGTCAAAATCGACAAAGTCAGTATTCTCGTCCTCTCCACATACTAGCCATGACATTCGGGCTAATAGTCTTCATGATTTATCTCTTTCATATCCGTCTTGAGACGGATGGACGGAGACACTGAAAGCGAACGAATCGACATTACCACTTTAAATAAATTATTATCCAACTAAATATCAAATTTATTGGATTAATTTAAAGCCCTATAACTCACTTCCGCCATTTGACTGTTCGTATTCCCATCTGGATTTACGTAGGTTGCAATTGTGCCCACTATTTATAAAAATTATTTTAAAATGATAAAAATAATTGTTTTAAATAATAACATTTATAATTTGTTTTAAAAATAAAACTAAAAGATAAAATTATAAAATCATCTAAAAACTTTAAAAATTATATTATATATTTTTAAAATATTTTAAAATTTTTAATTTTAAAAATCTAGCAGGAATATTTTAAATCAAAATTTTGAAAATTTTTAGATTATTTTAAATTGATAGTTAATCGTTAACGTAAATTTAAAATTTAATTTTAATTATTTTAAAAATATATAAAAATTTAAAATAATTGTTGATATATTTTTTTAAACTTAAACTTATATTATATGCTCTATAAATATAAATTTATATTGTTATTATTATTATTATTAGGTTAGGTTAAGGGTTCTCCCGATTCACGCCCCCCTCCCCCCCTCCTGTCGGCGCCGACTCGCCGCTGATCAGGTAAAATATCGCCTCTCCCTCTCCCTCTCTTCTTCATTTTGTTTCTCCATTCGATCCGGTGCCGGCCGTCTCTGTGCCGACCCAACGCCATGGAGGAGTTACGGATTCATCTTCTTTCATCTGGCGCGCCCGCGCCCACTCCGGCTGAGGAGATTATAGAGGAATCCCCAGAAACGGCCATCCTGAAGATCCTAGACGAGTTCCTAGCAAAGGTGCGATTCTATGTCATCACTTAAGCAAAGTTGAATATCAACGTTTGTACAGTTACTACGCAATTTATGCTGTTTTAATATCTTTAGGATTCATGATTTGCATTAGCTATTCCCGGGAATCAAACAGTAGGCATTGGGGGGGGGGGGGGGGGGGGGGGGGGCGGAGTTGGGATAGGAGATCATATGGCGTTGCCCTTGTTTATTCACCAAGGCATTACATGTAAAAACGTTGATGTTGCATCAATCAATCTATCCATCTATCTCCAATAAAAACAAGAAGACATAAAAAAAATGACAAATCACTTTGCCCACATGTAAATATATCCGCTTGCTCTTCTGCACCTTCCGCCTTCTCTCTCGTATTATTTTCGTCACTTAGTATGCACCCCTCTCAAAACTAAATTTCGGGATCCGCCACTGGATAGAGGAGTCCCCAGTGGAACAATCAGTGGATTCCTCTTTCATGCGATTTCTGGTGAGCTTTATAAATTTAATACATTAATTTTAGAAACTAATATATAATTTAAAATAAGAACAAATCATAAAATATTTGGTCATTTTTGACCATACATGGGAGAGATTGCTATCAGGAATTCATCGTAGGTTGATTTTGTAGTAACATTGGCATAAGAATACTATTTGCCACCTATAATTATAAAAGAGATGATTATCTAAATCTCCTGTAACATCTATTTTTAGAATAATTTTGATTTTGCTACTTATTTGTTTATGACATACAAATGCAGATAGAATCAAATGACACAAGACTTACACTCGAAGAATTAAAAGTGACAGTGAAGGATTTCAACGATAAAAAGAAAATCCTCCTAGAGAAGGTCGAGGGAGGTAATATATGTTTATTCAATTTCTTTTATAAATTGAGGAATTGGTTATCATTTATTTACGATGTTTAACAAATAATATTATTTTTCTAGATAATACTGGTCAAAGAGTTGGATATTCTAAGAAGATAACTCTTATTGTCACTGGTTAAGATGTCCGAAGTACATCTCTCCCAGCAAATTTTATTTGTTACCTTTAATAAGTCTTCTTTAAATAAGTCATATTAGTGATATTCTTCTTTTCATTTTATAGGACCCAATTACCATTAGTTTGTGATATGTTAAATCCATACAAAATCACATATTTCTCCTTTTTGAACTATTTTGTAAGGTTGCTTTATCTGTCACAAGCCATTTTATTTGTAGTTCTAGTCTCTTGAGATAATTATATCTACTAGGAGAACAGGAATCTGATACTTGTGTTGATTTTATGGAAATGAAGATTCGTTGCTTGGGTTACCAGTTATGGCACATCTTCAATAGATTTAGGGGCCTGTTATTATTTGGATATGCAATAGCAAATTTTTATGGGACACTTGCTTTGCATATTGTCATATTTATTGCATCATAGACGTTCTTTTCTTGTTTGCTAATGATGCATTACAAATGTTTAGATGATTTCACTAAGAAAACATGGAGGTTTGAAATCCTTTTATATATTCGACTAACAAACCCTATCTAAGTCGGTCTCTTTAGTGACTCTGTCGCTTGAGACCCAAGAGTCCACTTACGTGGTCGTCCTCGATTATGTCTCGGCGCGGGAGCAAGTCCACCCCAAGTCATATTTGTTAGTATTACCCAAAGGCTACTAACCTTAACGAATTTACCCAATTTTCGCCTGGAGATGTCTCGTCGCCGCCAAATCCCAGAGTACAATCACGTCGAGAAAGCGACTCCGAAGATTCGAAATGTACTTGGGTAGATCTCATTAAACCCGAGCTCTGATACCCACCAATTTGGTATCAGATAAACTCCGAAAAATCCGTAAAACATAAAAAGAGGTAGACATCGTAACCGAAGCTCTGATACCAACTAAATTGTCACAACTTCGGAAAGGAGCCGTTGGCCCGATATAAAATCAGACAACATCTCCCCTATACGGCGAACAATATGAAGCATTAATACATAATGCAATCATAATATGGCCTCCATGACCTTAAATAAATATAGCACGACCATTCCTAGCCGGAAAACATAAAATAAAATATGTCCATAGCATAAATCCAATAAAACTTACCTAATCTGTATTCCAGGCAGGCGCGCAGCAAAACCACATCACATAAAGCCTAACAAAGGACTCAAAAGTACAGTCCGTACAACAACATAACGTAAATACAAGTCCACGACGCAAATCAATGCAAAGTATGAAATATAACATACTAATACACGAAAATAAAACGGGAAACTATAGCCTGAGTTGTCAAGTGCAGAGGACTGGCAACTGGGCTCTTCTGGCAGATATCAACCTGAAAATAAAACATGGTGAACGGTGGTGAGTCCAAACGAACACTACGGGTATAGAGATAGATATCCATGACAAATAAACATCTATACAAGCTATAAGGAAACAATAGGATACAGTCTCGTAGAAGAATAAGAATATGCATAACATAAATGTTGAATGTATATACATACCAGACTCCATCTATCCTGCGGGGTGGTACAATCAACCCCTACATAACATTAACTACAAAGCACAATCCAAATATGTAACTGTCCCCTGTATGAGCATGCCAAACATATGCAGCAATCAAATGCAGCAAGCACAAACAAATTCACAATGTATCATATGGACATGATGCAATGACATATGTTACTTCTGACGCCAATCAAGCCGCCGTCACAGGTCATAAGTGAATGGTTGAGTCGGTGGGGTTGTGACAACTGTACGCACTCTGCCATTACTGCTCCTGAGTGACGAAGTGAACAGGATGTTGGTGGAGTGAACACTCTGACCCCAAATCATAAAGGGGGAGATAACTCTCTCATCTCCTTGTATCACTAGAAGGAGAAGGGATCCTTGCCTCCGGAGTCGCTACCCATTAGCGTCCGAGCGGAACAACATAGAGCAATTGGACACACCCATTGGTATCCACTAATCTGTGAGTGCCGTGTGTGCAGATCCAGAATGTGTCTGACGACGGGCTCAAACCACAAGGAGCTGATGATCGTAAGCATGCAACAATGCAGGGATGATGCATGACTCTAGCACATGCAACAGCCACCAGAACAACATTCATAACTCAACTTAACATGCACAGGTCAAACACATGTATCATGACCTAACGATCATATAACTAGGTACACATGCAAGTATACCATGCAATCAATCAATGTAGATATAAAGTGACACCACTATATCTACGGACACATGCACATGTATATACTATATAGAATCAGATGTCAAATAACGAGACTGTATAGACAGGAAATCGATCATCTTAAAGATCAAGTAGAAAGTATTAAGCAGGATAACAACGGTAGCAGATATAAGATAATAAACCTACTGGAAAATATAAACAAATCATGCATAAGATAAAGTGGTACTATAAGAATCAAACAAGAAGTATCCGCCTTAAAATGGAGAAGTCTGTATATGTAGAGAACCCCGGTCCAATAATCAGTAACAATAAATTGAATCAGTACCCTGAATCAAAGGACATATACTTAATAAGCTATTTACACAAATAATGATTAGCTTAATGAATTCTTAACTTATACTAGGGTTATCCTAATAATCATATTTCATTTAATTACATTTAATTAAATGGTTAGCCCTTGCTAGATTGGAATTAGGTTCCAAGTTTAGGTTCAGTTCAAGTTTAACCTAAGTGTTCACCTCAATTGTGATCCACACCTAATCCAACTCCTAAAATAGATTTGCTTTAATGTTACAAACTAATCAACCCACACAATCATCCACCCAACAAACTTCAATTTAAACCTCCTTTGTAGCCCACGACAATGGCCACAAGATCAAAGGACCAAGCCGAACACTAATCCACACATAACCACCAACAAGATCTACAATCTCAGAACATAAATCGCAAAGGAATCCTCCCTAATGCAATAAGGTACCACACGACACAGGCACCACAAGGTCAGCAATAGATCCAAAATAAGGAAAACTTCATGATCAACAATTCTATACGAAACAATAGCTACATCCTATTCCAACAACAAAATTCGACTCTAACACTTGCTACCACATGCTCAATGAGACATTCCACAGCAAAACCTCCACACATTCACGACTAGAGCATTCCAAACCCACCGCAGGGAAGCTAAAACCGAACAGCAACAAGGTGGAGACCTCAACAACCACAGAACTTATTTCAACTCAAAAACTGCTATAAACATCATTAAATCCGATCATATTCGATTTCAAAACTCACAATCCAGAATCGGAACTACAACTTATCAAGTCATCTAATCTAATTACCAAACCCATCTTTATAGATCTAATCTGTTCAAGATTCCACAGATGGAAGACAACAAGAACAGAGGCTACACAATTCAGTCTAACAGTGAACTCTCAGCGAATCCGGAAAAATAGGGCAGTACAAACCCAAATCCTACTTCGTCTTGCAATAATCTACACATCTAGATCAATCTACATAGCTCGTCAGATCCTCAACTCCAAGTAAAGCAAACAACAAAGCCATGATCGAAATGCCTCGAACTGATCAAACCAAAAAATGCTCATCACTCATCTTCATCCTAGATTACTGCTGAAACCATACCGTACCTTGTTCTTGCGCTTCGAAATCAATCGCCACTCAGATCTAGCCCAATCCACCTCTTCAGGTCCTCTCCTGGCGTGAGTAGTCGATCTCCACTAGAAAATCGGATCTAGGGTTCTGTATCGGAAACAAACCACGAAGGAGATCACTTACATGGGAACATGGGACAGCTAAAAGGAGAAATTGAGAACCAATTGAGACAGATCCGTGACTTACCAAGGAGAAGGAGTGACCGACGATGGGCAATTTCAACGGTCGGGCGGCGCAATGCTCTGAAGGAGAGGAAGAAGGAGAAGGAGAGGACTCAGAGGAAACGGGGAAGATGGTTAGTTTCGGTGAAGAGAAGAAGCGAAAGAAGAGAGTGGTTCTGTTGCCTTGCGATCGGGTGAAGGGAGGAAGAATAGGGAACACTTATGTGATGACAATTTTTCAAATTGCCCCTTCCTTTTCTTCCATTTCAAACTCAACCCGTTAAACTTAGGGTTTTTAGCTATTTAACCCTTCGAAATTTGGTGTTTTTCACAAGGTTGTAAAAATCACTAGGCGGTAGTCGGGCGGAGGACTACCGCCTAGCGCCTAATCGGCGCCTAGGCGGTGCTTGGCGGCATTATGCGGCACCACGGTGCGGTGCCGCCTAGCGCCTTGGCGCCGCCTAGGCGGGCCTAGACGCCGACTTTTACAACATTGGTTTTTCACCCTCCACCCCGATAATTAGGGTTTAAACAAATTTAAACCCGCTACAACTTAACCCAATAATCCGATAATTGTATATCCGTTTTGAGAAATTTCCTGAAACTTTTTCGAACTTTATGCATTATATTTTTATTTACCGTATTTAACAGGGTTGTTGTAGTCTTATTGTATCTCCAAACTAGTTGTCAACTTGTTCTTCTCTTGCTATGTAGAAGTTATTGGGACACCGAATCATAATTCGGACATCATGTTTTTCCTCCTCTTTGTGCACCAGAAACTTAAAATTTATTTTATGATTTAACAATTAAATCAAAGGGTGATTTAACAATTAAATCAAAGGGGTACTCGTATGGATATTTGAAAACAAGTCTTAAGCATGATCTTTAATCTAAGCATGTATTATAATCTAACCATTAAAGCAAGATCCTAAAAGCATAACAAAGATAAATTATCATATAATTGTTTAATCTAATGTCAATTTAATCTTTTTATTTAGATATGTAAAACTATCTAATTTAAGCATACTTGATCATTTGAGTATAATCTAAATAAAACTATTAACAGATGTATCAATATACAAATGAGTCAAAATACAAGCAAAAATATACCTCCTGATCAACCTTGTTTAGGGATGACTAACTATTTTGGATTTAGTGAAATAGCTTTTCTTTCTTTGTCTTGAACTTGTGCTTCCTCTTTCCTTCATCTAATCAGGTCCACGGAGTCCCCTTTCCAACACTTGATTGCACTTGATTGCACTAGAGATCAAGTATCATTTTAAACTACCAAACAACCTTCTTGGAGAAGATAAGCAAGTGGCAGAGATTGATTTTTCTTGATGGAAGAAAAGGGAATGAGGAAACTTGAGAGAGACTCTTCTTTTGCATCGATTCCAAGGATGACTACTCTATATATAGCCCTCCAAGGAATATAAAGAGATTTGTGCCTCTTCATCTTCCCGAGGAATACGAAAAGATCGTGTCTCTTCACCTTTTCAAGGAATATGATGAGATGTCTCTTTATCTTTTCAAGAAATATGAGAAGTTGCATGGCTAAGAAAATAAAATTGAACCTAGTCATTTACTTTCTTCCATTTTAATCTATCGGATGTTAGAACTTTTCTAAAACCCAATATTATAAGTCCATCATAATTATGTTAATGATAACATTTGATTATATCAAACTTTAGTTGTCAATTCGCTTTTTGATCACATCAAACTTTATTCACCAAATTCAACTACTTGAGTTCGACTTTCTCGATGGGAAATAAGAAAATCAATACTTGTGTGACCCTTAGTTCTGGGAGAGAGCTAGCCGTGGGTTCACAACTCTGTGATTCCGGCATACCCTTAATTGCCCTATCTTATGATCAACTACTTGATTATAGGATATCAGAACTAATTCTGGTTAGCACCTATCGAATCATGGTAAGAGCATCTAGCAGCACCTATTCTAGGTATCATTGAATAGTGTTTGGAAGAACCAGTCAAGTATTGTTAGCGTACAGTCGATCCCTTCATCTCATATATCTTGGTCGTATCTACAACCATTGGTACATCGAGGGTTGTATAACGATTTGACAACTATGTAATGTATCATACTGTGACAACGTGTGTGCAACTAGGAAACTCCTTTTCTAATGCACATCTTACAACTCTGATCAGAGACTTCGTACACTATAGAACATTATATTACATAGGATATCCATACTCATTAGTGTGCGGTGAATCATTGACTACAATCCACTGACTCCTATAGGTTTCATTACTACACCCAATCTCATCACCTGATGATTCTAATTGAGTCAGTAAATGAGTTAAAGTACAACCCCAACATATAGTCTTAGTGTTGTCCCAAATCATAAGGACCACTAGTGTGCAACACTAACCAAGGATTTATCCACTCGATAATGATAATCACTTGAAAAATCTGTATGAGAGTTGTTCGATGAACTCGTCGTATACGTACCCATTTGTATGTTTGAATATCTTTATGTCCTTACCAATGAAGCACCATACGCTACATTACAAATGCTAGGCTCTAGCTCGTGTAACTTTTTATCCTTGTTTATTAGACAACCCAATTGACTAGGAACATGTTTAGAATATACAGTGAATATTGATGTATTTCATGATAACTATCGTATGTACTACCACATCTCACTATAATATGCTTAAGGACTTCATTTATACATCTAGCATGAGTATTAAGATAAAGTAAATGTCATACTAAATAGAATTACATTAAAATAAAGGATGTTTATTTACAAGAGTTAATAAAGTCCTAGTCAATAGTTGTTTTGCAAGACACTTACTCTAACAGAAATTTCCATGTTAATCTTGTAATTTCTGTTGCAGATTAGTTCTTTCTCAGATTAATTAATGACAAAAATGTTTGCACGTTTTGGGTTAGGATTATTGGAAGTTTTCTGTTGTTTTATATATGCAGCAATTATGTTTCAGTTTTGAAGTTTTAGACCCATCTTCTCTTATTCGACTAATTTATTTTTTCAAATGTTTTTTTCCTTATAAAAACTAATCCGTCACCTATTCTCTCCATTTTCCCTAATCCAGATACAATGTGGGAGTGCTTTCCTGGAGTTGGCTCGTCCACTGTGCAGGGGGTTGTTGTTGATCAAAAGGAGCTCGTGGCTAAGAACATCTCCTCAGGTGCGGCCTCCTTCGTCTCTTTATTTGTTTTGTTTTTTTATTTTCTGGTTTTTTCTCCAGCTAAGAATACGGCTTCTGACCCCTTGTCCAGAGATCACAGATATCTTGATTGATATATAGCCCCCAACAACAGTCGTGTCCTTGGAGCAACTGATGTTTCCTAACGGCGTGACAATCTAATTTTTTTTTTATAACTTCTTTTAGAATACTTAACTTTTTTATGACATAAGCAGGCAGAATCAGATGATGAAGTTCTGACAACAAAAGTATTCAAGGCTACGCTGAAATTTGAATTCGAAGTCTTGAAAGAAAGCCTCTTGGCTAAGTTGGAGAAGAAATGTATATCCTATTCTCACACAATATCGAAGATGATGGTCAAACTGAAGATCATCGACGTCAGAATAGACAATCTCTCTACCCAGTCCATCGTGTGACTGACTAGAGGGATTGCACATTCTGGTGTCGATGGTCTTCAGTTTGAGCATCCTCTTCGATATTGTTTGGGAATAGGATATATATTTCTTCTCCAACTTAGCCAAGAGGCTTTCTTTCAAGACTTCGAATTCAGATTTCAGTGTAGCCTTGAATACTTTTGTTGTCAGTACTTCATCATCTGATTCTGCTTGCTTATGCCATAAAAAAGTTAAGTATTTTAAAAAAATTGAGAGAAGTTATAAAAAAAAATTAGGCTGTCACGCCGTGAGGAAGCACCAGTTGCTCCAAGGACACGACTATTGTCGGCTCACAAAGCAGTGCGGTTGAAAGTGACATTGAGATTGAGAAGAGGGAGGTAATGTGGTTGAGAGTGACATTGAGATTATGAATCCCATTCCCAGTGCTTCCTTAGAAGAGAAACTAGGCTCACAAAGCAGTTGCTAGCATTTAAAAGATGAGAAGCTATTTCAGTGTTTTCCAGCATCATAAAAATTTCACTTGTTATGGTTTGCGTCTGACTTCAAATTTCTCATAGACAACAAACACAACATTGTTTAAGTGTATTGTTTCTATAGTATGACGCTTTCATATCGACACTAATATTAATTAACCGTGTATTGCCTAAAACTAGGTAGTATGGGAGTGGTTCCAAAACACAATCAGTAAATACTGGTGACATTCTATAGATTGAATTTTATAAACATTGTCGTACAGGTAATTAATCTCAAGATTGTCTTTTATAAATCATAAAAAGCTTGTAAAGATTCAAGCTCACTGTAAGATATCTTCCTAAACCACAAAATAAAATTACCTGAGAAGATCTCGTCATTTCATTTAAAATATTTGAAGCTTTGTTAATGAAGAACTGTGCTTTGCATTTTTTTGGTTAATTTGTTCTCAGGTAATAGTTGTGTATTAAACAAACATGTTTGGATGTAAATTAAATGGAAATTTTGTTTTGTTTGCATAGGGATTACCTTATTCTTGCACACCAATCAAGAACAAATGGCCTAGAAAGCAAGCTTATTATTCTGGTAGGGACTTCTTGAGATGAATCTTAACTCGATCGCACAGATGAATTATCTGAACATGGTGTCCCTGACAATACTAAAGTCACGTGATTGTACAGCATGTGGACATCACATAAATTAGCAGAAAGTGTGATGAGTTAAATAAAAGATGTTATACATAAAAGGTATTTGGTGCTAATTGGTGCTGGCAGAGGCAAAACGTGTAGCATGTTTATGTTGCATGAAATGGCAATGCTAAACGAAAACCAAAATGAGGATATTTTTTTAGAAATGAAAAAGTTATAAAGGATCACACACAAAAAAATAATGTGTCTTAACTTAGTGGCACACAAAGATATATCACAATAAGCAGAAAAGTAGTTTCTCCTCTAACAAAGAAGAGGACCAATAATCAAAATCAACAGACATTAGTTATCATGCCTACATAGGAGAGTTCAGGGCGTTTGAACTGATTAGATTGGTATTGTAATGATTTCGGCATCATCTCTGCCGTTACAGCTCTGTTCTCCATTTGGGCAAGTAAAGACATGACTTATTCACATTTTTCCTGCATACATTTAACAAGAATGGATAAAAGGCCCTAGATGTCGAGATCATGTTGAATAATCAATGTAATTGGAAGGAACCTGGGAGATACAAGATCACTATAAGAATTATATAAAAAAATTCAAATGCATACATTGGTTGGAAGTGATTAAAAATAATGTTAAAAAAACTTGAAGTACCAAAATAAAGAGATTAAAAAAACAATAGACAGTATATATTTGCAATCGTATATATTTATAAATGTTGTAATATTTATTCGCCACAAAAAGACTATCAAAGCATGCCACTAGGCAAATTCATGAACAAAAATTGAAGTTCAAGTTGTTTTCTCATTACATCCAACTTTGCTGTCTAAAAATGTATATCCTATTCCCACACAATATCGAAGATGATGGTCAAACTGAAGACCATCGACGCCAGAATGGGCAATCCCTCTACCCTGTCATTCGTGTGAAACCAAGTAATGTCATACAAGACAAATGCCACAATAATTGTGGCAGCAGTAGACATCTTCTTGAGAATCTTGTCGTGCTACCTAAAAAATAATAGTATTTGTTAACCAAATAAATAAATATAGCAATTAATTAATTTATTTATTAAAAAATCGAAGAAAATTATATATTACCTTTCTTGACTAACTTAGCCAAGATGCTTTCTTTCAAGACTTCGAATTCAGATTTCAACGTAGCCTTGAATACTTTTGTTATCAATACTTCATCATCTGATTTTGCCTGTTTATGTCATAAAAAGTTAAGTATTCTAAAAAAAGTGAGAAAATTTATAAAAAATGATTAGACCGTTACGCCGTGAGGAAGCACCAATTGCTCTAAGGACACGACTATTGTTGGGGACTTAATATCAATCAAGATATCTGTGCTCTCTGGACAAGGGGGTCAGAAGTCGTACTCTTAGCTGGAGAAGGAACCAGAAAATAAAAGAACGAAACAAATAAAGAGTCGGAGGAGGCCGCACCTGAGGAGATGTTCGCAGCCACGAGCTCCTTTTGATCAACCATAACCCCCTGCACAGTGGACGAGACAGCTCCAGGAAAGCACTCCCACTGTGCAGGGGGTTGTGGTTGATCAAAAGGAGCTCGTGATTGCGAACATCTCCTCAGGTGTGGTCTCCTCCGCCTCTTTATTTGTTTTGTTCTTTTATTTTCTGGTTCCTTCTCCAGCTAAGAGTACGACTTCTGACCCCCTTGTCCAGAGATCACAGATATCTTGATTGATATGAAGTCCCCAACAATAGTTGTGTCCTTGGAGCAACTGGTGCTTCCTCACGGCGTAACGGTCTAATCATTTTTTATAAATTTTCTCACTTTTTTTAGATTACTTAACTTTTTATGACATAAACAGGCAGAATTAGATGATGAAGTATTGATAACAAAAGTATTCAAGGCTACGTTGAAATTTGAATTCGAAGTCTTGAAAGAAAGCCTCTTGGCTAAGTTAGTCAAGAAAGGTAATATATAATTTTCTTCGATTTTTTAATAAATTAATTAATTAATTGCTATATTTATTTATTTGGTTAACAAATACTATTATTTTTTAGGTAGCACGGCAAAGTAAAGGTTCTCAAGAAGATGTCTACTGCTGCCATAATTATTGTGGGATTTGTCTTGTATGACATTACTTGGTTTCACACGAAGGACTGGGTAGAGGGTTTGCCCAGTCTGGCGTCGATGGTCTTCAGTTTGACCATCATCTTCGATATTGTGTGGGAATAAGATATACATTTTTAGAAAGCAAAGTTGGATGTAATGAGAAAACAACTTGAACTTCAATTTTTGTTCATGGATTTGCTTAGTGACATGCTTTGTTAGTCTTTTTGTGGCGAATAAATATTACAACATTTATAAATATATACGATTGCAAATATATACTGTCTATTGTTTTTTTAATCTCTTTATTTTGGTACTTCAAGTTTTTTTAACATTATTTTTAATCACTTCCAACCAATGTATGCATTTGAATTTTTTTATATAATTCTTATAGTGATCTTGTATCTCCCAGGTTCCTTCCAATTACATTGATTATTCAACATGATCTCGACATCTAGGGCCTTTTATCCATTCTTGTTAAATGTATGCAGGAAAAATGTGAATAAGTCATGTCTTTACTTGCCCAAATGGAGAACAGAGCTGTAACGGCAGAGATGATGCCGAAATCATTACAATACCAATCTAATCAGTTCAAACGCCCTGAACTCTCCTATGTAGGCATGATAACTAATGTCTGTTGATTTTGATTATTGGTCCTCTTCTTTGTTAGAGGAGAAACTACTTTTCTGCTTATTGTGATATATCTTTGTGTGCCACTAAGTTAAGACACATTATTTTTTTGTGTGTGATCCTTTATAACTTTTTCATTTCTAAAAAAATATCCTCATTTTGGTTTTCGTTTAGCATTGCCATTTCATGCAACATAAACATGCTACAAGTTTTGCCTCTGCCAGCACCAATTAGCACAAAATACCTTTAATGTATAACATCTTTTATTTAACTCATCACACTTTCTGCTAATTTATGTGATGTCCACATGCTGTACAATCACGTGACTTTAGTATTGTCAGGGACACCATGTTTAGATAATTCATCTGTGCGATCGAGTTAAGATTCATCTCAGGAAGTCCCTACCAGAATAATAAGCTTGCTTTCTAGGCCATTTGTTCTTGATTGGTGTGCAAGAATAAGGTAATCCCTATGCAAACAAAACAAAATTTCCATTTAATTTGCATCCAAACATGTTTGTTTAATACACAACTATTACCTGAGAACAAATTAACCAAAAAAATGCAAAGCACAGTTCTTCATTAACAAAGCTTCAAATATTTTAAATGAAATGACGAGATCTTCTCAGGTAATTTTATTGTGGTTTAGGAAGATATCTTACAGTGAGCTTGAATCTTTACAAGCTTTCTATGATTTATATAAGACAATCTTGAGATTACCTGTACAACAAAGTTTATAAAATTCAATCTATAGAATGTCACCAGTATTTACTGATTGTGTTTTGGAACCACTCCCATACTACCTAGTTTTAGGCAATACACGGTTAATTAATATTAGTGTCGGTATGAAAGCGTCATACTATAGAAACAATACACTTGAACAATGTTGTGTTTGTTGTCTATGAGAAATTTGAAGTCAGACGCAAACCATAACAAGAGAAATTTTTATGATGCTGGAAAACATTGAAATAGCTTCTCATCTTTTAAATGCTAGCAACTGCTTTGTGAGCCTAGTTTCTCTTCTAAGGAAGCACTGGGAATGGGATTCATAATCTCAATGTCACTCTCAACCTCATTGCCTTCCTCTTCTTTAAAATTATATGCATCCAAATACCATCCATTGCCGCCATAATTCTCTCTTCACAAGAAATGGGGTGGTCTCAAAACATTGAAAGAAAGCATTTGCCGAGAGTATGTAGTTTGGTCACCACATAGTGTGAATATGATATGATTGATATCCAGGCACCATGCATATATGTGTTCTTCCTAAAACATTTAAATATTTACATATCTATAAAAGTAATTATTTAAGTGGTTGTTCAGGGTTTTATGAAATTCATGTATACAAAAACATGATAATAACCAATCAAATAAAAGTGCATTTAAGTCCTAACAATGTATTATTTACCAAAGGATTTCCCCTGATTTTTTGGTCACTTGAGGTGGAAGTAGGAAAGATAGGAAGTTAGATCATTGGAACTTTTCTCGTTCATTGTTCGATATATTTTAGTTCAATCAAACAAATTTAATAGCTTCAACTGGTGAGAAAATTGAATATCTCCAACTAATCTCGCATTAGCACATATTCGGTGCCATTATTGAATGATCAAGTGCTGTGCTAGATGGCTTATGTAGCTTCATCGATTACTAAATTGTAAGAAAGTAGTTATTTAATTTAAGCTCTTTACTCCATATGCAGTTGTAATTAGATATTAAATTACTTAATAAAATATAAATTTTTTAAATTTTTAAATTTTTTATTAAAGCATTAAAATCAAAAATAAAATATGTATAAATTTAAAAGATGATCAATTTAATAATATACTTTTTTTAAAAAAAGTAATCGTAATTTTTAATGACTTTGTTTTAATGAAATTACTTAGTAAAATAATTAAGTTATTATTATTATTTCTTTAATCCGGAATTGGATTCGGTTCCAACCACAACTCATGTGACAGAAGGTCTTACAACAGGAAGCTCAAACAGTGGAAACTGATAAATTCAGCGGCGGGTCTTCTAAACTTTGCACTGTTGCTTCAAAGTTTATATCTTACAAAGTCTTAGCAGTTTCACCGCCAGGAACACTTTTGAAGTCAACATTTGAGCAAGAGGAAGAGAATCAAAGTGGCGACTGAAAGGAAAACCCCAGCTTGGTAAAGATTTCACAGGACGAAGTCAAGAAACAAGATGTTTCACAGGAAGAAACACGAGTAATGATCGTGAAAGGGAAGCTCACTCAAGTGATAAATTGAAGCTAAGTAACACTTTTTAATTGATTCATTTTGATAAATTTAACCTACTTAAATAGGAATTAAATATAATATATTTGTAATCCTAATAATTGAATGTACACATTAGAAAATTTGTAAACATTATTGCTAATAGATAATGATACTGAGATACTATAATTTTTTCACTAACCTCGATAATTAATCATTATCATCGAAAAATTTAATCACATTATTTTTCTTAAATTAACTTAAACTAAGCATATATATTTTGTTTATATTTTTTTAACGGTTAACAAATTATTTGGATTTTCGTCATTTCAATATTATTCATACTGTAATATTCATTTGTCGCTCACTCAGAATTGATTTTTCTGGGGAATAGAGACCAGCTGAAGGGATGGTAGTCTTATATCAATGGAGAATAACGTGGCCCACGGTGAAGTGATGAGAGCTACCATTCAAGGTTTTGTCGATGAGGCCTAACCTCACCTAGTGAAAGTGCCATTGAATACTAAATGGAGTCGTCCCGATGAAGTCAAAGTTACCTTTTATGTTATTTTCACTGGCGGGAACTAGGGTTTTTTGGATTTGCCGATGAAGCGGGAGCGAGGAGGTAACTAGTGGTTCTGTGACATACCTTGGACTCCCATTTAATCTTTGCTTTAGAAGTACATGAAGGGTAAAATGAAATTTACACACACGCGAGCCTATACAATTTGGATATTTCTAAAATGCCTACATAATTTGGAGAAAAATCAAAATTTGCTATGCTCCTTGATAAAACGCCGTTCTCGTATTATATTTTTGAAAAATTATTTCATTCGTTGTTCATCATTTTTGTTTGTCGGAGGAGTTTACCAAACTTATTTTTTTTTAAAGAAACACTAGAAAATAATATATAATTTAGTATATTTCATAGATATAAACGAAAATGCCTATCAAATATGAAAGTGCAGAAAAACGAAGATAGGAATGGTATTGGGACGAAAACGAAGCGAGTTTATCGTTCTTATCTCCAAATCTGAATTATAATTTCGCTCACATACTCGATTTTGTATAATCGAGGAATCTCCATTCCGAACCTGCCGAGATTAAATTTTCATATCCGTTCCCATACCGTCTTAAAATCGAGGATGAGGCGGGGATGGAGGCAGGAAATCCACCCCCGTCCACTCTCGCAGGGACCTATCCAGTATAAATATTGAACGGAAACTAACCCTATGTTTTCCGAGTAGGGTAGTGGTCTACTGAATCCAGTGGACTCCCATAACCTCTGATTGATAACCAGTATCTCTCCAGTCGATAGGGACGTTCTTAGAACCCATGATCTAATCGTAGACACCCTCTGGATCCCACCCAAGCATATCCGTGACAAACACGAAAGAGAACTACCCATATCTATCACTCAGTTAGCTAAAAATGCATAAATGAATATCATACCGTGAAAACCAATCCCTCAGTCCGCGGTGCCTCCTTTTGGTGACAGCATAAACCTAGCCCATCTCCGCAGCTGGTGGCGGTATCATCTGGTGAGGCTACGACTGGCTCATAGGTGTTGCAATTAGCTGCTGAAATTGAGGTGTTGAAAGCGTCTGGTGATAACTGCCCGAAGTTGAATACTATGACGTTGCTGGAAAGGAGGCATGCTCTTGCGCATTTATACAGTAGATACAAACCGGCGGTGGAGATGCCTGTTGCTGTTGCGAGGAGGTCTGCATCTCCCGGCCTCCTTGCTGTGATCTCTGTTGTCCTGATCGATTGTCCTGAGCAATGACCTTTACGGTCTCATGCTATGCCCTCAAGGCACAATCTCTGCGCTGATGCCCTGGCATCTTACAGTGTAAGCATACATTTTGGTCCACGGGATACTTTGCTTTACCGTGTTCCCTAGACCCACACTAGAATCAATGGAACCCATCTACGACCTGCATCCAATCTTGCTGAGAATATCGGGAAGGTTCTGTTATGGAATGACCTAACTTATGAGGCTGAGAGGATGCCCCTGAAGTATCTTGTATTGTCTGACTCTAGCTGCCCCGCTTCTGTCCTTTGTTTTGTGGTTGCTAAGCTGAACCTTGAGCCGACTCCTTTCCCTTCTTCTTATCCCCGTATACCCTCTGTTGGGCCATCTCAATAAGAAGGGCTCTATCTAATGCCTCGCGGTAAGATGTCGTACTAAAACTAGCTATACGAATCTGGATGTATGCAGCTAGTCCCTGAATAAACTGGAGCATACGCTCTCTATCCTCTGTGACTAACTGAGAGTAAAACTCGGCTAACTGGTTGAATTCCACATTATATTCCATGACAGTGCGGTCCCCTTGCCGGAGGCTCAGTAAGTCTTGATGATGAGCCATTTGATATGCAGCAGGAAAATACTGACTCTCGAATGATTCTCGGAACATAGCCCATATGATATGCTGCTCAAAAATCACCGTACACTAGATGGTCCACCAGGTAACAGCCTCATCGCGTAGATGGTAGGTAGCCAACTCTGCCTTCTCCTAATCCGAACAGGCTATATAACAAAAAGTACCCTCCAAGGTGGATCTGATCTTCCGTGGAATAAGGTAAACTGCCCCTTCACGGACTCCGTCAATGTTGGAATCTGTGCTCTGGTCATGATCAAATCCGTAGAAGCGATAGGTTCCACCGGTGGAGCTGTAGTAAATATCGGAACGGGTACAACCGATGGAATTGTAGAAAATCCCGGAGCAGGTTCCACGGGTGGAGCTGTGTGAAATACCGATGCAGACACTACAAGTGGTACTGTTGAATACATAGTAGTGGGTACTACTGAATATGCAAGGATATATTGTTGGAAACGAGATGGCTAGAGAGGGGGAGGGTGAATCTAGCCGGACACAAAAATCGCTTTCTTTTCAAGTTTCTGCACTTAAATGTTAGCAGCGGAAGACAAGATGCAGAAACAGAAATGAAGAACAAAAATCAACACAAAATGAGCAAATCAGTAGACACAGCGATGTACAAGGTTCGGGGATAACTTGCCCCTACTCCTTGGCGTGCCCGTAAGGTGGGCGATCCCTTGATCGTCGACAGATCAAGCCCCGGTGAACTCCGGATAGTAGCAGCCTCCTTTTCGGTGGAGAAACCTCTCCACAAGTGATCTCAAGAAGATACAAATTAAGCACACGAGACACTCGAGAAGACAAGCTCACAAAGATGTACAAGAAAGCTCAAGCACAAAGCAACAGAGAGCACGAACACAGCCCAGCCAAACTTCTCCCAAGTTTCTGTCTTGTTCGCCACCGCTCCTCTGCATCCAGCTTTGTCTCTTAAGCTCTGCTCACCATCACAAGCTTCGCCAGCATCCACTGAGCCAGCCTGAACCCACTGACCTCCCTGAGCACTCAGTCCACTGAAGACCTCCTCTCCAGCTGAGTCTCCGTCAGTCGCCAGCTGCTCCAGTTGCCGTTGAAACCTGAGAAGGAGAAACAAACAAACCTGCTCCAAGGAAAGCCTCCCATTGACTCTCCTCCAATGTTTGAATCATCCCTGTAAAGCCTGCACACTCCAATAGAAGCTTAGCAATGCATATCAAACATAATCAGCGATGTAGCAGAGAATCGATAGTGAAAACAGACGCGATCAGAGCTTCTGACAGCGTATTTGAATTAAAGTGATCGGTCACCGGACCGATCAGAGAGCCTCCTGATCGGTCACCAGACCGATCAGGCTGGTTCCAGACCGATCAGGCTCCGTCCTGATTGATCCCCAACGCTCAATCAGAAATCGCGATTTCTTTGAGATTCTCCTGGACCGATCACCAGACCGATCCCAGGTCGTGGATCGTTCACCGGACCGATCCACCTTTATATTGGGCGATTTCTGAGTTTCGCAGGCTAAGCCCTCTGATCGGTCACCGGACCGATTAGGAAGACTCCTGATCGGTCACCAGACCGATCAGGCTCCGTCCTGATCGATCATAGAGAGGAACCTGCGACACTTGATCGTTCTCCGGAACGATCTGCACAGTGATCCTGATCGGTCACCAGACCGATCAGGAGCAGTTCAGCAAGGGAACTCAACCTCACTGTTCGCTCCCTGATCGGTCACCAGACCGATCAGGAGCTGTGCAGTGAGTGAAACACACACTCCCTGATCGGTCACCAGACCGATCAGACATCGCTGGATCGGTCACCAGACCGATCCACGAAGGAGCAGCGTGCCAACTCCCTGATCGGTCACCTGACCGATCCAGGGACGCAGACCTAGCCTTCCAAGCTAGGATTTCATTCACCTTAGCCCTCCAAGCTAAGGATTTTTTAATCTAACTCTCTAAGTTGGGAATTTGCACCTAACCCTCCAAGTTAGGACTTTTCACCTAGCCCTCCAAGCTAGGACTTTTCACCTAGCCCTCCAAGCTAGGACTTTTCACCCAACCCCTCCGAGTTAGACCTTCATCCAACCTAGCCCTCCAAGCTAGGCACCTGACCCTCCAAGCCAGGACTTTTCACCTAATTCTCCAAGTTGGGACTTTGCACCTAACCCTCAAAGTTAGGACTTTTCACCTAGCCCTCCAAGCTAGGATTTTTCACCCACCTCTTCCGAATTAGGACTTTTCTCACACCTAGCTTTACTCACTAGGACCTGGCTTTACTTACCAGGATTTCATGCCCAGTCCCCGACCAGGACTTTAACCACATTCATTCAACCAAACTTAAATTATTGTCAAACACCAAAACAACAACCGGGTCAGACTGCATCAACATATATATCGCTGGATATACAGGTGTAGGTACTGCTGAATATACTAGTATGGGTACCACCGATGGTGTTGTTGGATATGCAGGGGCAGATATCGTTAGTGGTACTGCTGGATATGCAATGGTAGGTACTGCTGACGGTACCGGAGAAATAACTGAGGTAAATACTGCTGGGGGAATGGTAGGAACCGCTGACAGCAAAGGAGATGGGGACTTCGGAATACTCGGAGGAGTCTGTCCTCGACTAACAGACCCTATCTCAGTCGGTCTCTTTAGTGACTCTGCCGCCTGAGACCCAAGAGTCCACTTACGTGGCCGCCCTCGATCATGTCTTGGCGCGAGAGCAAGTCCACCCCAAGTCATACTTGTTAGTATTACCCAAAGGCTACTAACCTTACGAATTTACCCAATTTTCGCCTGGAGATGTCTTGTCACCGCCAAATCCCAGAGCACAATCACGTCGAGAAAGCGACTCCGAAGATTCAAAATGTACTCGGGTAGATCTCATCAAATCCGAGCCTTGATACCCACCAATTTGGTATCAGATAAACTCCGAAAAATCCGTAAAACATGAAAAGAGGTAGACATCGTAACCGAAGCTCTGATACCAACTAAATTGTCACAACCTCGGAAAAGGAGCCATTGGCCCGATATAAAATCAGACAACATCACCCCTATACGGCGAACAATATGAAGCATTAATACATACATGCAATCATAATATGACCTCCATGGCCTTAAATAAATATAGCACGATCATTCCTAGCCGGAAAACATAAAATAAAATGCGTCCATAGCATAAGTCCAATAAAACTTACCTAATCTGTCGTCCGGGCAGGTGCGCAGCAAAACCACATCACATAAAGCCCAACAAAGACTCAAAAGTACAGTCCATACAACAACATAACGCAAATACAAGTCCACGACGCAAATCAATGCAAAGTATGAAATATAACATACTAATACTCGAAAATAAAACGGGAAACTAAAGCCAGAGTCGTCAAGTGCAGAGGACTGACAACTGGGCTTTTCTGGCAAACATCAACCTAAAAATAAAATATGGTGAACGGTGGTGAGTCCAAGCGAACTCTACGGGTATAGAGATAGATATGCATGACAAATAAACAACTATACAAGCTATAAGGAAACAATAGGATACAATCTCATAGAAGAATAAGAATATGCATAACATAAATGTTGAATGTATATACAAACCAGACTCCATCTATCCTGCGGGGTGGTACAATCAACCCCTACATAACATCAAGTACAAAGCACAATCCAATGTAATTGTCCCTTGTATGTGCATGCCAAACATATCCAGCAATCAAATACAGCAAGCACAAATAAATGCACAATGCATCATATGGACATGATGCAATAACATATGTTACTCCTGACGCCAATCAAGCCGCCGTGACAGGTTATAAGTGAATGGTTGAGTGGGTGGGGTTGTGACAATTGTACACACTCTGCCATCACTACTCCTGAGTAACCAAGTGAACAGGATGTTGGTGGAGTGAACACTCTGACCCCAAATCATAAAGGGGGAGATAACTCTCTCATCTCCATGTATCACTAGAAGGAGAAGGGATCCTTGCCTCCGGAGCCGCTACCCATGAGCGTCCGAGCGGAACAACATAGAGCAATTGCACACACTCGTTGGTATCCACTAATCTGTGAGTGACCGTGTGTGCCGATCCAGAATATATCTGACGATGGGCTCAGACCACAAGGAGCTGATGATCGAAAGCATGCAACAATGCAGGGATGATGCATGACTCTAGCACATGCAATACCCACCAGAACAACATTCATACCTCAACTTAACATGCACAGGTCAAACACATGTATCATGACCTAATGATCATATAACTAGGTACACATGCAAGTATGCCATACAATCAATCAATGTAGATATAAAGTGACACCACTATATCTATGGACACATGTATATGTATATACTATATAGAATCAGATGTCAAATAACGAGACTTTATAGATAGGAAATCGATCATCTCAAAGATCAAGTAGTAAGTATTAAGCAGGATAAGAACGGTAGCAGATATAAGATAATAAACCTACTGGAAAATATAAACAAGTCATGCATAAGATAAAGTGGTACTATAAGAATCAAACAAGAAGTATCCGCCTTAAAATGGAGAAGTTTGTATATGTAGAGAACCCCCGTCCAATAATCAGTAACAATAAACTGAATAAGTGCTCTGAATCAAAGGACATATCCTTAATTAGCTATTTACACAAATAATGACTAGCTTAATGAATTCTTAACTCGTACTAGGGTTATCCTAATAATCATATTTCATTTAATTACATTTAATTAAATGGTTAGCCCTTGCTAGATTGGAATTAGGTCCCAAGTTTAGGTTCAGTTCAAGTTTAACCTAAGTGTTCACCTCAATTGTGATCCACACCTAATCCAACTCCTAAAATAGATTTGCTTTACAGTTACAAACTAATCAACCCACACAATCATCCACCCAACAAACTTCAATTTAAACCTCCTTTGTAGCCCACAACAATGACCACAAGATCAAAGGACCAAGCCGAACACTAATCCACACATAACCACCTGCAAGATCTACAATCTCAGAACATAAATCGCAAAGGAATCCTCCCTAATGCAATAAGGTACCACACGACACAGGCACCACAAGGTCAGCAATAGATCCAAAACAAGGAAAACTTCATGATTAACAATTCTATACGAAACAATAGCTACATCCTATTCCAACAACAAAATTCAACTCTAACACTCTTGCTACCACATGCTCAATGAGACATTCCACAGCAAAACCTCCACACATTCACGACTAGAGCGTTCCAAACCCACAGTAGGGAAGCTAAAACCGAACAGCAACTAGGAGGAAACCTCAACAACCACAGACTTATTTCAACTCAAAAACTGCTATAAACATCATTAAATCCGATCATATTTGATTTCAAAACTGACAATCCATAATCGGAACTACAACATATCAAGTCATCTAATCTAATTACCAAACCCATCTTTATAGATCTAATCAGTTCAAGATTCCATAGATGGAAGACAACAAGAACAGAGGCTACACAATCCAGTCTAACAGTGAACTCTTTGCGAATCCGGAAAAATAGGGCAGAACAAACCCAAATCCAATTTCATCATGCAATAATCTACACATCTGGATCAATCTACATAGCTCGTCAAATCCTCAACACTAAGTAAAGCAAACAATAAAGCCATGATCGAAATGCCTCGAACTGATCAAACCAAAAAATGCTCATCACTAATCTTCAACCTAGATTACTTCTGAAACCAAACCTTATCTGATTCTTGCGCTTTGAAATCAATCGCCCTAGGTCCTGGCCTGGCGTGAGTAGTCGATCTCCACTAGAAAATCGGATCCAGAGTTCTGGATCGGAAACAAACCACGAAGGAGATCACTTACAAGGGAACATGGGACAGCTAAAAGGAGAAATTGGGAACCAAGCGAGAGAGATCCGCGACTTACCAGGGAGGAGGAGTGACCGACGATGGTCAACTTCGACGGTCAGGCGGCGCAATGCTCTGAAGGAGAGGAAGAAGGAGAAGGAGAGGACTCAGAGGAAAGGGGAAGATGGTTGGTTTCGGCGAAGAGAAGAAGCGAAAGAAGAGAGTGGTTTTGTTGCCTTGCTTGATGAACCAGGCAGCAGACAAATTGAACCTTGGGTGACCGGCCCGGCCCCGCGGAAGTTTCCCATCGGTCACCAGGGTAAATCGGGAAGCGCTCGAGGTGGCAATCTAGAAGCCCAGCGTCCCAGGGTTCGTGCCCCATTTGGAAGGAAAATTCCTGCAAAATGCGCCGTAGCTGGGGATCGAACCGCGGATGCCTGGGTTAACAACTAGTTACCTTACCGCTGCACCATAGCCCCGGGGGCTGGTTTTGTTGCCTTGCGATCGGGTGAAGGGAGGAAGAATAGGGAAAACTTATGTGATGGCAATTTTGAAATTACCCCTCCCTTTTCATCCATTTCAAACTCAACCAGTTAAACTTAGGGTTTTTAGCTATTTAACCCTTCGAAATTTGGTGTTTTTCACCCTCCACCCCAATGATTAGGGTTTAAACAAATTTAAACCCTCTACAACTTAACCCAATAATCCGATAATTGTATATCCGTTTCGAGAAAATTCCGGAAACTTTCCCGAACTTTATGCACTATATTTTTATTTACCGTATTTAATAGAGTTGCCCTAGTCTTATTGTATCTCCAAACTAGTTGTCAACTTGTTCTTCTCTTGCTATGTAGAAGTTATTGGGACACCGAATCATAATTCGGACATCATGTTTTTAATCCTCTTTGTGCATCGGAAAATTAAAATTTATTTTATGATTTAACAATTAAATCAAAGGAGTGCTCGTATGGATATTTGAAAACAAGTACAAGCATGATCTTTAATCTAAGCATGTATTATAATCTAACCATTAAAGCAAAATCCTAAAAGCATAACAAAGATAAATTATCATATGATTGATTAATTAATATCAATTTAATCTTTTTATTTAGATATGTAAAACTATCTAATTTAAGCATACTTGATCATTTGAGTATAATCTAAATAAAACTATTAACAGATGTATCAATATACAAATGAATCAAAATACAAGCAAAAATATACCTCCCGATCAACCTTGTTTAGGGATGACTCTAACTATTTTGGATTTAGCGAAATAGCTCTTCTTTCTTTGTCTTGAACTTGTGCTTCCTCTTTCCTCCATCTAATTAGGTCCACGAAGTCCCCTTTCCAACGATTGATCGCACTAGAGATCAAGTATCATTTTAAACTACCAAACAACCTTCTTGGAGAAGATAAGCAAGTGGCAGAGATTGATTTTTCTTGATGGAAGAAAAGGGAAGGAGGAAACTTGAGAGAGACTCTCTCTTCTTCTGCATCGATTCCAAGGATGACTCCTCTATATATAGTCCTCCAAGGAATATAAAGAGATTTATATCTCTTCATCTTCCCGAGGAATACGAAAAGATCGTGTCTCTTTATCTTTTCAAGGAATATGAGGAGTTGCGTGGCTAAGAAAATCAAATTGAACCTAGTTATTTTCTTTCTTCCATTTTAACTCATTGGATGTTAGAACTTTTCTAAAACTCAATAATGTAAGTCCATCATAATCATGTTAATGATAACATTTGATCATATCAAACTTTAGTTGTTAATTTGCTGTTTGATCACATCAAACTTTATTCACCAAATTCAACTACTTGAGTTCGACTTTCTCGATGGGAAATAGAAAAATCAATACTTGTATGACCCTTAGTTCTGGGATACAGCTAGTGTAAAATACGGTTCTAAAAGAGAAATAAAATAAAATAAAAAATTTAATAAAAAAATATAATTAGAATATTAATATTAATAATATTATATATAGATATATAAATATAAAATCATCATAAATAGGAGTTAAAAATTCAAAACAATAAGAGGAAAAATTTTAGAAGAATTTTCTGAAAATTTTGAAAATATTTACGGAGATAACGAACATGATTTTGAATTATTTAAGGAAAATTTTGATTTTTTTCCGATATATATATATATATATATTTATTTATTTAAGAAAAAGTTTAAGTATTTATACAAAAACCTCTTCCCTTCCCTCGCCGTGCCCTAATCCCTCGCCCGAACCCCTCTTCCCCGTGCCCTAGCGCCGATGCCGCCAATCTCCCTCAGCCGGTCGCCGATCCCGCTCTCTCTTCATCTTAGCTGGCGCCTCATCTCCCTCACTCTCTCTTTCGATCTCACTGCGCCGCACCACACCGACTCACCGTCGTCGCCTGATGGGAAGAGGGGAGAGCATGCCACCGCGAGCCTCGATCTTCCTGGGTATCATCTCCGCCTCGTTCCTCGCCGGCGCCACCATCCTGGAGTTATTTCCACCCGGCCATGACTTCGGTCCTCCCCTGAGTGATCAGCGCGCGCTCTTCTTCCTCGCGACCACGATCCGATCTCCCTCTCCCTGCTACGGTTTGCGACAAGCCAATGCCGGACTCAGGTAGGTATTGTGTAGTTACTGTTAAATAATTGTTTTGGATGTATTGTTGTTTTCGATTTGCCGTGTGGGTTGATGGTTGAACTTGATTGGACTAGTTCATGGAGTTGGCAGTGTCGAGGTTAATGCTTGATCTTGTGAGGTGATGCCGTGAGCTACAGGTGAGGATTTGTTTCATTTGGTGGTGATGAATGAGTAATTTGATCAACTGTGGTTTGTTAACAAACCTACTTGGGATGGTAGGTTTTGGGGTCGAACATGGTCTTGTTTCCTTTGGCAATAGGGTTCTGTTTTGCTTTGTGTTGGATTAGCTATGGGGATTAATGCATTGTTTTGGGGTGCCTTGGCTCGCTTTGGTTGGGTGTGTGTGTTTGTGAGAGGGAATTGTTCACCTTTAGGTTACGTAAGGTAGAAGTTGGAATATACCTTGGTTAGATTAGGTCCTAGGTTGATTAGGTGATTTGGAGATTATGAGTTTGATTGGGATTAAGTCGTATGATAATGAGATCTTAATGGGTCGGCTTAGGACAGGAGTCGGATATTCTCATCTTGGCATGATATGCAGTTGAGTTTTGATTTGGAATTGGTTAATGATGGTTTGGATTAATTAGTAAACTCTTGGATTAATTGGATCATTGATTAACTAATTAAGGGATAAGAGTTAGGATTAATTAAAAAGGTAATTAACTAATTAATCATTGAGTTGATTAATTAATAGGAGGATACATTGATGGTAGGTCCTTGGTTTATGGTTTTGTATTCTTGTACTTGTAGGATTGGAGCTCGATGCGATTTCTCGGACTTGAAGATGGTGGGAATGGTTTACATTAAAGGCGGGTACTTCTCCCTTGATTTCTGTAGATTCGTTTACCTTAAATGCATGGTCGTTTTACTTTCTGAGTAAGATCGATTTACCTTAAATCTATTTCTCTTGTTTTCCTGCTTGATATTTATTCTGTGCTTGATCTTTGAGTAAAAGTTCAACTTGTTCCACTATACAGTCTCATTTCTCGGCTTCTGATCTAAAGCGTACTGTGTGTACGCGTGTACTGTAGAATAATCATTTGACTTATCTAGGGTTTGGTTGGCATTAGATATACCCTAGTCATTAGATTAGTGCATGTTTATTTACTTTGATGCTGATTGTGCTTTTCGTATGTTTCTTTATTTTGTTGTTATTGGTGTTTTCTATTTCGCATAGTTTTGGGTTTGATTGATGTGGTGTATATTAGTGGCATGCATCATATTATTCAGGTCGACGACCGCAGGCTCCTTGGTGGTTGAGACGGGTCGTCGGGTATATTTTCCTGTTATGCCACGCTCAGTTGGAGTTGTGTGCAAACAGTTGATACTCCCCAGGTGATTGGAGGTCCCCGAGGTGTTTCGGGATTTTTCATATCAGGGCCATGGTTGCCGTGGTGTATTTGCATAGCCCTTCGAAATTTGGTGTTTTTCACCCTCCACCGCAATGATTAGGGTTTAAACAAATTTAAACCCTCTACAACTTAACCCATTAATCCGATAATTGTATATCTGTTTCGAGAAAATTCCCGAAATTTTCCCGAACTTTATGCACTATATTTTTATTTACCGTATTTAACAAAGTTGCCCTAGTCTTATTGTATCTTCAAACTAGTTGTCAACTTGTTCTTCTCTTGCTATGTAGAAGTTATTGGGACGCCAAATCATAATTCGGACATCATGTTTTTGCTTCTCTTTGTGCCAATTTATTTTATGATTTAACAATTAAATCAAAGGAGTGCTCGTATGGATATTTGAAAACAAGTACAAGCATGATCTTTAATCTAAGCATGTATTATAATCTAACCATTAAAGCAAGATCCTAAAAGCATAACAAAGATAAATTATTATATGATTGATTAATCTAATATCAATTTAATCTTTTTATTTAGATATGTAAAACTATCTAATTTAAGCATACTTGATCATTTGAGTATAATCTAAATAAAACTACTAACAGATGTATCAATATACAAATGAATCAAAATACAAGCAAAAATATACCTCCCGATCAACCTTGTTTAGGGATGACTCTAACTATTTTGGATTTAGTGAAATGACTCTTCTTTTTTTGTCTTGAACTTGTGCTTCCTCTTTCCTCCATCTAATCAGTTCCACGGAGTCCCCTTTCTAACGCTTAATCGCACTAGAGATCAAGTATCATTTTAAACTACCAAACAACCGTCTTGGTGAAGATAAGCAAGTGGCAAAGATAGATTTTTCTTGATGGAAGAAAAGGGAAGGAGGAAACTTGAGAGAGACTCTCTCTTCTTTTGCATCGATTCCAAGGATGACTCCTCTATATATAACCCTCCAAGGAATATAAAGAGATTTACGTCTCTTCATCTTCCCGAGGAATACGAAAAGATCGTGTCTCTTCACCTTTCCAAGGAATATGAAGAGATGTGACCCGTTGGATGTTAGTCATTTTCTTTCTTCCATTTGATCAAATTGAAGAAAATCAAATTGATCCTAGTCATTTTCTTTCTTCCATTTTAACCCATTGGATGTTAGAACTTTTCTAAAACCCAATATTGTAAGTCCATCATAATCATGTTAATGATAACATTTGATCATATCAAACTTTAGTTGTCAATTCGCTGTTTGATCACATCAAACTTTATTCACCAAATTCAACTACTTGAGTTCGACTTTCTCGATGGGAAATAGGAAAATCAATACTTGTGTGACCCTTAGTTTAGGGATACAGCTAGTCGTGGGTTCACAACTCTTTGTGATTCAGGTATACCCTTAATAGCCCTATCCTATGATCAACTACTTGATTATAGGATGTCAGAACTAATTCTGGTTAGCACCCATCGAATCATGGTAAGAGCATCTAGCAGCACCTATTCTAGGTATCACTGAATAATGTTTGCAAGAACCAGTCAATTATTGTTAACGCGCAATCGGTCCCTTCATCTCATATATCTTGGTCGTATCTACAACCATTGGTACATCGAGGGTTGTATATCGATTTGACAACTATGTAATGTATCATATTGTGACAACGTGTGTGCAACTAGGAAACTCCTTTTCTAATGCACATCTTACAACTCTGATCAGAGACTTCATATACTAGAGAACAATATATTACATAGGATATTCATACTCATTAGTGTGCGGTGAATCATCAACTACAATGCACTAACTCTTATAGGTTTCGTTACTACACCCAATCTCATCACCTGATGACTCTAATTGAGTCAGTAAATGAGTTAAAATACAACCCCAACATATAGAGTCTTAGTGTTGTCCCAAATCATAAGAACCACTAGTGTACAACACTAACCAAGGATTTATCCACTCGATAAATGATAACCACTTGAAAAATCCATATGAGGGTTGTTCGATGAACTCATCGTATACATATCCATTTGTATGTTTGAACATCTTTATGTCCTTACCAATGAAACGTGATAAACTACATCACAAATGCTAGTCTCTAGCTCGAGCAGCTTTTCATCCTTGTTTATTAGGCGACCCAATTGACTAGGAACATGTTTAGAATATACAATGAATATTAATGTATTTCATAATGACCATCATATATACTACCACATCTCACTATAATATACTCAAGGACTTTATTTATGCATCTAGCATGGGTATTAAGATAAAGTAAATGTCATACTAAATAGAATTACATTAAAATAAAGGATGTTTATTTACAAGAGTCAATAAATTCCTAGCCAATAGTTGGTTTGCAAGGCACTTACTCTAACAGAAGTTTCCATGTTAATCTTGTAATTTCTGTTGCCGATTAGTTCTTACTCAGATTAATTGATGGCAAAAATGTTTGCACATTTTGGGTTAGGATTATTGGAAAGTTTTTTGTTGTTCTATATATGCAGCAATTATGTTTCAGTTTTGAAGTTTCAGACCCATCTTCTCTTATTCGACTAATTTATTTTTTCAAATGTTTTTTTCCTTATAAAATCTAATCCGTCACCTCTTCTCTCCATTTTCCCTAATCCAGATACAATGGCGGAGAGCTGTCCTGGAGCCGGCTCGTCAACTGTGCAGGGGCTGTGGTTGATCAAACGGAGCTCGTGGCTGCGAACATCTCCTCAGGTGCGGCCTCCTCCGCCTCTTTATTTGTTTTGTTCTTTTATTTTCTGATTCCTTCTCCAGCTAAGAGTATGACTTCTGACCCCCTTGTCCAGAGATCACAGATATCTTAATTGATATGGAACCCCCAACAACAGTCGTGCCCTTGGAGCAACCGGTGTTTTTTCACGGTATGACAGTCTAATTTTTTTTATAACTTCTCACTTTTTTTAGAATACTTAACTTTTTTATGACATAAACAGGCAGAATCAGATGATGAAATACTGACAACAAAAGTATTCAAGGCTACGCTGAAATCTGAATTCGATGTCTTGAAAGAAAGCCTCTTGGCTAAGTTGGAGAAGAAAGATAATATATAATTTTTTTCGATTTTTTAATAAATTAATTAATTGCTATATTTATTTATTTTGTTAACAAATATTATTATTTTTTAGGTAGCACTGCAAAAGCAAAGCTTCTCAAAAAGATGTCTACTGCTGCCACAGTTATTGTGGGATTTATCTTGTATGACATTACTT
Organism: Boesenbergia rotunda; assembly: GCA_024364735.1. Classification (NCBI taxonomy): domain Eukaryota; kingdom Viridiplantae; phylum Streptophyta; class Magnoliopsida; order Zingiberales; family Zingiberaceae; genus Boesenbergia; species Boesenbergia rotunda. The sequence goes on from JAGFNQ010000734.1 coordinate 449,345, forward strand.
GGTTTCACACGAAGGACTGGGTAGAGGGATTGCCCATTCTGGCGTCGATGGTCTTCAATTTGACCATCATCTTCGATATTGTGTGGAAATAGGATATACATTTTTAAACAGCAGAGTTGGATGTAATGAGAAGACAACTTGAACTTCTCATTACATCCAACTCTGCTGTCTAAAAATGTATATCCTATTCCCACACAATATCGAAGATGATGGTTAAACTGAAGACCATCGATGCCAGAATGGGCAATCCCTCTACCTAGTCCTTCGTGTGAAACCAAGCAATGTCATACAAGATAAATACCACAATAACTTTGGCAACAGTAGGAATTTTCTTGAGAAGCTTTGCTTTTGCAGTGCTACCTAAAAAATAATAGTATTTGTTAACAAAATAAATAATTATAGCAATTAATTAATTTATTAAAAAATCAAAGAAAATTATATATTACCTTTCTTCTCCAACTTAGCTAAGAGGGTTTCTTTCAAGACTTCAAATTCAGATTTCAACGTAGCCTTGAATACTTTTGTTCTTAGTATTTCATCATCTGATTCTGCCTGCTTATGTCATAAAAAAGTTAAGTATTCTAAAAAAAGTGAGAAGTTATAAAAAAAAATTAGACTGTCATACCGTGAGAAAGCACCAGTTGCTCCAAGGACACGACTGTTGTTGGGGGCTCCATATCAATCAAGATATCTGTGATCTCTGGACAAGGGAGTCAGAAGCCGTACTCTTAGCTGGAGAAATAATCATAAAATAAAAGAACAAAACAAATAAAGAGGCGGAGGAGGCCGCATCTGAGGAAATGTTCGCAGCCACGAGGCTATGAAAGAAAGGTACCCCGCTTTTGAGAAAATTTCTGCCGTGCTAACTACTATCTCAGAGGTTAATCCCCTTTCTGGCTACTTTTGTTTACTATATATGCCATCTAAGTCTTATCACCTGCTTAATCTATAATGTTTTAGTGAAATGACTTTATAATTTCTCTTTTTACCTTGACCTGGAATCCGTTTGAATGGAATGATGATCATCTGAATCTAACAATTACTTGGTTGTGGAAATCGCCTTGGTAGTGTATATTTTTTATCCTTTTAGTTTTACACTGCAGCATTTGGAAACTTTTGTTTTGTATGTGCATTTAACTAAAGGAACAAATAATATTAAACAAGATGTTTTTTCCATCCTGATATTGCTTTTTATTTAAAGCTGATTTCATTTCCATCTGCCAAAGATTGTTTGGAGTTCTTGGTTACTCTTTATGCATATCTCTTCGAACTGCTATTGAACTTCTAATTAGATTGTTAAGCTTTCTTACAAGTTGAAGCTTATGCTTGTTTATAACACATGCAGGAACTACATGATGTTCCTCTGTTTGCAAGTCTCCACAGTTTATGTTCGACACTCAAGTGCTCTTCCCCACCTGCAGTTGTATTCCGCTCTGCAGTCATCAATGCTGGCTTTCGGATATCAGGGAGTCATGTGGATCCGTTGGGGCTCAAAACCGATGCTCCAATGGATGTCATTTGGGAAATCATGCGGTGTTGGGTAGTTCCTTGATCCTTCTTTTGAATTGCTTCTAGCTACGTTGTTATTATTATTATTATTTTTTATCAACTATTCGAGTTCATCTCCATGTTACTTGTGGAAACACACATCTAATACACATTGGCTCATACTGTCTTCTTGCATGACATTTTCCCAGGTAAAGAATCACCCTGTGAAGGCACAACAACAAGACAATTCAGGAACAGCAATACTCGCCAAAAAACCAAAACTGCAAGTATGCCTTCCCCCTTTCTCTGCTATGGATTACTTTTGAACAAATATTACTATAATATACTCGATGTATTAGCCACTTAGCCTTAAAGATTGAGATTCCTCGAGCAACATCCTAGTTTAGTTCCGCACAGTAAGTTTAGGCCAACCAAATGAGTTTATTTAGGTATAGGCTCAAGTACTATTCACTTTGAGCCAGCCGCTTAGTCTAGCAAAGTTAATAGGTCCATTCTCATTCTCATCTTGATATATAAAATTTGTGATAATTAGTATGGTTAGTTTGTGGAGAACAAAATCAATGNACCTTAGTCAAGGTCTTATGGCAAAGTCAACGGTTCGAAGAAGCTACCTGGGAACGCGAGGACGAGATGAAGCGCAAGTACCCAGAGTTATTCAAAGTTCGAGGACGAACTTTCAAGAGGTATGGGGGATTGTAACGACCCGGAAAATTCTCTTAATATTCTATGAAAATATTGAGCATGTTTAGATAATTTTCGAAGGATCTAGAAGTATTGATACGAGCTTTGGGCTAGAAAATTCATGTTTTCTCATTTTAATTGAGAAAACTAAGTACTAATGGGCCTTATATGGGCCTTTCTAGCACCATAATTATTGTTGGATTTTAGGGAAAAATTAGTATAAATATAAATAGGATTTAATTAGACATATTAGCATGATTATGGGTAAGTAATAGTTTAATTTTCCTATTTAATTTGAGAAATTAGGTACTAATGGGCTTTAAATGGGCTCCAAAAGTGGGTATTAATTGGGTAAAATTTATATAAATATAAAAGAATTTTTATTTAGGAATATTGGCATAATTATGGGTGATTTTTGGGGAATTTTCGAAAATAAGAAAAAGGATCAAATAAAATAAAAATAAAGGTGCATGGGCCAAGGATTGAACCTTGGACCTCTTGTACAACAATGAATGCTTTAACCAACTCACCTAGCAAGGAATTTTGTGAGGAAAGGAGGTGAATGGTGGTTAAATGGTAGAAGAAGATGAAGGGCCATGGAAAACTCTTCATTCACCACTTTAATGGTTGATTAATAAGGGGGTTTGGGAGTTTCATTCTTCATGCCATCAATTGCATTTGCTCCTCTCTTTCTTCTCCATTCTTGCCGAGCACACAAGGAGGAATTCTCCCTTGAGAAAACTCCACAAAAGGTCTCATCCTCCTAGATCTAAGGGCTTCTCAAAGTTTCCAAGGGCTAGGTGTGGTCAAGTCTTCTTCCTTCTTTCCATCCAAGGTCTAAAAATCTAGAAACCCAAGGTAAGACTCCCTCACCTGTGGTATAATAGTTACCAATGATTTCCATGATTTTTGGCATGATATATGGGTTAGTTTCGGATTTAATGTTGAAGGGAAACAAAATCAAGGTTCCTATGTTCAAAGGTTTCGGCCAGCATGTTTTAAGGGTCCATAATTATGCTAAAAATCATGATAATATTATTTTATGTTCCCTTATGATGTTTAGAAGTTAATTATAATTTTTGGGAATTTTTGGAGTACTCTAGGACACCCTAGAGTTTAGGCCAACATGAAGGAAGCAAAACCCAGAACTTTAAGTTCAAGGGTTTCGGCCAGCATGTTTTAAAGGTCTAAAAATATGTTAAAAATCATGATAATGTTATTTAGTGTTCCCTTATGATTTAGAAGTTAAGTAAAATTTTTGGGAATTTTTGGAACACCCTATAGGCCTCATATGTTTCGGCCAACATGAAAGAAGCAAAACCCAGAACCTTAAGTTAAAGGGTTTCGGCCAGCATGTTTTAATGGTCTAAAAATATGTTAAAAATCATTATAATGTTATTTAATGTTCCCTTATGATTTTTAGACATTAATTATAATTTTTGGGAATTTTTGGGATACCCTAGAGGCCCCATATGTCTCGGCCAACATGAAAGAAGCAAAACTCAGAACCTTAAGTTCAAGGGTTTCGGCCACCATGTTTTAAATGTCTAAAAATATGTTAAAAATCATGATAATGTCATTTAATGTTCCCTTATGATTTTTAGACATTAAGTATAATTTTTGGGAATTTTTGGGATACCCTAGAGGCCCCATATGTTTCGGCCAACATGAAAGAAGCAAAACCCAGAACCTTAAGTTCAAGGGTTTCGGCCCCCATGTTTTAAATGTCTAAAAATATGTTAAAAATCAGGATAATGTCATTTAATGTTCCCTCATGATGTGTAGAGGTTAATTATAAATTTTGGGAATTTTTGGGGTACCCTAGAGGCCCCATATGGTTCGGCCAACCCCAAGGACCCAAGGGTTAGGGTTGAGTCTTTAACCTCAACTTATGTTTATGTGTTGCCATGATATAAGGATGATGGATGGCGATTGTGTGAATTTTCACATGGCCATGGGACTCCACAAGTTTCGGCCATATAAGGGTTAATAGGGTAAAAGTTAAGATTTATTTCAAGTAAGGGTCCCAATGGCCCTATGGTAAGATGTGATTTATGTTTATGAATGATATGCTATGTTATGAATGATATGCCATGTTATGAATGATATGCCATATTTACGAATGATATGCCATGTTTATGGATGATATGCCATGTTATGAATGATATGCCATGTTTATGAATGATATACCATGGTTATGCATGATAAGAATGAAAATGATGAATGAAGGTTAAGTATGATGAATGAATGAATATGCTAAACGGCACGGTCGATGGTCGACGGTACGACGGTCATATGGACCGGTAAATGGGCCGGTAGATGGGCCGAGCCGTAACAAGTTATGTTATGATAAGTATGCCATGAATGACTTATGAATGATGAAGCATACAAAGTATTTTATTTTATTTTATGGGCTTGTACCGGACCTAAGTAAGGTCCACGGTTCTGGACTACCGATGATGCTGTCCACGGTTCGGGACTACCGATGATGCTGTCCTTACGGTTCGGGACTACCGATGATGCTGTCCTTACCCTAGTAGGTCGAGATTAGCTACCTCGTATTTACATAGGGATGCGCGCATATGATGAATGAATGTGGTACAAGCCAGGGCCCAATGATGTTATGATGATGATTTAAAATCATGTTTTAAAGATTAAGCATCTTTATATATATATATATATGCACAGTTGTTACATGCATCCATTCATGTTATGCATTACGTTATGAAAAGTATGTTTATGAAAAGTATGTTCATGAAAAGGATGGTTATGCCATGATTTATTTATGTTTATGCCATGATTTTTATGCCATGATTTATTTATATTTATGCCATGATTTTTATGCCATGATTTATTTATGTTTATGCCATGATTTTTATGCCATGATTTATCTATGTTATGCCATGATTTTTATGCCATGATTTATCTATGTTAATGCCATGATTTTATGCCATGATTTTACTTATGTTCATGTTAGTTTAGGATGCCATGATTTTATGCTAGTTTAGAATGTCATGCTTTGATTATGTTTATGCTAAGTTAGGATGCCATGCTTCTATTTATGTTCATGTTAGTTTAGGATGCCATGATTTAAGTATGCTTATGTTACGTTAGAATGTCATTATTTTATTTATGCTCATGCTAGTATAGGATGCCATGATTTTAATTGGGTTATGCCATGATTTTATGTCCATGCCAAGTATTATGTCATGCTATGAATGTTTACGATGTTTATGGATTGTGTCTATGCCATGCTATGAATATTTATGATGTTTATGTTTATGTCATGCTATGAATGTTTATGATGTTTATGTTTATGTCAAGTATGATGCCATACATGAATGTTTATGGTTATGTTTATGTCATGCTATGAATATGATGAAGCCATGTCCATGACATGTCGAATGAATGCTAAGTGATGATAAGGATGACGATCTAAGTAAAGCATTAAGTACGCTAATGTTTCATATGTTTATGATTAAGTGACGGATGGTTTTAGTGGGTAGGAAAGAGTCTTACTAAGCCTGTGTGCTTATAGTCTTATTTTCTTATACCGCAGATCACGCAAGGGGATAATAAGGAAGCAGCAGGAGGGCATTGCAGAATGTGTGTGATAGTGACTTGGCCAAGAGACCATATGTTTGTTTGTCTTATGATAGAACTCTACCTTTACTACTAAGTACTTGAATATGACTCTATGACATGATGCTAATGTATGACATGATGCTAAGTATGATATGATGCTAAAATATGGCATGATGCTAAGTATGATATGATGCTAAGTATAAAGTTAATATGCCAAGCTTCCAGGTTATGATGGTAGGAATGGTAGTAAGTGCATGTAGGTGTAAGTTTAAAGTTTTCCGCTGCATTATGATGTCTACATGCCTAAGTATGTTAATGTAACGCCGCTTTATGATGGTCTATAAAAAAAAAAAAAAGTGGGCGTTACATCCTGGAATGAGCTGATCGCAGAGACATCAGATGCTAGAGCATCGCGATGGCGATCGAAAGACTGACACTCTGAGCTGACCTCCCGTCGCTAGAGCTCGGAGATATGCAACTCGCGCTCCATCATCCGCTCTATCTCCGCAACCTGCCAGCGTAGGTCAGGAGCCCATCCGTCATAATCTGCAATATCAGCTGGCGGCCCCTGGTCATGAACTGCTCTCGGTAGCTCCCCCTCACGTCTGCGATCCTTCCACCTCAACCCCTGGGGCCCGAGAACAATGCCGGACTGAGTGAGCATGCGACGGTCCAGACGGCAGTCTTGTCGAACCATGGGTACAATGCGGCCCTGTGAAACATCAATGCCAACCGACTCCAGCCAGGCAGTGATGATATTGCCAAATGGCATGTAGACTGTCTGGGTGTACACCAGACTATGGACAATGATAGAGAAATAGACCGAAGCCACTGGATCAAAATCTAACTACTGATGCATTCCGTAGAGCATCAAGCAGTGGAACGGGTGAATCTCTTCCAGGTGTTTCGAAGTAGTTGGTAGGAGACAATTGGTGATGATCTTAAACAACACATAGTCAACAGGGGAAAGGCGAAGAGCAGGAAATGTGGAAAAATCACGGGTGCGCTCACCGGAACCCCTTGGCCTGGGATGGCCTAGAAAGTACTCGTAGATGGAATCAGGAGTTACTCCATCGAAGGGAACCGGAAGAGGATCAGGAGGGTAAGGGTAGAGAAAGAAATCATTTTCTGACCGGCGACAACCAAGAAAATCAGTAAAAGTCGATCGATTAAAATCAAGGTCGACACTGGCAACACGAATCCTCCACCTCGTTCCCTCTCCACTCACCATGTTATTATAGAATTCAGAGACCAAGTCAAGGTTGATCAGCCTCTCAAGGTAAAGAATGGATTGAAGATTATAATGTGCAATAACTTGTCGGACTGTTGGGCAATGTTCATAGATGAAGGATTGGTCTATAGTTCGATATGGCATTAGTTTGAAATTGTGCCACTGGAAGTTTAGAGCCAAAGTACTATTCTGAAATCTAGTATGTGGGGGTGGTGGAGGCCTTGGAGGAGGTGTAGATGTTGAAGGGCCTTTGCCCTTTGAGCTTCCCTCCATAGGTTCCTTACCCTTAGAAGATTTTCTAGAGATTGGAATTGATCATAACAGAGGATTTGATCAAGCGATTCGAATCATAATATATGTTAAGATTTGAACAAGATGTAATCAAGGACCCAATTAGAGAACGTGATCAAGACACCATGATTGAGAAAACACAGTTCAATCAGAGACACACGGTAAACGTGATCATACAAACACAATTTAAGCATGAGGGAGAATTTATCAAGAGTAAGATATGGCACAGATGGGTCATGGCCAACACACGAAGGTCACGGCACAATACAAAACATGGTTAGCATTAAAGCATAATCTATGAACTGATTTGAAGGGAAAACTGAGACAAAAACTTACTTAGGTGCCATTGGTGAGGTTCTTGAAATCTGAAAGGAAGAAAGGCTTACGCAGGAGAAACCTTCGGCGCAAGAGAGATCGCAAAGCCCCTTTGCAAGAGAGAACGTCGCAGGACGCAGGAATAAGACAGAGCTCGGAAGAGCCCTCTTAGAACCGCACGCGCCCACTCACGAAAGGAAGACGAAGGCACTAGGGAAGCTCTCGCACGAAGTGAAGGTCGCGCAAGTGGGAGGATTCAGTGCTAGGGTTCGGCAATGAAAGGTGTCGAAGGAATTAATCGGTTGGTGGATCGGTCCACCAACCACAATTTAATGCGTTTGAACGGATCACCGTTCGATCTGATAGCGCCTAGACCGATCAGGCTTTAGCCTGATCGGACTGACCTGGGCCTGATCGGTCGGGTGACCGATCACCATAGGGTGCCAGATCGGTCTGGGGACCAATCCAGGCTAGCTCAGTAAGTTTAGTCAAGATTTCGTAAGGTCACTGCTGCCCCTCCGATCGATCTGTGGACCGATCGTTACAGGATGGAGCCAGATCGGTCCTGGGACCGATCAGGCCTACTCCTGATCGGACTAGTGACCGATCAGGGTTCCTAAAACTTTCAGATACGATCTGAAACTTTCAGTTTCAGATTGTTACATGATTTCCAAAGGGATTTGGTGAAGGATATCAATCTTGGAAGCCGTCCCTCGTCTATAATTAATCCCCAATCAAGGATCAAAGGTCCTTAGGGTTTGAACAAGTCACTTTGCTCCACCAAAGTGGAGTCAAACTCAAACAACAATCATTCAAACAATTTGTGCCAAATCCAAGGTTCCAATCAAGTTTCCTTGATTGGAATGTCCAAGTATGATCATGGAGCCAAATACACATATGTTATGCATTGGTTTTTCCCATACTTGGTCACCGAAGTGATTATTATCTCGTCAACTTAATTTCTCAAGGGATGCATTGACATTTAAAAAAGAAATTGAGTTGATCCTAACATCTCACCCCATTTCTAGCAAACAAAAATGTTTTGGTAAACCTTATAGTTTGTGTGAGATGTCCCCAAAGTTACCCAATTGTTTTCCAACAATTTGAAATAATCTTGAAGGGTTTTGTATGCATTTAGGAAAACTATGAAGCACGACACATTCCCAACTCTTGTCTTAGGAAACTAAATTCATTTTTGGGGAGTGGTTTAGTGAAAATGTCAGCTAGGTTTGATTTGGACTCTACATGTGAGAGTACAATTTCTCCCCTAGCCACATGATCTCTAATCAAGTAGTGACGCACTTCAATATGTTTAGTCCTAGAATGATGGACTGGATTCTTGGTTAGGTTAATTGTGCTAATGTTATCACATAACACTTGCACACCCTTGTAACTCAATCCATAGTCCTCTAAAGTATGTATCATCCACAACAATTGCGATACGCTCTCTCCCATGGCGATGTACTCTGCCTCGGTCATGGAGAGAGCAACACAATGTTGCTTCCGACTTGACCAACTCACTAAGGACGAACCTAAGAATTGGCAACCCCCACTTGTGCTCTTCCGGTCCAACTTACATCCAGCGTAGTCGGAATCCGTATAGCCAATTAAATCAAATGATTCGGTACGGGGGTAGCACACATACCCACAGCGAAAAGAATATCAAGTCATCTAGCTGTGAGGTATAGTAAACTACCTATCATGCTTCGATATTGAGTCAAATCAACAGGTTTACCACTCTCATCATTGTCTAATCTTGTGTTTGTAGTCATGGGAGTGGTTACCTCTTTTGAATCACTCATGTTAAATTTTCGAAGCATTTCTTGTGTATACTTTGATTGGTGCACAAGGATACCATCGCGAGTTTGTTTGATTTCAAGTCCAAGGAAGAAAGTCAACTCTCCCACTAGACTCATTTCAAATTCACTCTCCATGTGTCCAATGAGCTCATTTAAATAACCCTTATTGTTTGAGCCACAAATTATGTCATCGACATATACTTGGGCTACAAAAATATTATCACCATCTCTTCGTAGAAATAGTGTAGGGTCTATTTGGCCTCTAACGAAGCCCTTCTCAATTAGGAATGTCGACAACCACTCATACCAAGCCCGGGGTGCTTGTTTAAGGCCATAGAGTGCCTTTTTGAGCTTGAACACGTGGTCTGGAAATTCAGAATTCTCATACCCCGGTGGTTGTTCGACGTAGACCTCTTCTCTTATTAGACCATTTAGAAAGGCCGATTTGACATCCATTTGATATAATTTGAAACCACGATGAGCTGTAAAAGCTAGCATCAATCGGATGGACTATAATCGTGCCACAGGAGCATAAGTCTCATCATAATCAAGGTCTTCAACCTGACTATAGCCCTTGGCTACCAAGCGTGCCTTGTTTCTAATGATTTCCCCCTTATGGTTCAACTTGTTTTTGAAGACCCATTTGGTTCCAATAATGGTGGCCTTCTTAGGTCTAGGGACTAAGTCCCAAACTTGACTCCTTTCGAATTGACCTAGTTCATCTTGCATTGCAATAATCCAATCGGGATCATTTAATGCTTCATCAATTTTTCTAGGTTCAATTTCGGAAATTAGGGCAACTTCATTAGCCTCATTCCGGAAGAATGATCTAGTTCTAACTCCATGATGGATGTCTCCAACAATTTGGTCTTGGGGATGACTAGAGGCTAATCTAGTTTGTCTTGGTGTTGGTGGTGCTTCGTGAATGGGCTCACTAGACACAAGTTCAGCCTTAGGATCCAGCTGATCTATGGATTGTCTAGGCTCACCATCATCGGATTCATCACCATCAACAACATTTGGACTTTCATTCAAACTTAGTCTCCTAAGTTCGAATTGGACTTCATCTTCTGATTGACCATTGACTTTTGGAATTTCTTCAAATACAACATCAGAAGACTCCTCAACCAGTCTAGACTTCTTGTTGTAGACTCGATAGGCTTTGCTAACGAGGGAGTACCCGACTAGTATCCCTTCATCAGCCTTTGCCATGAACTTTCCAAGGTGGTCCCTGGTGTTTAGGATGAACACCTTACAACCAAACACCCGAAGGTGTTTAACTGTAGGTGGTTTCCCAAACCAAAGCTCATGGGGAGTCTTTCCTAAAAACCTATGAATGAGGACCTGGTTTTGCATATAGCAAGCTGTATTTACAGCTTCGGCCCATAAGTAACTCGGGAGTGAGTACTCATTAAGCATGCTTCGTGCAGCCTCTTGTAGAACACGGTTCTTCCTCTCTACAACATCATTTTGTTGTGGTGTTCTAGGAGTAGAGAACTCATGTAGATACCCTCTATCCTGACAAAATTCTAAAAATCTCTGATTTTGAAATTCACCTCCATGATCACTTCTAATTGTCTTAATTGTTACTGATTTCTCATTTTCTACCCTCCTACAAAAAGAAATGAAATCATCTAAGGTTTGGTCCTTATATTTTAAAAAGTAAGTCCATGTATATCTAGTGAAATCATCAATGATCACAAAGCAATATCTACTTCCATTCAATGATATGATAGTACTACAATCAAATAGATCCATGTGAAGTAAATCTAATGCAGTAGAAGTACTTACAGCGCTTTTACCTTTATGAGCAGACTTTGTTTGCTTACCCATTTGACATGCATCACAAAGTTTATCTTTTTCGTACTTGATGCTTGGTAAGCCACGAACTAACCCCTTGTTGGCCAACTTCCGGATGTTCTTCATGTTCACATGTGCTAGCCTCCGGTGCCAAAGAGTGGACTCTTCTTCTTTTGACATGAAACACTTAGCAGAAACATTAGTAGCACTTTTAAAAGAAACTTGATAGATATTGTCTACTCTTGTTCCTACTAGTACCGTGTCCAAAGTGTCATGTCGTCTAACTAGACATTGACTTGGCTGAAAATCAATTGTGTAACCCGTGTCACACAACTGACTGACACTTAGGAGATTAAATTTCATCCCCTTGACTAGAAGGACATTTGAAATTCTAAGACATTCGGATATTTGAATGTCTCCTATTCCTATGACCTTAAGACTACCATTGTTACCAAATGAAATATTACCTCTACTTTTCTTGTGAAGTGTGGTAAACAATGATCTATCCCCGGTCATGTGTTTGGAGCATCCACTATCAATGAACCAAGTTGATAGATGCTCCCCCTCAATCATAACCTACACAATTCGAAAAATAGAAGTTTTAGGTACCCAAACCTTGGGACCTAAAGTGTCAACTAAACAAGTCTTAGGCACCCATGCCTTGACAACTTTCTTTTGACCCTTGGGTGTCCTAGATTGTCTCATATCAGTCCTAGACATCAAGGATACGAATGAGGGTTCTTTGGGACGGTAACCAATACCGGCCCTATTGTAGACTGCCCTTTGGGCATTCAAGATCATGTCTAGGGTTTTAGAGCTAGTTAAGAACTTCTCAAGAATATTCTTGAGTCTCTCAATTTCACTCTTCAATGATTTGTTCTCTTCTACTAGCAAGTCATCATGCAAATCATTTACATCCTCAACCTTAGAGGATTTCAAATTTTCAACCTCAAGCTTCAATGACTTAATCTCATCCTCTAACAATTCAACATGCAAATCATCAATGTTATCATCCCTAGATAATTTCAATTGATCAATATCTAATTGCAATGCTTTAACCTTATTTTTTGACTTCTTAAGCATACTAGTTAAACATGCAATTGCTCTATAACACTTTTCAAGTTCGGGAGAAGTTACCTCTTCATCATCCGAAGATGATGAAGCTGCGTTTGATGAGTTGGAAGATTCATCACTGCTCTCTTGATCTCCCAATGCCATGAGTGTCACATGCCTTGTGCTCTTCTCCTCCTTCTCTTCATCGGATGAGCTTGAGGATGACTCATCCCAAGTGGCCTTCAAGGTCTTCTTCTTCTTCTTGGATTTTTCTTCTTTCCTTTTGGATTTCTCCTCCTTCTTCTTTAGCTTCGGGCATTCATTCTTGAAATGCCCTTTCCTACCACACTCAAAGCACGAAGCATTAGTCTTATCAAATTTAGCTTCACTAGAGTTACCTCTACTCTTGAAGCGTCGACCCCTTCTCATCATCCTTCTCACAAAGTTCGCCATCTCGGAGGATGAGGAGCCGCTGCCATCTTCCTCGGAATCGGACTCGGATTCGGAAGAGGATGAAGATGAAGAGACCTCCTTCTCCTTCTTCTTCTCCTTCTTCTTCTTATTGGATCGATCCCCTGCAACTAAGGCAATCCCCTTCTCCTTGGGGCCTTTGTTAGCCATTTCATGTAATTCCATTTCACAAAATAAATCATCTAACTTAACAATGGATAAATCCTTGGATACTTTGTAGGCATCCACCATGGATGACCACAAAGCATTCCTTGGAAATGCTTTTAGTACATACCTCACAAGGTCGCGATTCTCGACCTTTTCATCAATCGAATGAAGCCCATTGAGGACTTCCTTGAACCGACTATGGAGCTCACTTACCGTTTCATTCTCCTTCATGGAGAGATTTTGGAGTTGGTTGAGGAACAAATCCCTCTTTGCGATTCTTGAATCTCGGGTGCCTCGTGGAGCTCGATGAGCTTGTTCCACAAGTCCTTTGCACTTGTGAAAGGACCAACCTTGATGAGTTGGTCTTTGTTCATGCCGCATTGTAGAGTGACGACCGCCTTCGCGTCGGCTTCACTCTTCCGAGTCTGTTCGGCTGTCCACCGCCATGATTCGAGTTCTTTGCCTTCATCATCCTTAGGAGGGGTGAATCCCTCCTTCACCGCAAACCAAGTGTTGATGTCATCATTAAGTAATATTCCATCTTCGATCTCCAATATTGGAAATCAGCGCAATCGAAGAATGGAGGTCGGGTGGTGGAGAAGTCTTCCCTCAATGCCATAGATGTAGGTCACGGTTGTTAATCCGCAAAAACAGAGCCCCAAGCTCTGATACCACTTGTTGGAACCCGGATGGCTAGAGAGGGGGGGTGAATATAGTCAAACACTTTGACCTTTAGCACTTATCAAATTTCTGCACTCAACCTTATCAGTAGCACAGCGGAAGAAACAAAGGAAGCAAAGCAGTGCAGAAAACAGAAACAGAAAATGAAGGCAAACAAACACAACTAGCAAGATCGCTAACAAGGAGGGTTTACAAGGTTCGGGGATAACTTGCCCCTACTCCTTGGCGTGCCCTTAAGGTGGTCAATCCCTTGATCGTCGGCAAATCAAGTCCCGGTTATCACCGGATAGAAAGCAACCTCCTTCTCGGTGGAGAAACCTCTCCACAGCATTTCAATCACAGATATATGTTTAAGCACAATGAAACAACAAGAAGGATCTTACTTAGCACTTAGCAAAGACAAGAACACAGCAAGCTCCCTCAGAGCTCCACCCAGCGACGATCTCACGCAAGAGCCCTCTCCTCGTGTCTTCTCGCTGTTGGACTCGGAGCTTCTTGTTCTCTCCTTCAAGCACTCAAGTAATGAATGGTTGCTTCACAGATTGTAGTTGCTTGCACAAGATGATGGAACTTCAGAACACGCAAGTAAGATGTGGAGAACATAATGGCACAGCAAGAACTCAGTTCGCGAACACTAGAACTCTAGAACTCTGCTTCAACGAAGCCTTCTTCAGCCCTTTTGTTTCTCCACTCAGCACCAGGTGACAGCATCTCCTGCAGCCTCCAGCTGCTTCCCTGCCAACGCCAGCTACCACTGAGCCCTCCCTGGACTTCCTGAGCTCCCCTCAGCCAAGCTCCAGTCTACAGCTCCAGCCGTTGCAACCTGAGATGGAAAACGGACAAACTTGCTCCAAGGAAAGCCTCCATTGACTTCTCCTTGAGTGTTTGAATCCTTCCCTGTCACCTGCAGCTTAATCAGAGTGTTAGAGCAGCATATCAAACAGCAAATCATATATCAGATGTTAAGCGCAGAGAATCGGATACGTTCAGACGCGATCAGAGCGTCTGACAGTGCATTTTGAATTAAAGTGATTGGTCACCGGACCGATCAGAGATCCTCCTGATCGGTCACCGGACCGATCAGATATCCTCCTGATCGGTCACCAGACCGATCAAGTTGGGTCCTGACCGATCAGGCTCCGTCCTGATCGATCCCCAACGCTCAATTAGGAATCGCGATTTCTTTGGGACTCTCCTGGATCGATCACCAGACCGATCCCAGGTTGTGGATCGATCACCCGACCGATCCACCCCTTTATCGGGCAATTTCTGAGCTTCGCAGTCCAGATCTCCTGATCGATCACCTAACCGATCAGGAAACCTCCTGATCTATCACCAGATCGATCAGGTCATGACCAGACCGATCAGGCTCCGTCCTGATCAATCATAGAGAGGAACCTACGATGCTGGATCGTTCTCGAGAACGATCTGCACAGTGATCCAGATCGGTCACCAGACCGATCAGGAGCAGTTCAGCAAGGGAACTCAACCTCACTGTTTACTCCCTGATCGGTCACCAGACCAATCAGGAGCAAAGCAATGGGTGAAACACATACTCCCTGATCGGTCACCAGACCGATAAGTCATCGCTGGATCGGTCACCAGACCGATCCACGAAGGAGCACCGTGCCAACTCCCTGATCGGTCACCAGACCGATCCAGGAGCTCCAACCTAGCCCTCCAAGCTAGGGTTTCATCCACCTTAGCCCTCCAAGCTAAGGATTTTTCACCTAACCCTCCAAGTTGAAAATTTGCACCTATCCCTCCAAGTTAGGACTTTTCACCTAGCCGTCCAAGCTAGGACTTTTCACCCAACTCTTCCGGATTAGGACTTTCCAAACCTAGCCCTCCAAGCTAGGACCTGACCCTCCAAGCCAGGACTTTTTCACCTAACTCTCCAAGATGGGAATTTTCACCTAACCCTCCAAGTTAGGACTTTTCACCTAGCCCTCCAAGTTAGGACTTTTAACCCACCTCTTCTGAATTAGGACTTTTCACACACCTAGCCCTCCAAGCTAGGATTTTCAACACCTAACCCTCCAGGTTAGGATTTTCCAACACCTAGCCCTCCAAGCTAGGATTTTCCATACCATGTCTGATCCCCGACCAGGATTTAATCATAATCATCATAATCAACCTAAACTAAAATCGATGTCAACACCAAAACAACAATCAGGGTTAGACTACATCAACAAAAGAGAAGGTCCGGAGTTGCTGGAACAAGACTGAGAGGCAGGGCAGTCGACTGGTCCAGGGCCAGTCGATTGCCAAAACTCACAAAGAGTTTTTAGCCTCGGACCAGTCGACTGCCCTTGGGGCAGTCGACTGGTATACCCCGAAAACTAGCCGTTGGCTAGCCATTGGCTAGCCGTTAATGCAAGGCCAGTCGACTGCCCCTGGGGCAGTTGACTGGTGCGAGGCTGGACAGACTGCGAGTTTGTACTGTTCACCTATAAAAGGAGCACCTTTTTGCACGTGAGCGGTATGGTTCCGTACAGTGTCGAAGTGTTGCTCGTCTGAAGAGTGTTTCATACTTCCTCTCTCATATTTCTTCATTTTGTAAAGAGGAAGATCGACTGTAAAGGTTTCTCCACCTGAAGGAGAGTTTTCGATAGTGAAAGTGGTGCTCGCGGCGTGGATCCTTGGATTAGTCACCCATCTGGGTCGATACCAAGTAAACGATCATTGTTAGCATTGTACTTATTTTCATTTGAATATTATTTCCACTGCGCTAACGAATTTGTAGAGATCCAATCTGAAAAAGTGTTATTCACCCCCCCCCCTCTAGCACGCCTAGATAATCCTTCAGTAAAGTCATTGCCTACGCCTCTAGACAACTCAAAGAACATGAAAAGAACTACCCCACTCACAATCTAGAACTAGCCGCCATGGTCTTTGCTCTCAAAATATGGAGGCATTATCTATATGGAGCGCAGTGTAGGATTTATACAGACCGCCAGAGTCTGCGATACTTCTTCACTCAGAAATACCTAAATATGAGACAACGCCAATGGCTTGAGTTAGTGAAGGACTACGACTGCAAGATCTTCTACCATCCAGGGAAGGCAAACAAAGTGGCCGATGCACTCAGCCGGAAGTCCAGTGCCACCTTGATGTCCTTATCGATATTACCCTGCCCACTCGAAAGAGAAATTATGAATTACAGGGTCGAGATCATTTCCGGACCGCTTTCTACCATGACAATATCACCGACGCTGTTCGATGACATATTAGAAAAACAAAATGGTGATCTGAGTCATCAGAGAATCAAGCAGGAGATTCTAGAAGGAAAGGGCGATGGTTTTCATATCGCCGACAGTGGAGTATTATACCTTAGGGATCGTCTATGTATCCCTAATGATCCAGAGCTACGGAAGGAAATATTAGCAGAAGCTCACAGCACCCCTTATTCAATGCATCCGGAATCCACCAAAATGTATCAAGACCTAAAGGAGAAATTCTGGTGGTTCGGTATGAAGAGGGACGTGGCTCAGCATGTGATGACCGCCAAACTAGGTGTCACGAATGTGGGTCTCAAATTTAGATATTTATAAAGCTGGAAACCCTTTTTGCAATCAAAGAATATAAGCGTAGTAAAGGGGCCACAGGTCGTATTTTTCCAAGGGCTAGTTGAAATGGGTTGATTCGAGCTTGAATTTATGTGTCGTTAATATTTTTAGGTTTCAAATAAAATCTGGGTTTTGTTTGTAAATAAAAATGACAATGCAATGCAAAGGAAATGAAAGCGCAAGAAAATGTAAGAAACTTGACTAAGTGAGCTAAACAAAGTGTAAGGCAACTAATGACATCAAGCAATTGGAAATCTAAGCAACCAAGGGACTTAACTATCTTTTGGGAAAACAATGCTGATTTTAATTGCAAACCAAATATTAAGCAAAAGAATTAAATCGAGGCTGAAAGTTTCGGTTGATACTAATGCCGAAGCTTATCTTGATACAAAGTGGAAAAAAAATTGGAACAACCTTGATACACAAAAGGAAGAAAACGCATGTACCAATCTGATATGGAGTACCAAAGTTAATACTAACACTTCTGAAATGAAACCAATCAACTAAGCTTTGAAGACAAACTATTAGGGAAGAACTTTGAAGAAATGAATGGATGCAATTCAGACCAAGTAGGGATAAATTCGGAAATGGATTAAATGCAAAATCTGAAAGCAAGAATTCAGAACATAGAATTCAGAAATTCAGCAGCAAAACAACTGCAAAAACAAACAAAATGAACTGAGATTAATTGCTCCAAATAATGTCCAGATAGAACTCAAATAAGCTAATGTTCCATTGATACAATTTCAGGAATGAAAGACTGAAAAACTACAGCAATAAACCTAAACTGCCGAATGTAAAAAAAACTGTTGAATTTAGAAACAAATGCAGAGTTGCCGCAGCAAATTAAATGCAAAACAAACAATCAAGAAAACTGAGATCTATGCAATGCACTACTGCAGAAATGAAAGGAAAACCTTTTGGGAAACAACCAGCTACAATGGAAATCCAGACAAGAAAACATAAAATTGACTTGATACTAAATTCAGGAATACTGCAGGAAAAGGAATTGATATGCAGCAGGGTAGAAACTGATTCACATGGATTGAAACAAGAATTGAACTGTAACGCAAAATTACTAAGCTGAACAAAGACTCAGAAATGAAGCTAAGGTAAAACAAGACTTAGATCAACTACATTAACACACTAAATGTGAAATGAACTAAAGAATTCAGAACTAAAGTGAAGTTGCAGGAATAGAAATTGATACGCAGCTGGATAAACTGATACGCAACAGGAAATCAAGAAATGAACTGAAATTTAAACCGATTGTTCACTAAACAAGCTTCCTAACTACTTAACTTGCTGGATTGAACTCTAATTATAGAAGAAACCATTCAGAAAGAAACTAGGCTGCTGATACAGAAATTCAGAAATGAAATGCTGACAAAATTTGAAACTATAGCTAAAACAGAAAAACAATAAGAAAACTAAGCCTCGATCATTTCCTCGTCTCAAGACTTCCTTGCCGTCACACAAGCGCAAGCCAAGAACCCCTTCAACTCGCAAATCAATGGGAAAATTAGCTCCAATTCAGATCTGCTCACAAACTGCACGCAGCTGGGAAATCCAATCCAATCTCCTTGATCTCACTTTAATGGATCGCGATGGTGATTTGAAAAGCTTCTGAGCACATCCAAGGACCCCTACAGATGGCTCAAATGGACGGAAATGGCACGCAGGTGAGATCCAAGCGATTGGATCACAGATCTACCGAAACCCTCAAACAGCTCTGCTTCCGGCGCAATCTTGAGCTAAAATCGCCACTGAAGCTTCCTCCCAACGATTCAAATCTTGCTCCAAGGTTGTGATCGAGATGGCCACGCCTTCACTGAAGAAAATCTCAAAAGAAATGAAGAACTGATGAAGGAAAACTCGAAGAAGCAGCTACGACTGGCGAAGACGCGACGCGAGATCTAAAGCAGGGGATCAGTTTAAGTAGTTAAAACAGTGAATGGTTGAGATTATCCAGCGCTCATCCAACAGCTGATCTTCATCCGATTTGACTCAAATTTTCCAGATCTTGATCAGAGGTCAGGATCTACTACGGGTTAGCTCGGATCTGCCAGATTTGCAACGGATGGTTCAGATCACCTTGATCTTTGAATGGACGATCTAGATCTCTCTGATCGTGATCCAACGGCTAGATGATCTCCGATTGGGCTGAAATCTTCAGATCTTGATCCAAGTGCTTGATTAGCCTTAATCCTAGCTCGGATTGATCAGAAGTTCTCAGATGGTCTAGATCTAACCGTTCTTGCATCGGACGGTCCATATGAGTCGACGCTTGATCACTTGATCCAGTCCACTTTTGACTCGACATTTGACCCAACATGACCTAGGTCCATGATCCTTCCAAGCCTACAAAAGTAGATCAAAAATTTAGTGACAAAACAACTCAAATATATAAAAATTTGTAATTAGGTCCAAAAAGAATATAAATCCTAGAACCTAGGGTAAATCCACCATTAAACAAGTAAAACATGAGTCAAAAGTAGATCCTAGAACCTTAAATAATCAACAAAATGACACTTATCAGCATGTCAGCACTTGCCTGACCTGCCAACGAGTGAAAGCGGAACACCAGCGACCCGGAGGAGTTCTGCAGCCACTTCCAATTCCAGAATGGAAATGGGAAGATATCTTTATGGATTTCATTTCAGGACTTCCCAAGACTATGAACGGATATGATGCGATATGGGTAATTGTGGATAGATTGACGAAGTCTGCCCATTTCCTAGCAATCAAGATGACCTATTCGATTGAGCAACTAGCTCAATTATATGCTAAGGAGATAATCAGACTTCACGGAGTTCCCAAGACCATCATCTCAGATAGGGACGGTCGCTTTACCTCACATTTTTGGGAATGCATCCAGAAGTCTCTTGGCACTAAACTACGATTCAGTACTGCCTTTCACCCTCAGACTGACGGGCAAACTGAACGAGTGAATCAAGTACTAGAAGACATATTACGAGCTTGTGCCCTAGATTTCAAAGGGAGTTGGTGCCGATATCTGTGCTTAGCGGAATTCGCTTACAATAATAGCTACCAAGATACTATCGGAATGACACCTTATAAAGCTTTGTATGGGAGGAGATGTAGGTCTCAGATCTGTTGGTACGAATGTGGAGAAAAGAAGGAAATGGGGCTCAAGATGGATTTTATCGATGACACCACCCGAGCTATACAGAACATCCAACAATGAATAGAAGCTGCTCAGAGCCGGTAGAAGAATTATGCGGATGTCCGACGTAGCCCCTGGAATTCGATGTTGGAGATTTGGTATTCCTCAGAGTGGCCCCTATGAAAGGGGTAACGAGATTCAGGAAGAAAGGAAAACTAAGTCCGCGTTATGTGGGACCGTACCAGATCCTGAAAAGAGCCGGCAAGGTGGCTTATGAGCTGGAGCTGCCCCAAGAGATGTCGGCTATTCATAACATGTTCTATGTGTCGATGCTCAAGAAGTGTATTCCAAACGCAGACCAAGTGATCGAGCCGCAGATAGTACAAGTTCAGGAGGACCTAAGTTTTGAAAGCTGACCTATCCAGATCCTTGATCGGGAAGTCAAAAAGCTAAGGAACAAGGAGGTACCCTTAGTCAAGGTCCTATGGCAAAGTCAACGGTTTGAGGAAGCCACCTGGGAATGCGAGGACGAGATGAGACGCAAGTACCCGGAGCTATTCTAAGTTCGAGGATGAACTTTCACGATGTATGGGGGATTGTAACGCCCGTAAAATCCTCTCAATATTTTTCTTTAAAATATTGATCATGCCTATATGGATTTTTGAGTAACATATGAATACTAGCATGAACCTTAGCATGATTTCTTATATGGATTAAAAAGTTAAGTATTAATGGACCTTACATGGGCCCTTCTAGTACCATGGCTATTACTGGACCTTGGGTAGAATTTTAACATAAATATAAATGAGTTCCAATTAGGTATATTAGCATAACTCTTGGTGGGCTCTTATGTGGGCCTATCCAAAAATAAGAGTAAATGGAATAAAAAAAAGTGCATGCACCAAGGATTGAACCTTGGACCAAGAATAGAGGCAAGCCTCATCATGCATGTACTAACCAATTCACCTAGCAAGGGAGTTCTATTGGAAAAGAAAGAAGATCTTAGTTAAGGCTAAAGGAAGTGAAGAGGCACCTCTTGAAGAGACACCATGTGAAGAGGCACCATGCCCCTTCACTTAGTATAAAAGAGATGGATGAGAAGTTAAGAGACACTTAAGTTATTTTTCTCGTCTTTTCTTCCACCAAGACTCTTCCTTTCCCCTCTTCTTCCTCCTCCTTGCCGTGACTCACATGAGGGTTTTCCCCTTGGAAAACTTCACAAGAGAACTCCCTCTTGAAGATCCAAGGTTTCCTACAAGGCTACAAGGGCAAGGGGTGTTCTAAGGTCAAGAAGGTCTTCACTTTTTCTCTATTTAAGGTTTATAACCAAGACAACAAGAGGTAAGATTCCCTCACCTATGGTATAATAGTTTTTATGTTGTCTTTCTTGATTTAAGATTTGTTTGAGATCTATGTTGAGAAAACTATGGAATTAGGACTCCTTATAAGTTTCGGCCAAGCACCATTTTAGGGCTTGGGATGATGTTAAAACCTCACTTATACTTCCTAATGCTTTCTCATGATAAAATAAGAATGAATTGTGAGTTGTGGAATTTTTGTAGCACCCAAATCCCCTTATGAAGGTTCGGCCCCCTCCCCTTTTTATGATTAGGATTAGATCTAACCCTCCAAGCATGCTTATTATGATTCCCTATGATACAATGGATGTTAATTGTGAGTTATACGAATTTTCCATGTCCTTGTGACCCCTCTAGGGTTTCGGACAAACCCTCTTTAGCATGCTATGAGTTAGATTTCTACTTAATTATGGTGTTAATGTTCTTCCCATCATATGATATGTAACATGTTGCTTGAATAAAGAGGGATTTTCACCCTACAACTTTCGGCCAAGACCCATTTCATGCTAGGAATTAGGGTTAGCTCCAATCATGTGTTCTAATGGCTTCCTATGGCATTGTATGTTTTGTATGGGCGTTACTTTAGTTATGGTACCTCACATGTTGCTTGAATAATGGGACTTTCATTTACAAACTTTCGGCTAAGAACCTAAGTCTAAGGTTTGGGTTAGGCTAAGGTTTCAAGTGTACTTTTTTATGGCTCATTATGATGTAAATATATGTTCAAGTATGTTCTATGAATTTTATGGTGCCTAAACCCTAACTTTATGTGCTATGCATCACGATCTTGTATGCTTATGTTATGTGTCATGTTTTAGTAGGTTTTATTCATGGATGTTTTAAACCATATACCATGAACACATGTGTTGTGAAGAATTATGCATGCATTATGTTAAATGCCTTGAACATATGTATTATGATATATATATTATGGTTATGTAGACCTACGCATATTTTATGTTGAATATCATAAACCTATGTAGTATGTATCATGTTCATATGGATCCTACCCATGCATGTTTTATGATAAATATCATGATCATGTATGCTATGTGATATGTACCATGTATGTAAAAACTTATCTATGCATGCTTACCTTATGTACCATGATCATGCATGCTTTATGAACTAAGATGATGTTTATACCTTTAAGGCATAATTATGAATGTATGTCATGCCTTATGAATTAAGATGATGTTCATGCCTCTAAGGCATAATGATGTGTGCTTGACATACCTTATGAATCAAGTCTATGTTTATGCCTTTAAGGCATAATGATGTTATGCATTAACTATGAATGATGAAATGCTAAGTATGCTTTATACCATGCTTCATGTATTAAGATCATGTTTATGTCTTTAATTATGCTATGTAAGTTCTATGAATGATGAAATGCCAAGAGCATTTCTTATGATGTAAAAAGAAGCATGTGAAGCTATTTTACTTTATGGATGGGCTTGTACCGGACCCAAGTAAGGTCCAAGGGATGGGCTCCTTAGAAAGCCTCAGTTCTGGGACTACCGTAGCTGTCCAACAGGGATGGGCTCCTTAGAAAGCCTCGGTTCTGGGACTACCGTAGCTGTCCCTAAACTGAAGGTAACCTAGTACCCTAGTAGGTCGAGACTAGCTACCTCGCATTTACTTAGGGATGCGCGCAAATGATGGATGTATGTGGTACAAGCCGAGGCCCCCCTTGATGTTGAGATTTATGTTAAAGTACTTATAATTATGATTTTCAAATAAGCAT
This sequence comes from Boesenbergia rotunda, assembly GCA_024364735.1. Lineage (NCBI taxonomy): Eukaryota > Viridiplantae > Streptophyta > Magnoliopsida > Zingiberales > Zingiberaceae > Boesenbergia > Boesenbergia rotunda. The sequence continues at coordinate 472,709 of JAGFNQ010000734.1, forward strand.
CCTTATATTATGTGCATTTAACTCATGCTAATCATTTTATGCACTTATCTCTCATGTTATGCATCTATTCTATGTCAAGTATTTTACAGGCTTATGTTTTATGTCAAGAACTTCTTTATGTTAAGTATTTTATGTGCTTATATTTTATGTCAATTACTTCTTATGCCATGAGCTCTATGCACTTTCATTACATGTTAAGCACTTCTATATGATTATGTGTTTTCATGTACATCTATATGCCTCCTTGTGTCAAATGCTTTATGAATACCTTCTCATGATATGTTTTTATTTTATGTTACACTCTCTATGTTATGC
>JAGFNQ010000734.1:475478-538601 GCA_024364735.1 Boesenbergia rotunda
TCTACAACAAGAAAACTAGATTAGTTGAAGAGTCCTCTGATGTAGTCTTTGAAGAGATTCCGAAATTAAGTGACCAATCAGAAAATGTAGAAGGAGTTCAACTCGAACTTAAGAGACTAAGTTTGAATAAATCTCCAATTGTTGTTGATGGTGATGAGTCTGATGACGGTGAACCTAGACAATCCATTGATCAGCCGGATCCTGAGGCTGAAATTGTGTCTGTGAACCCATTCAAGAAGCACCACCAACTCCTAGACAAACGAGATTAGCCTCTAGCCATCCCCAAGACCAAATCGTTGGAGACATCCATCAAGGGGTTAGGACTAGATCATTCTTCCGGAATGAGGCTAATGAAGTTGCTCTAATTTCCGAAATTGAACCTAGAAAATTGATGAAGCATTAAATGATCCCGATTGGATTATCGATGCAAGATGAACTAGGTCAATTTGAGAGGAGTCAAGTTTGGGACTTAGTCCCTAGACCTAAGAAGACCACCATTATTGGAACCAAATGGGTCTTCAAAACAAATTAAACCACAAGGGAGAAATCATTAGAAACAAGGCACGCTTGGTAGCCAAGGGCTATAGTCAAGTTGAAGGTCTTGATTATGATGAGACTTATGCTCCTGTGGCACGATTAGAGTCCATCCGATTGATGCTTGCATTTGCAGCACATCGTGGTTCAAATATTTCAAATGGACGTCAAATCGGCCTTCCTAAATGGTTTATTAAGGAAGAGGTCTATGTCGAACAACCTCCGGGGTTTGAGAGTACCGAATATCCAAACCACGTGTTCAAGCTCAAAAAGGCACTCTATGGCCTTAAACAAGCACCCCGGGCTTGGTATGAGCGGTTGTCGACATTCTTGATTGAGAAAGGCTTTGTTAGAGGTCAAATAGACCCTACACTATTTCTACGAAGAGATGGTGACAATATATTTGTAGCCCAAGTATATGTCGATGACATAATTTGTGGCTCCAATAACAAGGGCTATTTACGTGAATTCATTGGACACATGGAGAGTGAGTTTGAGATGAGTCTAGTGGGAGAGTTGACTTTCTTTCTTGGACTTGAAATCAAGCAAACTCGCGATGGTATCCATGTGCACCAATCAAAGTATACACATGAAATGCTTCGAAAATTCAATATGAGTGATTCGAAAGAGGTAACCACTCCCATGGCTACAAACACAAGATTAGACAATGATGAGAGTGGTAAACCCGTTGATCTAACTCAATATCGAAGCATGATAGGTAGTTTGCTATACCTCACAGCTAGTCGACCAGATATACTATTTGCTGTAGGTATGTGCGCTAGGTATCAAGTGTGTGCCAAGGAATCTCACCTAATTGCTGTTAAGCGAATTTTGAGATATCTAAGGCACAATTGGTGTAGGTCTTTGGTATCCCCGTACCGAATCTTTTGATTTGATGGGCTATACGGATTCCGACTACGCTGGATGTAAGTTGGACCGAAAAAGCACTAGTGGGGGCTGCCAATTCTTAGGATCGTCTCTAGTAAGTTGGTCGAGTCAGAAGCAACATTGTGTTGCTCTTTCCACTACCCGAGGCAGAGTATATCGCCATGGGAGAGAGTATATCACAATTGTTGTGGATGATCCACACCTTAGAGGACTATGGATTGAGTTACAAGGGTGTGCAAGTGTTATGTGATAACATTAGCACAATTAACTTAACCAAGAATCCGGTCCATCATTCTAGGACAAAACATATTGAGGTAAGACACCACTTCATTAGAGATCATGTAGCTAGGGGGAACATCATACTCTCACATGTAGAGTCAAAGTCAAACCTAGCTGACATTTTCACTAAACCACTTCCCGAGAGTGAATTTAGTTTCCTAAGACGGGAATTGGGAATGTGTCGCGCTTCATGATCCTCAAATTGTATTCAAAACCCTTCATGATTATTTCAAATTGTTAGGGAACAATTGGGTAACCTTGGGAACATCTCACACAAACTATAAGGTTTACCAAAATGTTTTTGTTTGCTAGATATGGGGTGAGATGTTAGGTTCAACTCGATTTCTCAAAATGTCAATACATCACTTGAGGAATTAAGTTGACGAGATAATAATCACGGTGGTGACCAAGTATGGGGAAAACCATTGCATAACATATGTGTATATGACTCCATGATCATACTTGGACATTCCAATCAAGGCAACTTGATTGGAAACTTGAAGTTGGAGTAAAAACATGTTTGAATTTGCTTGATTGATTGATGGTTGGGTTTGACTCCATTAAGATGGGTCAAAGTGGTTGTTGAACCTATAAGGATTTTTGATTCGTGTTCAGGGATCAATTTTAGTCAGAAAATCATGTCTAAGGTCGACAAAGTTCATCAGATTCCTTTTGAAAATTTCAGAAGTTCTGAAACTGAACATTTCAGTTCGTATCAGGAATCCTGATCGGTCACCGGACCGATCAGGAATCGGGCTGATCGGTCCCTGGATCGATCTGACCCCTTCCTGTGGTGTTCGGTCCACAGACCGATCTGCAAGGCGAGCCGTGATCTCTCGAAATCTGACTAAGTGTTCTGAGCTAGCCTGGATCGGTCTCCCGACCGATCTGGCAACCTGTAGGGATCGGTCCACAGACCGATCAGGGAGCTCAGAGTTTTCTTTCCGGACTCTACTGATCAAATCCTGATCGGTCACCCGACCGATCAGGAGCACGTCTGATCGGTCATCCGACCGATCAGGACCCTGTCAGTCTGATCAGGCCGTCTCCTGAACGGTCTGGACGCGATCAGATCAAACGGTGATCCGATCAACCGCATTAAATTTTGGTTGGTGGACCGATCCACCAACCGATTAACTTCGCAAAACCTTCTTCAGCGCCAAAACCTAGCGCCGACCCTCATCTGCGCGACCTACTTGTGCGAGCAGATCCTTCTGCGTGCTCTCCGTCCTTGCGTGAGCGTGAGATCTGTGCTCATTTCTTTCTCGCAGAAACGTTTTGCAACCATCTTTTGCTCCGAGAACACTTTCCTGTGCACGGTTTCTTTCTCTCAACTTCCAAAAACGACAACGATGGCACCAAAGTAAGTTCTTGCTTTGGTTTTCCATTCATATCAATCTATAATATATGTTTGTGAAGCTAACCATGTTTGTGTTTTTTCTTGCTGTGATGTCTTGATTTTTTTCCCTTTGCCGTGACCCTCTTTCTAATCTTATGACCACAATTTTATATCTTATGATTGGGTCTTATCTATGATCAATTCTTGCTTTCTTGTGCTTCAATCTATGGGTCATGATCAATTCAAACCTCATTAGAAAGTCGTCTAAGGGAAAGGAGGTAGCCGAGAGTAATTCAAGGGGGAAACTTCCCTCGTCATCTACACCTTCTCCAATGTCTCCACCACCTCCACATTCTCGATTTCAGAGTGTCTCTCTTGCCCTAAAGTTTCAATGGCACAATTTCAAATTGATGCCATGTCGAACTATCGACCATTCCTTCATCTATGAACATTGCCCGAATATCCGACGCATTATCACCCACTATAATCTCCAATCTATTCTTTATCTTGAGAGACCAATCAATCTTGACTTGGTCTCTGAATTCTATAACAACATGATATGTGGCGAGGGTACTGGATGGAGCACTGGGTGGAGGACCCGTGTTGTTGGTGTTGATCTTGAATTCAATCGATCTATTTTCACTGAGTTTCTTGGATGTCGCAGGTCAGTTAATGATTTCTTTCTCTACCCTTTTCCTCCTGATCCCCTTCCAGTCCCCTTTGATGGAGTGACCCCCGATTCTATCTACGAATATTTTCTAGGCCATCCCAGACCAAGGGGTTGTGGTGAAAGCACTCGTGACTTTCCCACTTTCTCTGCTCTTCGTCTTTCCTCTGTTGACTATGTGTTATTTAAAATCATCACCAATTGTCTTCTCCCCACTACCTCGAAACATCTTGATAAGATTCACTCATTCCACTGTTTGATGCTTTATGGGATGCATCAGCAGCTAGATTTTGACCCAGTGGCTTCAGTCTATCTTTCTATCATCGCCCACAGTATGTCGCTATCCCAGTCAGTCTATATGTCATTCGGTCACATCATCACTGTCTGGCTGGAGTCGGTAGGCATCGATGTTTCACAGGGTCACATTGTGCCTATGGTACGACAGCATTGTTGTCTGGATAGACGCATGCTGGCTCAGTCTGGCGTTATTGTGGGATCACGGGGGCTGCAGTGGAAGGATCGGAGACCCATGGGAGATTTACCGAGAGCAGCCCTTGGCACAGAGCATTCTGCTGCTGATTACGATGAGCAGGCTCCTGACCTGTGCTGGCAGGTTGCGGAGATAGAGCGGATGCTGCGGCACGAATTACATGTTTCCGAGCTCTGGCAACAGGAAGTCAGCTCCGAGTTTCAGTCCTTCGATCGCCGTCTGGATGCCCTAGCATCTGGTGTCTCTGAGATGAGCTCGTTCCAGGACCGATGGTATGAAGAGTGGTATCATCACACATTTCCTGATGGTGCATCCCCCAGTGGTCCTTCACCTGGGGATATCATATATATTGATGATTCTGATGACGATGTTGCTGTCGAGTGATGATGTCTTACTTTTGGGCTGTATGCCCTCTGACTTTGTCACACACATTTTGCTACTTGTTCGGATGTTTTCATGCCTTGATTTATCTATTTTTACCTGCCATGCTTATCTATTTATTGCTGATGCCATGTTGATGTGCATGTTATGATTGTTTGGTTGTCATATTCATGTTTATATTGTCATGTCTATTCGATACTTATGAATATTATGGCATGCGTTGTGAGTTGATACTTCATGCCCTTATAATACATATGCTTGTGTTGCCATGCCTATATCATGTTGTCATATGTAGTCATATGATTATCAATTATTGATCAAAATGATGTTTTGAGATACCCCTAGGGTTTAGGGGGAGTGTTGTATCGACTTATCAGCCCCTCTAGATCCCTTTTCGGTGTTCGACAAAGGGGGAGAGTGTGGATTGGTTAAGTTTAGCATGATTATGTTGTAGGGGGAGGATCTGGATTCCCCTATGATTCTAAAGTTGGAATATTGATTGAGAATCCCTAAACTTAAAATCGGGTTGTCAAACAACAAAAAGGGGGAGATTGTTGATGCAGTCTGGCCCTGATTGTTGTTTTGGTGTTGACAACGATTTTAGTTTAGGAGGATGATTGTGATTAAGTCTTGATCGAGGATTAGGCATGATATGGAAAATCCTAACCTGGGAGGTTATGTGTGATGATTATGATGATTATGATCAAGTCCTGATCGAGGATCAGACATGTGTTAGAGAATCCTAACCCGGGAGGTTAGGTGTGGAAAATCCTAGCTTGGAGGGCTAGGTGTTGGAAAAGTCTTAATTTGGAAGGGTTGGGTGAAAAGTCCTAGCTTGGAGGGCTAGGTGAAAAGTCCTAGCTTGGAGGGCTAGGTGAAAAGTCCTAGCTTGGAGGGCTAGGTGAAAAGTCCTAACTTGGATAGCTTGGAGGGCTAGGTGAAAAGTCCTAACTTGGAGGGTTAGGTGCAAATTCCCATCCTGGAGAATTAGGTGAAAAAGTCCTGACTTGGAGGGTCAGGTGCCTAGCTTGGAGGGCTAGGCTGGATGATGTTCTAACTCGGAAGAGTTGGGTGAAAAGTCCTAGCTTGGAGGGCTAGGTGAAAAGTCCTAACTTGGAGGGTTAGGTGCAAATTCCCAACTTGGAGAGTTAGATGGAAAAATCCTTAGCTTGGAGGGCTAAGGTGGATGAATTCCTAGCTTGGAAGGCTAGGGTTGAGTCACTGGATCGGTCTGGTGACCGATCAGGGACATTGGCAAGCTACTCCTTAGTGGATCGGTCTGGTGACCGATCCAGCTATGTCTGATCGGACTGGTGACCGATCAGGGAGCGCACAGTGAGATTGGGAATCTACTGTGTGGCTCCTGATCGGACCGGTGATCGATCAGGGAGCAGGCTGCTTCCTTGCTGTCTTGCTCCTGATCGGTCTGGTGACCGATCAGGGAGCAAACGGTGAGTGAGTTCCCTTGCTAATCAAAGTCTTGGATCGATCCAGTGGATCCAGTGACCGATCCAGGGATCTTGGATCTGATTAAAAAACTACTGTTCATATGCCCTGATCGAACTGGGTGACCAATCAGGACTCACTCTGATCGGTCTGATGACCGATCAGGCTTCACCCTGATCGGTCTGGTGACCGATCAGGTGTGTATAGCTGCGAGAGCTGGGAATCCCAGCGAAGAAGTGGATCGATCTGGTGACCGATCCACACACCCTGGATCGGTCTGGTGACCGATCACTTTAATTCAAATTTCACTGTCAGACATGGTCAGAGCGTCTGATCGTATCTGATTTGCTGATGTATGGCTCTGATACATGATTTACTGGTTGATTTGCTGCTCTAACAGACTGATTAAGGTGCAGGTGACAGGGGAGGATTCAAACACTCAAGGAGAGGTCAACGGTGACTTTCCTTGGAGCAGGTTTGTCCGTTTTCCTATCTCAGGTTGCAACGGCCGGGCTGAAGACTGGAGCGGAGACTGGAGCGTTACTGAGGGAGCTCAGTGAGTCCAGAGGTAGCTCAGTGGAGGCTGGCGTTGGCAGACGAGTAGCTGGGAGCTACAGAGATGTCGTCACCTGGTGCTGTGTGGAGGAACAAAAGAAGCGGCAGTTGGCTTCGTGGAAGCAAGTCTTGCGAACTGTGTTCTTGCCGTGCTCTGAGTTCTCCACAACCTGCTTGTTGCGTTCTTGAGTTTTCCATCATTCTGAGCAAGCGATTGAGAAGCAATCATCTTTTACTTGAGCCTTGAAGGAGGGAACAAGAAGCTTGGAGTCCGACAGTGGGAAGACACGGGGAAGGGTTCTCGCGTGAGATCGTCACTGGGTGGAGCTCAAGGAAGCTTGCTGTGTTCTTGTCCTTGCCGAGGGTTTTGAGTAAGATCTTTCTTGTAGTTTCATTGAGCTTAAACATTTATATTTGATTGAAACGCTGTGGAGAGGTTTCTCCACCGAGAAGGAGGTTGCTTTATATCCGGTGATCACCGGGGCTTGATCTACCGACGATCAAGGGATCGGCCACCTTAAGGGCACGCCAAGGAGTAGGGGCAAGTTATCCCCAAACCTTGTAAACCCTCTTGTTAGCGTTCTTGATAGCTGCTGTTGTTAGTTCTTCATCTCTGTTTCTGTTTTCTACATTGTCTGCTATTGCTTTGTTTCTTCCGCTGTGCCGCTGATAGTTTAAGTGCAGAAACCTTGATTAGAATTCAAGTTGCAAGTGTTGCTATATTCACCCCCCCTCTATAGCCATCTCGTTCCCAACATTGAGGTCCAGTCAGTCGCACTGCATGCCTCCTTCGACTAGACTTGAGGGAGATGCTTATGATCCCGGGTCAGGTTGCGCGTAACCTGGCCCGGCGGCTGGCGCTCAGTCAGAAGAGAGAGGGCTAGTGATCTGGACGGTCCCGCTAATAGGAGGCCCGCGTGCTCAGACCCCCCGGGCTTCCGGCTTCTGTGTCAAGGCCCACATCGTTCTGTAGTGGTCCGATCTTGAGTCAGAAGGTCTAAAACTCAACCAGGCTCAGCTCCCCGATGACACGTGGTGTCTCACGCTCCGGGGATAAGCCCGAGCCGAAGGAGACATTATCTAGTGCCTCAGCCGGCACCCTCATAGGCCCTCAGCTGGCCTCGTTACCTAGTGCCCCAGTCGGCACAACCACCCCCTGACACCGGATTACCAGAAGATGTACGGGGTCGGCGCAGGACCCTGGTCATCCTGGTCCCCAGTGGCGGATATCTCGCCGAGGTATTGATATACCTGCCACATCTTGTCCCTCGTACCTCGACCACATGCCCTGGTGTCAGGCCGAGTGGCGTCCAATGGCGCCAACTCTTAAGTTGACAGTGCCCCTTTCCTCAATACAGCATGTATCACTTTATCCTGCCACTTATGGACATGCATTACCCTGTCCTCGCTACACGACGGCAGGTGGCAGGTGGGGCAAAACCTGTCAGGTTCCCCGGCTACTTATACCTCTAACTCCGCATTTCCCAGGTACGCGCGATAGTGCAATTTCCTTACTGTTCCATTGCTTTCCATCGCCACCGTCGTGTACTGACTTGACCGTCGGAGTGCCTGGTCGGGGATTTTTCCCGGCGGGTTCTAACGGTCTTTGCCTCGCAGGTTGGAAGCGATCCCGCTCGTCACGCCACCTCAGCGACCTCGCCCCTCTCGGAGACTCACCCAGCTATAAGGGCGTCCGACTCACTTCGCGACAGGATCAATAACATTTGATCATATCAAACTTTAGTTGTCAATTCGCTGTTTGATCACATCAAACTTTATTCACCAAATTCAACTACTTGAGTTCGGCTTTCTCGATGGGAAATAGGAAAATCAATACTTGTGTGACCCTTAGTTCTGGAATACAGCTAGTGTAAAATACGATTCTAAAAGAGAAATAAAATAAAATAAAATAAATAATTAAATAAACAAATTATAATTATAATAATATTAATAATATTATATATAGATATATAAATATAAAATCATCATAAATAGGAGTTAAACATTGGAAATAATAGGGGGAATTTTGGAAGAATTTTCTGTAATTTTTGAAAATATTTATGGATAACCGAACACATGAGTTGATTTTGAATTATTTAAGGAAAATTTTGATTTTTTCCGATATATATATATATATATATATATATATATATATATATAGAATATTTATTTAAGAAAAAGTTTAAGTATTTATTCATAAACCTCTTCCCTTCCCTCGCCGTGCCCTAATCCCTCGCCCGAACCCCTCTTCCCCGTGCCCTAGCGCCGATGCCGCCAATCTCCCTCAGCCGGTCGCCGATCCCGCTCTTCTCTTCATCTTAGCTGGCGCCTCATCTCCCTCCCTCTCTCTCTCTCGATCTCACTGCGCCGCACCACACCAACTCACCGTCGTCGCCTGATGGGAAGAGGGGAGAGCATGCGACCGCGAGCCTCGATCTTCCTGGGTATCATCTCCGCCTCGTTCCTCGCCGGCGCCACCATCCTGGAGTTATTTCCACCCGGCCATGACTTCGGTCCTCCCTGAGTGATCAGCGCGCGCTCTTCTTCCTCGCGACCACGATCCGATCTCCCTCTCCCTGCTACGGTTTGCGACAAGCCAATGCCGGACTCAGGTAGGTATTGTGTAGTTACTGTTAAATAATTGTTTTGGATGAATTGTTGTTTTCGATTTGCCGTGTGGGTTGATGGTTGAACTTGATTGGACTAGTTCATGGAGTTGGCAGTGTCGAGGTTAATGCTTGATCTTGTGAGGTGATGCCGTGAGCTACAGGTGAGGATTTGTTTCATTTGGTGGTGATGAATGAGTAATTTGATCAACTGTGGTTTGTTAACAAACCTACTTGGGATGGTAGGTTTTGGGGTCGAACATGGTCTTGTTTCCTTTGGCAATAGGGTTCTGTTTTGCTTTGTGTTGGATTAGCTATGGGGATTAATGCATTGTTTTGGGGTTGACTTGGCTCGCTTTGGTTGGGTGTGTGTGTTTGTGAGAGGGAATTGTTCACCTTTAGGTTACGTAAGGTAGAAGTTGGAATATACCTTGGTTAGATTAGGTCCTAGGTTGATTAGGTGATTTGGAGATTATGAGTTTGATTGGGATTAAGTCGTATGATAATGAGATCTTAATGGGTCGCCTTAGGACAGGAGTCGGATATTCTCATCTTGGCATGATATGCAGTTGAGTTTTGATTTGGGATTGGTTAATGATGGTTTGGATTAATTAGTAAACTCTTGGATTAATTGGATCATTGATTAACTAATTAAGGGATAAGAGTTAGGATTAATTAAAAAGGTAATTAACTAATTAATCATTGAGTTGATTAATTAATAGGAGGATACATTGATGGTAGGTCCTTGGTTTATGGTTTTGTATTCTTGTACTTGGAGGATTTGAGCTCGATGCGATTTCTCGGACTTGAAGATGGTGGGAATGGTTTACATTAAAGGCGGGTACTTCTCCCTTGATTTCTGTAGATTCGTTTACTTTAAATGCATGGTCGTTTTACTTTCTGAGTAGGATCGATTTACCTTAAATCTATTCCTCTTGTTTTCCTGCTTGATACTTATTCTGTGCTTGATCTTTGAGTGAAAATTCAACTTGTTCAGCTATACAGTCTCATTTTTTGGCTTCTGATCTAAAGCGTACTGTGTGTACGCGTGTACTGTAGAATAATCATTTGACCTATCTAGGGTTTGGTTGACATTAGATATACCCTACCCAGTAGATTAGTGTATGTTTATTTACTTTGGTGCTGATTATGCTTTTCGTATGTTTCTTTATTTTGGTGTTATTGGTGTTTTTTGTTTCGCATGGTTTTGGGTTTGATTGAGGTGGTGTATATTAGTGGCATGCATCAAAGCATTCAGGCCGACGACTGCGGGCTCCTTGGTGGTTAGACGGGTCGTCGGGTATATTTTCCTGTTGTGTCACGCTCAGTTGGAGTTGTGTGCAAACAGTTGATACTCCCCAGGTGTTTAGAGGTCGTCCCCAGGTGTTTCGGGATTTTTCATATCAGGGCCACTGTTGTCGTGGTGTATTTGCATAGCCCTTCGACATTTGGTGTTTTTCACCCTCCACCCCAATGATTAGGGTTTAAATAAATTTAAACCCTCTACAGCTTAACCCAATAATCCGATAATTGTATATCTGTTTCGAGAAAATTCCTGAAACTTTCCCGAACTTTATGCACTATATTTTTATTTACCGTATTTAACGGAGTTGCCCTAGTCTTATTGTATCTCCAAACTAGTTGTCAACTTGTTCTTCTCTTGCTATGTAGAAGTTATTGGGACGCCGAATCATAATTCGGACATCATGTTTTTACTCCTCTTTGTGCACCGGAAAATTAAAATTTATTTTATGATTTAACAATTAAATCAAAGGAGTGCTCGTATGGATATTTGAAAACAAGTACAAGCATGATCTTTAATCTAAGCTTAAAGCAAGATCCTAAAAGCATAACAAAGATAAATTATCATATGATTGATTAATCTAATATCATTTAATCTTTTTATTTAGATATGTAAAACTATCTAATTTAAGCATACTTGATCATTTGAGTATAATCTAAATAAAATTATTAACAGATGTATCAATATACAAATGAATCAAAATACAAGCAAAAATATACCTCCTAAGCAACCTTGTTTAGGGATGACTCTACCTATTTTGGATTTAGCGAAATAACTCTTCTTTCTTTGTCTTGAACTTGTGCTTCCTCTTTCCTCCATCTAATCAGGTCCGCAGAGTCCCCTTTCCAACGCTTGATCGCACTAGAGATCAAGTATCATTTTAAACTACCAAACAACCTTCTCGGAGAAGATAAGCAAGTGGCGGAGATAGATTTTTCTTGATGGAAGAAAAGGGAAGGAGGAAACTTGAGAGAGACTCTCTTCTGCAGCGATTCCAAGGATGACTCTTCTATATATAGCCCTCCAAGGAATATAAAGAGATTTATGTCTCTTCATCTTCTCGAGGAATACGAAAAGATCGTGTCTCTTCACCTTTCCAAGGAATATGAAGAGACGTCTCTTTATCTTTTCAAGGAATATGAGGAGTTGCATGGCTAAGAAAATCAAATTGAACCTAGTCATTTTCTTTCTTCCATTTTAACCCATTGGATGTTTGAACTTTTCTAAAACCCAATATTGTAAGTCCATCATAATCATGTTAATGATAACATTTGATCATATCAAACTTTAGTTGTTAATTCGCTGTTTGATCACATCAAACTTTATTTACCAAATTCAACTACTTGAGTTCGACTTTCTCGATGGGAAATAGGAAAATTAATACTTGTGTGACCTTTAGTTCTGGGATACAGCTAGCCGTGGGTTCACAACTCTTTGTGATTCAGGCATACCCTTAATAGCCATATCCTATGATCAACTACTTGATTATAGGATGTCAGAACTAATTCTGGTTAGCACCCATCGAATCATGGTAAGAGCATCTAGCAGCACCTATTCTTGGTATCACTAAATAGTGTTTGCAAGAACCAGTCAATTATTGTTAACGTACAGTTGGTCCCTTCATCTCATATATCTTGGTCGTATTTACAACCATTGGTACATCGAGGGTTGTATATCGATTTGACAACTATGTAATGTATCATATCGTGACGTGTGTGCAACTAGGAAACTCCTTTTCTAATGCACATCTTTCATCTCTTATCAGAGATTTCATACACTATAGAACAATATATTACATAGGATATCCATACTCATTGGCGTGCGGTGAATCATCGACTACAATGCACTGACTCTTATAGGTTTCGTTACTACACCCAATCTCATCACCTGATGACTCTAATTGAGTCAGTAAATGAGTTAAAGTACAACCCCAACATATAGAGTCTTAATGTTGTCCCAAATAATAAGGACCACTAGTGTACAACACTAATCAAGGATTTATCCACTCGATAAATGATAACCACTTGAAAAATCCGTATGAGGGTTGTTCAATGAACTCATCGTATATGTATCCATTTGTATGTTTGAACATCTTTATGTCCTTACCAATGAAATGTGATACACTACATCACAAATGCTAGTCTCTAGCTCGAGCAGCTTTTTATCCTTGTTTATTAGGCGACCCAATTGACTAGGAACTTGTTTAGAATATACAGTGAATATTGATGTATTTCATCATGACCATCATATGTACTACCTCATCTCACTATAATATACTCAAGGACTTTATTTATGTATCTAGCATGTGTATTAAGTTAAAGTAAATGTCATACTAAATAGAATTACATTAAAATAAAGGATGTTTATTTACAAGAGTCAATAAATTCCTAGCCAATTGTTGGTTTGCAAGACACTTACTCTAACAGAAGTTTCCATGTTAATCTTGTAATTTCTGTTGCCTATTAGTTCTTGCTCAGATTAATTGATAACAAAAATGTTTGCACGTTTTGGGTTAGAATTATTGGAAAGTTTTTTGTTGTTCTATATATGCAACAATTATGTTTCAGTTTTGAAGTTTTAGACCATCTTCTCTTATTCGACTAATTTATTTTTTCAAATGTTTTTTTTCCTTATAAAAACTAATCCGTCACCTCTTCTCTCCATTTTCCCTAATCCAGATACAATGGCGGAGAGCTTTCCTGGAGCCGGCTCGTCAACTGTGCAAGGGCTGTGGTTGATCAAAAGGAGCTCATGGTTGCCAACATCTCCTCAGGTGCGGCCTCCTCCGCCTCTTTATTTGTTTTGTTCTTTTATTTTCTGGTTCCTTCTCCAGCTAAGAGTACGGCTTTGGACCCCTTGTCCAGAGATCACAGATATCTTATTGATATGAAGCCCCCAACAACAGTCTGTCCTTGGAGCAACTGGTGCTTCTTCATGGCGTGGCAGTCTAATTTTTTTTATAACTTTTCATTTTTTTTAGAATACTTAACTTTTTTATGACATAAGTAGGCAGAATCAGATAATGAAATACTGACAACAAAAGTATTCAAGGCTACGTTGAAATCTGAATTCGAAGTCTTAAAAGAAAGCCTCTTGGCTAAGTTGGAGAAGAAAGATAATATATAATTTTTTTCGATTTTTTAATAAATTAATTAATTGTTATATTTATTTATTTTGTTAACAAATACTATTATTTTTTAGGTAGCACTGCAAAAGCAAAGTTTCTCAAGAACATGTCTACTGCTGCCACAGTTATTGTGGGATTTATCTTGTATGACATTGCTTGGTTTCACACGAAGGACTGAGTAGAGGGATTGCCCATTCTGGCGTCGATGGTCTTTAGTTTGACCATCATCTTCGATATTGTGTGGGAATAGGATATACATTTTTAGACAACAGAGTTGGATGTAATGAGAAGACAACTTAAACTTCAATTTTTGTTCTTGGATTTGCCTAGTGACATGCTTTGATAGCCTTTTTGTGGTGAATAAATATTACAACATTTATAGATATATACGATTACAAATATATACTGTCTATTATTTTTTTTATTCGTTATTTTGCTATTTCATTGATTTTTAACATTATTTTTAATCACTTCCATAGACAGTAGCAAAATGCATACCATGGTTGGAAGTGATTAAAAATAATGTTAAAAATCAATAAAGTAGCAAAATAACGAGATAAAAAAATAATAGACAGTATATATTTGTAATCGTATATATCTATAAATGTTGTAATATTTGTTCGCCACAAAAAGATTATCAAAGCATGCATAGGCAAATCCAAGAACAAAAATTGAAGTTCAAGTTGTATTCTCATTATATCCAACTCTGCTGTCTAAAAATGTATATCCTATTCCACACAATATTGAAGATGATGGTCAAACTGAAGACCATCGATGCCAGAATGGGCAATCCCTCTACCCAGTCCTTCGTGTGAAACCAAGCAATGTCATACAAGATAAATCCCACAATAACTGTGGCAGCAGTAGACATCTTCTTGAGAAGCTTTACTTTTGCAGTGCTACCTAAAAAATAATAGTATTTGTTAACAAAATAAATAAATATAGCAATTAATTAATTTATTAAAAAATCGAAAAAAATTATATATTACCTTTCTTCTCCAACTTAGCCAAGAGGCTTTCTTTCAAGACTTCGAATTCAGATTTCAGCGTAGCCTTGAATACTTTTGTTGTCAGTACTTTATCATCTGATTCTGCCTGCTTATGTAATAAAAAAGTTAAGTATTTTAAAAAAGTGAGAGAAGTTATAAAAAAAATTAGACTGTCACGCCGTGAGGAAGCACCAGTTGCTCCAAGGACACGACTGTTGTTGGGAGCTTCATATCAATCAAGATATCTGTGATCTCTGGACAAGGGGGTCCAAAGTCGTACTCTTAGCTGGAGAAGGAACCAGAAAATAAAAGAGCAAAACAAATAAAGAGGTGGAGGAGGCCGCATCTGAGGAGATGTTCGCAGCCACGAGGCTATGAAAGAAAGGTACCCCGCTTTTGAGAAAATTTCTGCCGTGCTGACTACTATCTCAGAGGTTAATCCCCTTTCTGGCTACTTTTGTTTACTATATATGCCATCTAAGTCTTATCACCTGCTTAATCTATAATGTTTTAGTGAAATGACTTTATAATTTCTCTTTTTTCCTTGACGTGGATTCCGTTTGAATGGAATGATGATCATCTGAATCTAACAATTACTTGGTTGTGGAAATCGCCTTGGTAGTGTATATTTTTTATCCTTTTAGTTTTACACTGCAGCATTTGGAAACTTTTGTTTTGTATGTGCATTTAACTAAAGGAACATATAATTCTAAACTAGATGTTTTTTCCATCCTGATATTGCTTTTTATTTAAAGCTGATTTCATTTCCATCTGCCAAAGATTGTTTGGAGTTCTTGGTTACTCTTTATGCATATCTCTTCGAACTGCTATTGAACTTCTAATTAGATTGTTAAGCTTTCTTACAAGTTGAAGCTTATGCTTGTTTATAACACATGCAGGAACTACATGATGTTCCTCTGTTTGTAAGTCTCCACAGTTTATGTTCGACACTCAAGTGCACTTCCCCACCTGCAGTTGTATTCCGCTCTGCAGTCATCAATGCTGGCTTTCGGATATTGGGGAGTCATGTGGATCCGTTGGGGCTCAAGACCGATGCTCCAATGGATGTCATTTGGGACATCATGCGGTGTTGGGTAGTTCCTTGATCATTCTTTTGAATTGCTTCTAGCTACGTTATTATTATTATTATTTTTTATCAACTATTCGAGTTCATCTCCATGTTACTTGTGGAAACACACATCTAATACACATTGGCTCATACCGTCTTCTTGCATGACATTTTCCCAGGTAAAGAATCACCCTGTGAAGGCACAACAAGAAGACAATTCAGGAACAGCAAAACTGCAAGTATGCCTTCCCCCTTTCTCTGCTATGGATAACTTTTGAACAAATATTACTATAATATACTCGATGTATTAGCCATTTAGCCTTAAAGATTGAGATTCCTCGAGCAACATCCTAGTTTAGTTCCGCACAATAAGTTTAGGCCGACCAAATGAGTTTATTTAGTTATAGGCTCAAGTACTATTCACTTTGAGACAGCCACTTAGTCTAGCAAAGTTAATAAGTCCATTCTCATTCTCATCTTGATATATAAAATTTGTAATAATTAGTATGGTTAGTTTGAGGAGAAAAAAAATCAATTGGGCTATCACATGTTTGCTTCTTAGTCATGATTCAGACTATAAGTTGGATATTGAGGCTTGACTAAAATTGTTGAGAGAGCTTATTGAAGTTAATAGATCGGATACCCTTATTCGAGCGTTTTTATTGTTAGATAAATGTTATTCTTCATATCGCAGGCAAATTTTGCCCGAGCGGCTGCTTCGCTCAGCAGAGCCAAAGTTAAAAAGGAGGTAAGGTACCTTCCTAACCCAGAGAGGCATTGGGGACCTAAGGTTAAGGCAGGGAGGCAAATTACAAGCAAGCACTCCTCTTTATTGGGTCCTGGCATGGCGGGCAAGTCTTTGGCAAAGAAGCTGAGGTAGAACAAGATGAACTAATTGAGCATCCAACTCAAGAAGAGACGGCCACAAAGCGACGAAAGACTGTCTGCTGAACGATCATTGTCTTCTTCGTCTTCATTTTGTTCGATCCTACTTGTAGATATTCAACATGGTGTATTCATCTCAACTATTTCAGTTAATGTAAGTATATTAGGTTAATTTTTTTACTAAATGTTCCAAAATGCATCTCAAAGTATGATTAATACTAAGATTTTCCACCAAGATTTCTGTTTTATTGTCAAAATATCCACTCTTTATTGATAAATGAGTGATCTAATAATTTAAGGCACCTTTTTTTTACTATAACTAATAATTGAGAGGCATTAAAAAATAATAAATGTTTAAAGCCTTTTTACACCAGTAAATTCTAAAATAAAATTGTTAAAATAAATATTTTATATAATGTTAAAACTTGAAATAGTATGAGAAGTATAAATTGATTCAGATGGAGTGTATATGAGAGTGTGTAAGGGTATAAGAGAGTGTGTAAGGGAGCGTTAGGTTTGTTTATTTTTTTTTTTTAAATTGTATTTTTTTATTTTTCGATGAATAATTTTATTTTATTCTCTAATTTTTCAAAAAATACTATATCTTTTTTTGAAAAACAAGTTTAAAAAATACAACCAAATACGTTTTCTGAAAAATTATATTTTATGTGGAAAATGAAAATGAAAAATAAATGTACCAAACGCAACCTAAGTTTTTCAAATTTTTCGTGTGTAATATGTCTACGTGAGATTTAAACTCTTATTACTTACAAAATTTGTCTCGCCTCTTATCGCATCATAGCTCCCGAACTAATTTTGAAATTTTGTAAAAATATAAAAAAAGTGAAATTCGTCATCTCAACTATCGGAAAGAACAAATCAAGCATACTCTATGTGGGAGGATATTTACATGATTATTCTTGTTTAATTTTATAAATCTACATTATAGTTACCCGCCCGACTAAGCTATGAGATTGGGGCTAATTTTGTAGTTCATAAAAGAAGAATCACTCTCTCATCTTCAAATGACTGATTTGCTATCCTCAAGATCTATCAAATTCAAGCCCCCTGCAGTAGGTGTCACATACAAAAAATTTTTAGGGCATGTCATGTGGCCTATCTAGTTGTAAATAGTTGTTCTTGGACTTGTAGAGCACTGCCTTTTTATGATTAGGGTGACACTAGTTGGCCCTGACAAGGGCACCCCCCTCCATGTGATCTCTCCTTTATTCCATGTGATCCCTTTCGACCTTCCCTACCTCAACAAGTACCTTGCTCAGAAAGCAGCAACCTTTGACAATTTCATTGTGCAACAAAGCAAGCAACCAAGAAACTGCTATGAACATGAGCTGGAACACTGCAAAAGCTATTGTCAGTGAATTACCTTCGGAGATCAGATCAAGCAACAGTGCAATCTTGGATGATCTGGTAAAATCTTCAGCACAGAAATAAAGGTTTCTGCTGGATGAAATCATAGCTCGCCTGAATTGGCATGTGAATTCTCTCAGCAGATATCTGGTGAAAGGAACCTCCAACCTACCAGTTCTTTAGTCTTGAGCCAAAATAGCCTGTAAATTAGAAGGGACTCAAAGTTCAGTATCACTATTCCCAATCCATCTATACGTAGCAGAAGCATTCCAGTTAAATAATTGCTTCTTTGAAATCATGGATGAATCTACCTTGATCTTTGCATGGATCCAAACTCTGCATAATCAGCAATGCGAAAAGGTGACAGAATTGAAGTTTGTGCAACTACAGCTGTTGATGGGGAGTTGTTAATTCTTCTTGTGCAGCAGCAGCAGATCTTCCTTTGCTGTCAATTCTAGAACTGCAAGTGGTCCTTTGCTGCAGAGAGGACTGGCAGCGAGTATGGACTTGGCATAAAAAAGAAGGAATTCTTACCGTAATGATAAATCAAACAAGTATACACTATGATGGAATAAGGATGCTATATGCATAGAGTAACGATAACACAATAATAATTGCTCCTTATGGACAATACAAGGAGTCTAGAGTAAGATAAATCTAAGTCAAAGTAGAAAAAGGTTGATGCAGATTTAGTTTCCAAGAGTTTGTCTTTTTTCTACAAAAGATATTATAACTTGATCTTAAGAATCCAAATATTATCTCACAGTCAGTGTTCTGCAAAACATCTCGTATGAATATGAATTGGAATTGGTCTCTTTAAACACTAGGATAAAGTCAACGTTCTACCTGTAAGATATTGTTCCAATGGATCTTGACCCATACATGTATATTTTTCTCTAGTATTTCACTTTGCATGTGCTGACATTGAGAGATAATATAGTTTAAGAGGCAATATTACCAATTGACATGACCAATAAAGGAGTGTAGTCATGAACCATGATCAATTTGCTCTACTCCGGTAATGAGCTTTGACATTGCTCTTCTTGCTCATCAGATGTAAAAAATAATGATCAGTTGACAAATGAACATTGATAACTACATTTCTGAGGCTACTTTCAGAAACATGGTTGGCACATGGGTAAGAGGAAGGAAATACCAGAAGACTTTTGATCCACTAAAAAAAAGGCATCACCATTAACGCATCTGAGTTTTTCCTCATCCCAAGCTACTTTGTTGGTGTTTGAGCATCTTTTGGGATCACAAACCCAATAACCAACCCTTCTTTTTCTGTCGTGTCACTTCTCGGATCTTTCATTGGGTCCATCTTGTGTTCTCAAACAGTTGTTTATTTTCCTTCTTGATGTCCTCATTTTCCCTCCATAGCCGTGGACAAGAAGGACGAAGTAGAGGAAAAGAAAGACTCTGGGCTTACAGTATCATCATCTGACGAATTCCTCAACTCCATTCTTTCACCTTCTTGATGCTCCTTCATAGTGAGCTTGAGAGCTCGGTGTTTCCTTTATCTTGATATGAAGTTAGAGGTCACTTTTAGCTACAGAGGAAGTGATGGTTCTACTGCTGCTCTTGTGATCCATCCCTATGAAACAATTGGAAACAGTTCCCTGGAAATATGGCTTTCACAGTAGGGTTCTCCATCAGTCAATTTCTTCTTGCAACTTGTTTCTGCATCAATCCGATCTTTGGTACCGTGAGCTTCCACCTCTGTCAAAAAGTCAACAATTTTGGTGAAGACTAGGCTTCAGCATTGAAAGATGCCCCAAATGTTTCTGCACAAGTTGGCTGATGAGAACCCGGAGTTGCAGAAGCAAATAGGATGCATGTCTGGTATCTTCCAAATTTTTGATCGGCAACATCTTCTCGTCGGGAGGAACAACAGTAGGAACAGCAGTAGAACTGTGTCTCCAGGTACCACTTTTGTTATCTGCTGCAGCATTTCTTGTTGTAGTTTTAGAAATATTGTTTCTGGTATGAGAGTTTTTGAATCACTGAAATCCATCAACAGAAAAGTATATAAATAAACTCAAGCATTGCATTCATATTCTCTTTTTCAGTGATTCAGAATGCAATACATCACTTCATTTTCGGTATTAGAGTTCCTGAATCACTGAAACCAGTATTGCATTCATATTCAATTTTTCAGACATGCAATGTATCACAATCTATGGAAATTATATCAAGTATATAACTTATATGAAGTTATGAACATTTAGATCAAAATTTTGTTGTGTTTTTGATTTCCATGATATAAACTCGGAAGCTATTGAATACCTTCAGGACAGATTCATGATAGCAGGAATATACGGTCAGAACATGGCACAAGTTCTCAAAATTTTCAGGTATGTTTCATTAAATCTTATTCGATTTTATCTGCTACTTTTATGTATTTAAGATCTTTATTCTATTTTCAGGAGAAGAAACTCAGCAAAAACTTCTCAATGGAATCATCAAAGACTTCATTCTCTTCATCATTCTCTTCATCATTTTCTTCTATTGATTGTGACAAGTCAACCCCAAAAGATTTTTCGCCTGTTAAACGAAGTATAGATGCAGAGAGATTAGCAAAAAGTTCATCAAATTCAAAGAATTATGAGTCTAATGTGAAACAAACACATTATAAGCCTAAAAATGAGCCGACAAACTCAATGACTCAATTTGGTAGTCAGTCTTTTGATCTCAGAGAAGTAGTAAAAGAATCCATCAACAAGAATTCTCAGGACCTACCAGTTCAAACCTTAATCACAGAGGAAATGAGGCACTATTTGTCTGATCAAAAAGATTCTCCAAAATCAAATAGAATTTCAAAGTTAAAGGATGCATCACATAGAACCAGAACTGAAGGAAAATCACAAATTTCGGTTGATCTGAATCGATCTTTTCAGATGCTGGACAAGTTCAAAAGTGCACCTGAGTACTTTTTAGAAGCTAATGCATCACCAAGAAAGCAATGTCCAATGAACAGCACTTCCAATCCAGTATCAAAGGGATCTCCAAGATTCTCCTTTGATGGAAGAGAGTCGAATTCCTTTCTGAACTCAAAAGATGGCAATTTGTCCACATCCAAGCTGAGAGAATGCCCAAGATTATCATTAGATAGCAGGGTAAGTTTGCTCAAAAGGTTCAATACTTTTGACACAAAACAAAATTCAATTATGGAGAATCTAGACCGAACTATCGTCCACGGAAGAGCTTCCATGGGTCTAGATCATCAGCAAGAAATGCCACATCATAAGAGCTCATCAAGCTTAGTTGCGAAGCTCATGGGGGTAGAAACAATGCCGAACTTCGACAAGGAGCAGCTGAACCTGACAAAAACAAAAGGAGGCAAAGACTATAGTGGCTTAAACAGGCAGAAGAATGGTTTTTGCATCTCTAACACATCCACCATCGGTCAGGATAATGCTTGTAAAAGTTTCATCAGGGAACCAACCACTCCACAATTCAGAATTCCTGATGCAACACCAAGGCTACTTGAAGAACCAACTCCTAGGAGGCATCTTGAAATGATGGTCGGAAAAAGGGTGGATCACATGAAGCAGCAGCCTGGATATGTCTATAGAGAGATAGAGGCAAGGTTGACAGAGCTTGAGTTCAAGAAGTCCAATAAGGACCTAAGGGCTCTTAAACAAGTAATAGATTCCATTCACACAAAGGGTCATTCGCCGAAGATGGAAGATGAACAGACTTCAACAGCACCAGTTTGTAGCACTCCAAGTGGGAATTATAGGAATGCAAGAACAGTCGATGCTGGATACAAGCAAATCACCACTAGTACAGTGACCCCAGTGCCAAAAGGAAGCAACTCTCCAAGAGCTTTTGAGTCTCCGATAGTGATTATGAAGCCCTCAACATCTGTCACTAGATCAGAGCTCTCTTCCAATTCAGCCATCCCTTTAGCGCACATAAGATCTCTTAGGAGGTTACGCATGCATGATCCTGCTAATAAGAAGACATCTTCGACTAGCGTCGAAATGGTAAAAGACAGAAGTCCTAAGTGCAGTTTCAGGGAACAACCTAATTCTGAATCTCCTTCCTCAGTCGCAAAGGGCAGGATGGAGCACAAATGTTCGCAAAATACTGGTGTGAGCATGGCACAAGTTTCGAGAAGTTCAGTAAAAAGCTTGAATTCTATTCATACAAGATTACCGAAGAAAAAGATTGAAAACCAAGACGGACAAAACCTTCCAGTTCTAAAATTGGAGAATCTCCAGAAACATTCTGCCAATAGATCTTCAGGATCAGTATCGCCTAGAAACAGGCTCAGACAAAAACCAGCTCATTCGCAAGTAAATGCTCATCAGTTCAATGATACTTGTTGTGAAGCAAGAAATTTGAGTCACCAGGCAGATGAAATCTCTGTGATATCAGATAGTAATGGTAGCTGTGTCTCACAGATGGACTGGTCTGCAGAGCTAAAATTGCCATCTTCTCAGCAAGATATTTCCAGTCCATCTAGAAGCACAGAAAGTTATTCATTATCAACCTCCAATTATACGGTATGAGAATTTCATTTTGATACTCCAGTTTAATATCAGTTCATGTCACAAAAGTAACAAGAAACACCAGCAATCAGGGTTTGACAAAAGTTGTCACAACCCGTTTAACCCAACCCATAACCTTGTGGGACAAGATACAAGAGTGACATGATAGATTTTAACATGTGTATTAACCAAACTGAGTTCAAGTTTATACTGAACTTGTCACGACTCAATGAGACATGATTCACTTATAAGCCAGGAATCTAAATTGGCATCCTAGCAGCAATAGTTTGCTGAAGAATGAGCTTGAAATGACTTTATTTGTGGTTGAGTAACATTGATATTATGAGTTACTTTATTGGGTTGAACATAACATCATAGGTATGCAAAATGTTTGATGCAGCTCCTATTTAGCATAGTTCGTCTGAAACTGATTACTGTTCATTTATATGATTTCAGAAGTTCTCATGTGGTTCAAATCAACAAATTTCAAGTAAACCTGTAGAAATTTCTACCGAGCAGCCAAGTCCAATCTCTGTTTTAGATATTTCAGTGTACCGAGATGATGTACCTGTTTTGCCAATGGAAGGACTCCCAAATGAAGTTGGTGGTAAGGATCTTTCAGCAGGTGTTCTCTTGTTTTCTTCATCATTTGTTACATTTACTATGAATCAATCTTAGAAATGGGTCACATACTGCCTCTGAATGATCCTTAATTGCAAATATCTCTCTTCAATTATGTTCCTCATTTGTTGTAGCCACTGTGAAGGATAATGACTACTAGACAACTAACTGGTCAACTAACCTAGAGATCAAGGAGGTCTTAAGGCACTCTTGAGAATTTGCTTGCTGCTGTAGGTAGCTCAAAAATAGCATAATTAGTCTTCATAAAATCCTTCCAACTTGTATCATGCAACACCTATATATGCATAAGCACTATTCTTACTAGCAATTGATTACCCTTCATAAATTTATCCAACTTGCATAATATGACATCTACATATGTTTAAGCACTGTTTCTACTAGAAACTATAATGTCAGGATCAACTTGTCAACATTCTACTAAATAAAGTAAGAAATATTTCTCTGAGCTTCAACCAGATTCCTTTTATTGACCATCAATGTATTATTTGGACATGAATAAACCTCCTAATTGATGACAGATGATGATATTCAGACTTCTGCTAGTGACATGCAAGACATTCCATCACAAAACCTGAAAGCCAGATACAGTCACAAGAGGCTTGAGAAAGTTGACAAGCTGATTCAGAAGCTCAGACAACTAAACCCAGAGGATGATGATGGAGCTTCCAAAACTGATCATATTTCTTTATTGTGTGAGACAAAGTGCCCAGACCATCGCTTTGTGTATGAGACACTACTGGCAGCTGGCATTTTGACGAAAGATTTAACTTCCGAGTTGGTGACCGAAAATCCAATCCAACTCTTCCCTTCTTCACACCTAATAAATCCTGAATTATTCTTTGTGTTAGAGAGAACAAAATCGCACTGGCAGACCACGCCTGAAGTCGTCAAGGAAAGCACTCGTCAGCTGAGATCTGATCTCGAAAAGCTAAATCGCAAGTTGTTATTTGATCTAGTGAATGAGCTACTAAAACAGAAGCTCAAGCTGAGTGGCCCAGAAGCTCAACTGTCACTCATGCATTGGAACATGATTCCCAAGTTCCCCAGTGGACAGTGCTTGGCAAAGGAACTGTGTGATGATATTGAGCAGCTCAAAGCCAGGAGTTCCTCTGCTAGAAGCTGTGTAGATGCTACTACTGCAATCTCAAGTGAAGATATGCTGCAGCAATTGGAGGGGTGGATGAGCTTCTGTGAAGGGTTACCTGAAATAGGGATAAGCATTGAGAGGTTGATATTTCGAGACCTGATTGAGGATCTGCTTGATGAAGTTCTTCATGGAATGGATGCATTTAGCTTGCAAGTCAAGGCTAGCTGAAGATGCAGGCACATTTGCTAGATAAGTCTAATATCATGCTTGTTATCAAATTTTAATGAAAGCAAAAAACATCTCATGGCATGGTGAATATCTCAAACATCTGATGCATCGATCATGCTTAGATTGATGGGATGTATAAGTTCTAGCTTAATATTTTCTATTTCTTTTTTTATCCTAATCTTCCTTTTTGTTTCTGTCCCTTCAAGTATTTGCATATGTGTGAAACTGTGAACAAAGTTACATAGTGATTGGTAAAAGGATTTGCAAGAAAGAAAGCTTCCATTAATGAATACTGTTCCTTTATACTTGGAGACAATTCTCTGACTTATAATGATAGATTTGCAGATGAAGATACTTACGTGATGATTTATAGATTCAAGAAGAAAACTCAAACCTATTAAAACCTTAATATTTACTCTTTTAACATATAAATCAAAACAAAAATATGAATTTCCAATGAAATTTTTCACATTCCTAGGATTTCTCAAATAGTTCAGTCCAAAGGGAGCAAAAGGTGCATGCACAACGAAGTTTGAGAAACCAAACATGTGCTGTGTACCATCCGTTTGGAATGTCGTTTACAGCTACGTGAGATAATGAGGCTTATCAATAACTTCCTTTAGTATAATCTCTACTCTCTTCTTCTTGCGATTTTTCATCATCCATCAAACAATGAATTCTTTTTGGCATCTAATATATCAGTGTAAATCTTTTGTCAACTCCAATCTTGAAACTAATTGCTGCTCTGCTGTTAGGGAGGACATGAACCATATTACTATAACCAGCTGTTCTAGATGTACATATAGCATCTTGTAACAAAAACACCACATTGAATCTGCCAAAAAAATGCTTTTAATAAAATAATTTAGGCAAAAATAACTTACAAAATCACCACAAATCCTTGCACGAACAGTTCCCATCTCTAAAATGATGAAACCTCACATTGTCTCTCACAATTATCTGTAATCCTGTAACCTTAGCCATGAATTTGATAGTATTGTGGCAGTCTCCACATATTCTCAAGTTCTTGAACACCCGAATGACCGATTCGCTGTTCACATTTAGGATGCCAAATGAAACTGCAAGTTTCTCACTGTGACTGCACAGCAACTCCTCTTTTTCCTCTTCAGCTACATCTTGCAGAACATATTCAGTATCAGGAAGATAGCCATTAAACCTCATCTTCAACCTGATATCTTTCAGAAAACCATATATTGCCTCTCGGTGAGGGTTCTTGTCATCTCCTTTGACGAACGTGTAAACCTTGTCCCTTACCTGAACCCAAGTGCACCCAGGTACCTTGGTAACACCTCTATCCCGCATTCTGTCCCTCATTATAACCCTAATGCTGGAAGCCTCATCCCACATTTTGGCAGACACTAGTATGTTTGACAACAACACATAATTCCCAGGATTCTCAGGTTCTATTTCAAACAAATGTGCTGCAGCAATTTTTGCTAACTCCACATTCTTATACACTCTGCATGAAGCAAGTAATGCCCCCCATGCACCCACCGTAGGTTGCATGGGCATATTTTGAATCAGTTCATATGCCTCTTCAAGATGACCAGAGCGGCCGAGGAGATCTACCATGCAGGCATAGTGATCGGCGTCAGGCTGAAGCCCATGCACCTTACTCATAGAATGAAAAATTGACTTTCCCTCGACAACCAACTGCGAATGACTGCAGCCAGTCAAAACAACTGTAAATGTAACTGAATTAGGCTTGACACCACATTTAAGCATTTGATGGAAAACTGACAATGCATCCTCACCACAACCATGCATTGAATTCGTCAAGATCATTGTGTTCCATGCAACTGTGTCCTTCCGATGCATATGGTTGAAGACATGCCTGGCCTTATCCAAGTCTCCACACTTGGCATACATTAGAATCAAAGCTGTTGACACCGTTAAATCCTCCACAAACCAGTGGCGGTAAATGTATCCATGGATTTCTCTACCTTTCCTTAGATTCTCGATGAATGCACAAACTGGCAGCATGCTAATCAGCGTAACATGGTTTGGCTTGAACCCTGAATGTTGCATCTCATGTAGCATTCTAAACGCTTGTTCAGGAATTCCATTCTGTGCAAACCCACTGATCATGCAATTCCATGAAGCAGAGCTGGTGGCAACTCCTCGATATCTCATCTGTTCAAAGAGCTTCATAGCTTCTTCACTGTCCCCATCAGCAAAATAAGCTGTCAACATCACGATCCATGAAACTGAATCTTTGTTAGGGACTCTATTGAAAATACTCCTAGCTTGCCTAATACTCGAGCAATTAGCATACAAATCCACCAGTCCACTTCCTACAAATACATCATCTTCGAAACCCTTTCGCAGTACAAAACTGTGAATTTCTCTTCCAAATCCCAGGGCTTTCAACTCTGAACAAACACGAAGAGCTGTAGACAGAGTGAACGAATTCGGATCAACTCCACCATGAAGCATATCACGGAAGACACTTAAAGCTACCACTGGCATCCTACAACTCGAATAAGCCGAAATGAGCGAAGTCCAAGAGATCACATCCTTAATCGGCAAATCATCAAACACCTTCCTCGAACCCTGATGGAATCCACATTTCCCATACATATCAATCATGGCATTACCTAAGAGAAGGTCCGAGGCGAGACCAAACTTGATAGCCTCCTCATGCAATCCCTTGGCTTCTACAGGGTCCAACGAACAGGCGCATGCCTTCGCGACCGAAAGCAGAACAAGTCGATCGGGCTTGAGGTCTTTGGTTTCTCGGAGCCGCTGGTAAAGCCTTATGGATTCTTTGGGAAGGTTGCGCCTTGTGAAGGCGGAGATCAAGATGGTCAACGAGGGCAAATGAGGGTGGGGAATTTTATCCAACAGATCTCTGGCGCGGTCCAACTGGCCCAAGCGGATATAAGAATCGAGGAACCTGAGGCAAACATTGTGTGGGAGGTTCCAAACTGGAAGTCTGCTGGTCATGTGACCTTATAGAAGATAAGGATATGGTCGTATCCGGCCGGCGACAGTGACCGGTAGGCAGGAGGGGTAGTCCCGTTGGCACACGTTGGGCGAAGACTTGGGCAATGGTGTTGAAGGGAGATCGAAGAAATGCGGTGGAGGACGGAGAAGGAGGATGAGTCCGGCGAACTGAGAGGCGAAGGGGAGTAGCAGGCGGACTGCGCGGTGGATGTATGACAGGGGCACCCGGCGGAGGTGGAGCATGAAGTTGAAGGCGGCGGAAGAGAACAGGGGCTTTTATGCTCCGTATACCTGGGAAGAGTGGAAAGTAAAATTAAAGAAAAATTTTCTGCAGTGAAAATCTTTCTATTTTTATTTTATTAAAATTAAAAAAATATAATCCATCCGTAAAAATTTTAAAATCAAAATTGATCATCTTAAAATGAAAAACAACATATGGATAAAAAAATAAGTAAAATTTTTCTTAAACTCCAATCCCAAAATTTTCTTTACATGTTTCATTCAAAATTTTCTTTGTATGCAGTCCCAGATGGGATTGACAAGACAGTTTTGTGAGTATTATTTGAAAAAAAATAGTATAAAATTAAAATTGATATGTAAAGTTGTATCCACCAAATCAAGAAACTGTGTATTTAATTTTTACTCTTTTATACTTAATTTTCACTCTTTTATACTTAATTTTCACTGATGTATACTCAATTTTCACTCTTTTATACTCAATCCATCAGGGAGTAAATACAAAGAATTTATTAAATGGGGAATGTAAGCAAAGATCAATTTGAGATTGGGATTTTTTACAATTTATCGAAAAATAACATATATTTTTTTCATTTACAAATTATATATATATATATATAATAATGCATACATATTTTTTAATTCATAAAATTACATCATATGTCAAAAAAATATTGTATGTGTCTTTTACATTAACAAAATACCCCTATATATATATATATATATATATATATATATATACTTTTCTCAATTAAGATAAATAAACATGAAAAAAAAAAAGAGGATTTTTTTCCTTTTTATTTTCTTCTCGGACTCCTAAATTTATTTGATCCATCCCCTATGATTATATGTATATTTCATCTAAACCACCTGAAATATTTCTATTTACAAAATATGTTTGAGTTTTGACTGAATAAAATGCCGTGGTCGCAATGCTCCGTCAAATCGAAGCCAAGAGAATTTGGTAGTCTCCGTCGCTAACCTTCCAACTTCCTCCGATGGGCATCCGCCTCTGCCGCCGGCGGTGGATCTTCCTGGCCCTCGCCTCCTCCTTCTCCGCCTACGGCGCCTACAGGATCTACCATCTGCCCTCCGTCGCGCGGGGCCGCAGGAAGCTCTCTCGCGTGCTCGCCGCCCTCTCCGCCGCCGCAGACGCAGCATCCTCCACTGCAGAGGCTGTCTCCCTCGTCTCGTCCGATCTCACCCTCTTCCTTCGCTCCGATTCCGCCGATCTCCCCTCTAGCCTGAAGCAGATCGCCAAGATCGTCCGCTCCGACGAGTTCTCCGCCTCCGTTTCTAGGGTTTCGGAAGCCCTAACGACGGGAATCGCGAGAGGTATCCAGTTCGGCGAACATTCGACCTATCCTTCCATTTCAGAGCCCAGGGATGGAGCAACATTCACGGATCGGATTATGGACAGGCTGTTCTCCGCCTCTGGATCCGGGCTTGTATCTGTGATGGCCGGGAGCTTTGCGAGGGGTCTCGTGATGGGGTTCTATCAAAGCGAATCGAACGACGGCGAAGAACGATTGGAGTCGCAGGCGGTGCCGCCCTGGGTGCAATTGGTGTGCCGTGACGAATCTAGAGAGCTCATTGGAAACTGCGTTCAACTCTTCGTGAGCACAGCCGTCACTGTGTACCTCGAAAAAACGATGGAAATCAACGCCTTTGATGAGCTCTTCTCCGGTCTCACCAACCCCATCCACGAGGCTAAGATGAAGGACATGCTGGTTTCAGTGTGCAATGGAGCAGTCCAAACCCTCGTCAAGACTTCCCACAAGGTTCTGACGAGTTCGAATTCCTCCTCTCACGGAAACAAAGCAGAAAGTTCCAAACTTGAAGAGAAATCCGGTGCGGAGCTCACAAGGAGTACTACATTGATTGAGGATGCTGGTGGCTGGGTGGATCAAATGACATCCACATTGTCTGTGCCAGGCAACAGGAGGTTTGTTCTTGATGTCACAGGGAGGATAACCTTTGAGACTGTCAGGTCATTCCTTGACTTTGCCCTATGGAAGATGTCTGATGCTTCCAGAAGAGGAGCTAATGGTGTTAAAGAGGAGTTGATACGGGGTTTGGATGTTTTGAGGCACTTAAGCGCCAGGTGGATTATCATTATTGCTCTATGCCTCTGTTTGTGCCTGCATATTTACATGAGGATGCCAATTCTTAGCTCAGATTTGGTTGGAAAATGATATAAAGAAGGCAGCTATCCATACCTGTAAGTATTTCAATCTGATAGGGGTGCTACTTTTAAACACTCATTATATATACATGCAGAAGGAATTTAAAAAAAAAGCTCTTATCTGTAATCTATTTGATGCTCAAAGTTTGTAGTAGAAGTGGCTGGTGATAATTGATATCGAGATGTATATATGGAAGACACATTAAAAATTGAAAAGGCTTCAATGCTTGTATTTTGTATGCATAATCCTGGTTGAAACATGCCGTTCACTGTTTGTCTTTGCTGTTATTTATATGTGCTCGCCTGATTTTGTTTTTACAGTTTGAAGCCATACTTTTATACCCTTTAAAACTCAAAAGGCCAAGATGTTAAATAAACCTTAATATATATTTCCTTCACTGGTATCAGAACTCTATTTGAGAAATCCCAGAGTCTCTATGTTTACATGCCCGTGTGATTTCTGTGTATTTATCAGAGATTACAGCTCGATCGATATTTTGGTGTTGCTCAAATAATCAGTGTATCCTTTTTTTTTCCCTAACACTGAAGCCATGACACTATCAGGATATCATTTCAGATGTATATCTATGGACACTTCCTAGATAGTATCACAAGGTAAAGATTTTTGTGGATATCATTTTCAGATGTCTATCTTCTTAGAGTAATGGTTTGCTTTGTGAAAGAATTTGGATAAAAATCAAAAGTGCGCCTTTCATTTATTATTAAAATAGTGTTTCATCTTGTCCCTTAGGTCACTTTGCAAAAAGGTAACGCACTCCCTCGTCCCCCCATAATTTCAAGGACAAATACGTTATCACTGTGGTGAACGTTCGAAATTAATCCACAACCATTTCTGGGCAACTCCCCACCTGTCCCCCCCCCCCCTTACCCCCGGACGTCACTCTCCCACTTGGGGATGTTATTAATTAGAGGCAAAAAAGGGTATTAGTGAAGATGGATGAACACAATAAAAGAGTGAACCCAAAGGGAAACTCCCTTTGGGGATTTTAAAAACAAACCCATGTTTTAATCCATTTTTATTTTCGGAAATATTTTTCTTCACTGTTGTAGTAGAGTTATGATTTATAATTGTTACAAGATCAAGACTAATAATATTTTATTGTAGCAATTATAAATCGTAACTGTTACAACATAAACATTTAAATCAGAAACTGAAAGCTTCATGAAGAGTTCATCGCCTACATTAGAGAATGTTCTCAGATTGTTCAAGTCACCTTGTGAAAACGAGCACTCGGTGGCCAGTGTGGCGACGTACACCTTGCAATAGGATTTGCCGTTGCACTGTCAGAGCTGGAGAGCTCCAGTTTAGTCCATCGCGAGTCACAATGGAGGATGTCATTGAGGAACTATTACAGGTGTTGTAGTTGCTGAATATAAGCCCGTTTTTCTGATTCAATAATTGTTTTAGGAGGAGATTTTCAGCAAGATAGATCAAATCAAAGGATCAAATGTTCATCCTGTGTCAGTTCAAAATGAGCGTTGGAATTTTACTCTTGTTTTTCAATGTCTTGTTTGGACAAACTAAGTGCTGTCTGTGTACGTACAAATTATCAAACTGTTGTTACTTGCGGTGGCATATCCAATGAACTATCTCATCTCTACTGTCATCAATGTCTTTCTACAGTTTAGTTTTCTAGTTTCTTATTCATTCAGTGATCGAACTGTGTAATATTTAGTTTTTGGACTTCATATCAGTTGGTTTTTGAAAATTAGTCTGAACATGCCTTTTTTTTGTTTAGTTTCTTCTGAAAATTATTTTAAAAAATCTTTTTTTATTAAAAAAATAGTTATAAAAAAAATCGCGTCTGAACATGTCTTGTCTAAAATTGTCTCGTTCACTTTGCAGCAATGTTAAAAGAGATTCTGAGTATCATTAATCTTTTCATATGCTGGAAATATTTTTTTAGGATCGATCGTTAAAATAACAATTCGACCTATTGCAAATTTTATCGTTAAATTAGAGTTCGATGAAAAGTTTGTTATTAAATTAGCTATCAACTTTAAAACTAATCCTTAATTATTTGTTATTATATTAGCTATCGACTTTAAAATCGATCATTAATTAACAAATTATTCGTTGTTAAATTAACAATCAATTGTACCAATAATGTAATGAAACACTAGGTACACGCTAATTTTAATAATATGGTATCTAGGTAATGAACTAATTAAGTTTATGAAATACCGTGCTAAAATAAATAAATTATAAAACATTAACGAGATAAAAAATAGACAAAATATTAACAAACTATCAAATATATGTATTTATATTGTAAGAGTGTATATCTATCTATAAATATGATAACATTCTATTACGTACCACATAAGAGCTATCTGAGTATTCCCCACACTAAGCAAATCCAACAACAAAAAATATAGTAAAAGTTGTTGTCCTATAACATCCTACTCTTCTATATTATATAAGTGCTATAATATTTTATGACCCCAAAATAACAATAATGTCTATCAAACTAAAAAGCATCGAATCTAGGATTGTCAACCCCAGCTATCTGAGTATGCCCAAGCGCTAGCATTGCTATAGTGCAAATCCAACTATAAAAATTAAAAATAGTAATAAAACTTATCTTCCTGTAAAGTTCATCCTTTTATCTAAAAAAATAATATTATTTATTAGCAACATAGACAAACGATAGCTAATTACTTAATTTATAAAAAAAATTGAATAAAATATATATTATCTCAAACATTACTAAGAGAGTTTCCTTTAAATGATTGAATTCAAGTCATCAATATTCCTTTCCATTCCTATGTAATTAAGGATTATGTATTGTATCTATATGTCATAAATAATAAGTAACGATCTAAAATTATTACAGAAGTTTCAAGAGATATATTTAGATAGTCACACGGTGAAGAATCACACTAATTGTTCCGAGGACACCAACGACTAGCTCCTTGATCTCTAAGGCATTTGTGGCTGTGAACTCCATATTTTTTGGGTTCAGGATCATAAGTGATCAGGCTGGAAGTCATGCTCTCCGCAATTGAGAAATAACAATACAATAAAATTTTGAATTAATGACCGATTTAATGATAGAGATAAAATTCTATCAATTAAAGTGATCGAATTTTTTTTTATCGTAAATTGGCAACCAATTAAATTATCGGTTGCTAATACAACAACAGAAATATTTTTTTTGTTAATTTGTGATAAACATTATAATAGATCCTAAATTAACTACTGGGTCATTAATTAGCATAAAATAATTAGCGCTTAATAATTATAGTAGTTAATAAATTTAGATTGTAATTCAATGACGAAATTAATTTTGATCAATAAATTTAGATTGTAATTCAATGACGAAATTAATTTTGATCGTTATATTAACAACCGATTAAATCTACCATCATAAATTAACGATCGATTTTAGAGTCGATCATTAAAATAGCAATTGATGGTAAATATCATCATTAAATTAACAATCGAAATTATTTGATAATTAAATTAGCAACCGACTGCATGCAATTAAGCATCGGGTATATACTAATCTTCATATTGCAGTAGGTAGTTAATTAATTAATGAATTAATGTGCTAAAAATAAATGAATTATGAAACATATATCATGCTAAAAATAAATGAAGTACCAATTTAACGGGATAAAAAACATATATCATGGTAAAAATAAATGAAGTACCAAATTAACAAAATAAAAAAATAGATAAAATATTAACAAACTATTAAATATACGCATTTATATAGTTAGAGTATATATTTGTAAGAGTATATATCTATCTATAGATATTTGTACAAAAATAAAAAAAAGCATCCTAAATTAATCGGATTGGTGTTTTTTAAAGTCAAATGAACTCCAATATCCCTAGATTTAATATTATTATAAAAATTATCGGCTAATTTTACAATGCGTAGAAATTATTAATTAATTTTTATAACATATAGAAATTAATCTGTCATTATTACACATTGTAAGCATTATACACTAATTAAAATATCTCAATTATTGTAAAAAAATTTCTCTAACATCCTACTCTTCTATCTTTGGAGACATCCCATAAAATTAAATATAATAACTACGACTACAAAATAAATACGATGATCATAAACTAAAAATTATCGAACCTAAGATTGTAAATTCCAAGTTATCCGAGTTTGCCCAAGCACTAGCATACAGGGCAAATCTAACTATTAACATAGCAATAAAAGTTATCTTCTTCCAACATTCTATTCTTTTATCAGTGTTACTTAAAAAATAATATTATGGGTTAATTAGATAAATAATAACTAATTACTTAATTTATAAAAAAATGAGTAAAATATATATTAACTGTCTTTGACCGTCCGACTTCACCAAGAGAGTTTTCTTGAAATCATTGAATTCATTTTTCATTGTTACCTTGCATTCTTCCCGTAGTTATCTCTGGATCATTTGAGTTTGGGTGTTTATAAGAGATCGGGTCAAAAGTCTCTGATACTGAAAAATCACACTATAAGAAAACTTTGAATTAATGAAAGATGATCGAAATAAAAAAATTTGATTAAATAATAATTAAATAAAATTTTCCATCACAAATTAGTGATTGTTTAGCTAATTTAATAATAAAAAAATTATAATCATAAAATAATGATCACTTAATAATTATGATTGTTAAATTAGCGACGATTATAATTTTGTATCATCACAATTAACAATGGAATTAATTTTGCTAGTTATATTAACAAACGATTAAATCTAAATCAGGATGAAGCAAGGAGCCTTTTGATTTTCATGGTTGATTGATGTATGCATAGATCATACCTCAATTGATTTGTTCTCAGTATGGTCCAATAATATTGAAGCAACAGGCTCTAACAATTGGAGCAACACTAGTCGCTATCTTAGATATTCGTCGTTCAATTCCTAGTAACGACGTATTTTTGCAAGAATTTTTTCACCGGATCGATTATCCCAGATTCGTCTACTACTTGGTCAACATTGATTTTCTAACAATTGGAGCAACATTTGATATGCCTCGCTATTCATATTTCGAGTCCGACGTTCTCAAACTCGTATAACTGAGTTATCCGGCTGGTTGATTTAACCGATGGAGCCAATTCTTCAAGATAATAATATCAATAAATATGCTTTATTTTTAAATACCTAACTTTCAGAAAAAAAAGGCTAAAGAGATTTTCTGAATATGAAACCAGAGTCTTGAATGCAATGACTAATAGATCACGTGCCCATCTATCGATTCAGTCAACGCTGCCACAGCCATGAAAATAAATGGATTCACTGAAAAAAAAAAGAATAAATAAATAGAATCGATATATTGACGATCGCATCGTATGGAGTAAAATTAACGAGAACTCTGGGTGAAATTTTAGGATCGAACAATATCCGATTTAAAAAGAATACCATACGTTTATGTGAGGCCTGAACCAGAAAATAATGATGCATGAGAAAACGCACTGAAGGAATATGACGCTGACATTTCACAGGATCTGCATCTGCGCTGCTCCGTTGAAATCAACAACTTTGAATTTTTGAATTGGACACGTAGAAAAGTCAAAATTTGCAGGAGTAGGCGACCTTTATCGAAAGGCAAAAAGTCAAAGCTCGTCGTTTTTACGATGCATCCAGATGGTGTTTAGAAGTGAGAACGATAAAAAAGTGATCCGGACATCCACTTTGTGAAAGTCGCCCACGATGGATGGATGTACAGACTAACGGATCTCGTAAACTTTATCTCGATTTTATTATTATTTCATTAAATAATTAAGGAGGTTTAAAATTTTGAAAATAATGTCCAACTAAAAAGTCTTCCCTTAAAATAAAATAATTTTAGTCGGGTCGTTAATTCATACACTACCAGAAAAATTAGTGTTTGCGGCGGTTTAAAATTCAATTTGCGGCGGTTTAGAACCGCCGGAAAAGTATTTTCCGGCGGTTCACCAAATCGCCGCAGATAATGGCGTCCTTAAACCATTTAGCGGCGGTTTGTGTGAACCGCTGGAACAACCGCCACTAATATATAATTCCCGGCGGTTCTCCCGGCGGTTCTATTAGCGGCAGATCTTGTTGATTCTAATGCATGAAATCGTGAACGAATTGAATCTACATTTATAAAAATGGTAAACACTTACAGCGATTCATGCTCGTCCTTCGTTGTTCTTCGCGCTTGTCGTCGGAAGAACGATCACAGAATTGAAAAGTTCTTCCCCTCTCGGTATCACGAACCAAATCCCTCGAACTATGGACGATCTCCTCTTCTCAAAGTTTTTCTCACTTGCTCTTGCTTCCCTTTCTTGCACTTGAATGAAACCCCTTACCCTCTCCTTATATAGGAGAGGAAAGGGGGGTAGAAGTGGTGGAGAGGGAGGGGGCAACAAACCCCACTCCCTGCAGCGTGTGCAATAACTGCACACGCTGCAGCGTGTGCAGTTATCGCACACGCTGCCCACTTCCTACATCTCCCACTCATACAAGTCAAGTCACCTAGACAATACAAGAATCAGGTCACAAAGACCATATAGTCACATAGACTAACACAAAAATTAGGTCACTAAACTCATATAGTCACATAGACTAATAGATCATCCAATTCATACTTTTAGAGAAAATGATTCGTGCGACAGCAAGCATACTGAGCAATCATTGCTAAGAAAGTTGTGACACTTAACTTAGCTGCTCTCTGAGCGATCATTACTAAGAAAGTTATTACACTTTACTTAGTTGCTCTATCACATGAATCAGAGACATCAATTACTTACTTTTTACCCCAGACTAAAACATTTACATCAATATGAACATCTCTAATCCCTCGTAATGACCATTAAGTCAAGAGCATGTTCAGTATTTCCATTCAATGCAATTATTCACAATCACATCTTAAGTACTCAACAAAAAATATAATTGGTCGACCAGTGAATAAGTGTCAATGATGTAAATCTCTCTTAGTCTTCCTATTTAGCTTGAATCTATTCATTCTAATCAGTTGCTTTCCTAGTTATGTTTCATAGACCGAATCATCCATAGCCAATAGGACACATGCTAAAGTAGCATACACTGATTAGAATTTCAAGCAAACAGCTAAATAGTCACTTAGGGTAAAACTGAGATTAACTTATAACCTCAAGGGTCTCACATAGTAGAGAAGCAGGGATCCATTCTCCTACTACCCTTATTGTCGCTATAGCACATGTGGTATGAATCACATGCTACGATGTTTTTCTCTTTAACAAAAGAGTGCATGTTTTCTCAAAATTAACATCGTACAGATTTGATCTAGACATACCCAATGTCTAATCCTGAATTCAACTTATGAATTCCTATCTGGCTTTAAGCAGATTCAGTAAATGGTGGGTTCATTTACTCCGATCAATACATAAATGATCTCATCTTGATACAAAATCAAGGCGACTCCAACTTATGAGTATGTCTCTATTTATAGCTACATAAGCTATCCCATAAGTAATAGTCTTACCTCTATTTATACTCAACAAATAGAGATGATTGTCCATGTGAGTGGACCAATCTCAACCTGCCACATGCTTATCGAAACTTTATTCAAAATGTAACACCAATAAACACTGAATAAATCATGGCACTTTCATATATTTGATTGTTTTACAATGTATTACATTTTACGAAGTCCCAAAGACTTCACAAAACCAAGAAACGACTCTTTGGTCAATGGCTTAGTAAAAGGATCTACTAGCATACCACGGGTAGGAATATACTCAAGGACTACCTTTCTTTTGTCCACAATATCCCTTACATAATTATATTTAATTTCTATGTGCTTGCCTTTACTGTGATATTTGGGATCCTTGGAAAAAGCTATTGCAGCTTGATTGTCACAATACAATGTAACAGGACTCCCACTATCCTCAGCAATCTTCAAATGCTTCAGGAACCTTCTTAACCAGACAGCTTCTTGTACAGCCGCTGCACAAGCCACATATTCGGCTTCCATTGTCGACAAAGCTACACAAGCTTGTTTCTTGCTATTCCATGAGATGGCGCCACCATTCAGCAAGAATGCATAACCCGATGTGGATTTTCTGTCATCAAGATCTCCTGCCCAATCTGCATCTGAGTAGCCCTTCAGGCTCAACTTTGATCCTTGGAAGCAGAGACAATAATCCGCTGTCCCTTTGAGATATCTGAATATTCTCTTCACCGCTTTCCAGTGTCTCGATCCTGGGTTTGACTGGAAATGGCTAACCAAGCCAACTGCATAGCTGATGTCAGGACGTGTACACAACATAGTGTACATTAAACTACCAATGGCACTGGCATATGGTTTTTTCTTCATGTCGGCTATTTCATCAGGAGTCTTGGGATACATACTTTTGCTCAGAACAGTTCCTTTCGCTACAGGAGTTTGTTCAATGTTGCAATTAGACATATTGAAGTGTTGTAACATCTTAGTAATATAAGCCTCTTGAGACAAACCCAAGAGTCTTTTTGATCGATCTCTAATGATCTTAACTCCTAAGATGTGTTCCGCTTCTCCCATATCTATTATGTCAAATTGTGATGAAAGCCACGATTTGATTTCTATCACAAACTGTATGTCATTTCCAGCTATTAGCATATCATCAACATATAACGATAATATGACAATCTTTCCTTTATCCTCCTTGAGGTATACACAATGATCCTCATTGATCATTTCGAAATCATAAGATAAAATGACTTCATTAAATCTTATGTTCCATTGTCTCGACGCTTGCTTTAGTCCATATATAGACTTTTTAAGTATACATACTTTATCCTCTTGGCCTTCAGCAATATAACCTTCTGGCTGTGCCATATAGATTTCCTCGTCAAGATTACCATTAAGGAAAGCCGTTTTTACATCCATCTGATGTAATTCCAAGTCATAATGTGCTACTATAGCTAAAATGACACGTATTGACACAAACTTTACAACTGGGGAAAATGTCTCTTCAAAATCAATACCCTCCATTTGGGTATATCCTTTTGCAACCAGACGAGCTTTGTATCGATTAATCGATCCATCTGCTTTCCTCTTGATTTTGAGAATCCACTTATTCCCAATAGCCCTTCGGCCCGGAGGAAGATCGACTAAATCCCAAACATGATTCTCTCTCATCGACTCCATTTCCTCATCCATTGCAATTCTCCATTTTTCTCTGACTGAACATCTCAATGCTTCCTCAACCGATCGAGGTTCCTCATCGTCAACAGGGAGTATCATTAATGCCTCATTCTCAATGTCAAACCTTCTCCGAGGAATAATCTTACGACTACTCCTTCGTAAGTCGGACTGTTGAGGAGCTGAAACTAATTCATTCATTGGCAAATCACTCCCACTCGGTTGACTAGATTCAGGTATCTCCTGTGATACCTGAGTTGTTGATAAAGGAACAATATCCTCCTCCTCTATAGCAAATAGAGGAATCGATTTATCAACTTCACCTCTTGTTGGGAACTCAGTTTCGAGAAAAACCGCATCTCTAGACTCTATTTCAGAGACGGTTCCATCTTGCTGCTCACCAATGAAAACATAACCCTTAGAAGTATCAGAATACCTTATAAAGATACACTTTTTACCTCTTGGTCCTAGTTTTCCATATTTGTGAGTCTTATCATGAACATAGGCAGCTGACCCCCAGGGTCTCAGATTACTCAAATCTGGTTTTCTCCCTGTCCAACGTTCATATGGAGTAGATGGAACAGACTTGGAAGGCACTCGGTTAAGTATGTAGGTCGCAGCTAATAATGCATCTCCCCAATAGGAAATTGACAAATTAGCTTGAGCCATCATAGACCTAACCATATCTAGAAGAGTCCGATTTCTTCTTTCAGTAACTCCATTTTGCTGCGGAGTTCCTGGGATAGTTAGCTGTCTAATAATCCCTCGGTCATTACAAGTTGTCTTGAACTGATCAGACAAGTATTCACCTCCACGGTCAGTGCGTAAGGTTTTAACCTTACGTTCCATTTGATTCTCAACTTCATTTAAATAATGTTTGAAGCAATCCAATGCTTCATATTTATGAGAGATCAAATACACATGACCAAAACGTGTGAAGTCATCAATGAATGTAATGAAATAGGAAGCTCCTTGTCTAGCCTTCACATTCATCGGACCACATACATCCGAATGAATTAATTGCAATGGTGAATCAGCTCTAATAGCCTTACCA
Organism: Boesenbergia rotunda; assembly: GCA_024364735.1. NCBI lineage: Eukaryota > Viridiplantae > Streptophyta > Magnoliopsida > Zingiberales > Zingiberaceae > Boesenbergia > Boesenbergia rotunda. Next base: position 515,410 of record JAGFNQ010000734.1, read on the forward strand.
AATGGTTTCCTTGTTGCTTTTCCAGCAAGACAATGCTCACATATGGACAGGTTAATCTTAGCATGAGTGCCCAATAGACCCTCCTTAGCTAATCGATTCATTCTTTCTTGTCCTATATGTCCTAGTCTAGCATGCCAAATTTCCTCATTGATATCAGCATCACTAGCAAGAGCAATGTTTGAAAAACAACTATTAATTCCACAATTAATATCATGTTCCACATCAAGAACCATGAAACCATTCATTACATAACCACACCCAATTAACACAGAGTTAATTCGAAGTTCCACACAACGACTGTAAAAGTTTATACAATAGCCCAAATCAAGAAGACAAGTAACGGAAACCAAATTCCGTCGAATATCAGGAGCATAAAGGACATCATGTAGAAACAACGTTTGTCCACCACGAAGGTTGAGCTTGCAAGTGCCAATGCCTTTGACTTCAATTCTTGCATTGTTTCCTACATATATCCATTTGTTACCAGCTGGTACCCGACGGTACTCCACGTATGTAGCTCGATCACGAGCTACGTGGTTCGTTGCTCCTGAATCTATAATCCACAAAGGATGAGAATCAGCTAACAACACTGAACTAGCAACATTATGCTCATGAAAAGAAGTTAAATATGGAATTACCTTTTTCGGCTCGGTACAATCTCGAGCGAAGTGGCCCTTCTTGCCACAGTTATAGCAAGTCAGCTTGCTTTTAGGTTTCTTTCCATAATTCTTTCCTTTAAACTCCTTCTTGATCGGGCCTTGCCCAGCAGCAGCTTCTTTTCCTCTTCCCTTTCCCTTTCCTTTCTTGAACCATATCTTCTTATTCTTGGGTCTAGATCCTTCAGCTACGAAAGCTTGTCCAGATATCCTTGCAGATTCTACTCTCTCCGCCTCCAGTTCAACGTGGCATGAGACATCAATGAAAGTTTTAATGCTTTCACTGTGAGTAAGATTCTGCTTCATTGATTCCCAAGAATCAGGAAGGGAACGGATAACTGTCTGAACCTGTTGTTCATCTGTCAACTCATGACCGGCAGTTTTTAGCTCTCGAATCATATTTCCCATTTCCCTAAGATGTTGGGTCATGGTGACATTCAGGCGTTTCTTGAAGCTGTCAAATTTGATTGTCAGCTGGCGAAGCTTACTTATGCTAACTCCACTATATTTATTTCTCAGGGCAACCCAGACAGCATGAGCTGAAGGCAATGGCTCATACTCATACACTAGGTCATCAACCATTGAACTAATCAAAATGCCCTTTGCTGTGGAGTCCTTTTTCTTCCATGTCTTGTAGGCATCAAGATCACGCTTATGCTGGGCGGTAGCACCGTCTACAGGTTCTACCATAAACTGATTCACAGCTTCTAGAACTTCTTGTTCCTCAAGTACATACTGTATCTTGAGGTGCCATATTTTGTAGTTGTCCCCATTTAGTTTCTCTCCTTTGTTCAGTTCAGCTATAATATTCTTTGTTGCCATGACCTAACATAAATAAACGCATTATTTAGTAATTCAGTGTATGTTATATGCATGTAATCAATAACTAACTCATTGTAAATAGAGTTAGTTTACAAAATCAAGTGACAACCACGTTCCCACTCATCCTTTGTATGTTCCAATCTAATAAACAATGATTAGTTATATCACACACATCCCATCAAATGAACAAATCACCATTAAATGAACTAATCATTTAATTATAATGAACTAATCATCATTAAATGAACTAATCATTTAATTATGATGAACTAATCATCATTAAATAAACTAATCATTTAACAAATTTGTTAACATATAACATTACTTAAACTGTTCGTACATAACGACAATTACACTACATGGATAAATACTGACTGTACATAACGTCAGTAACTTAAGTAAGCTAAGAGAACAAATAGGTTGATATTGCTCCCAATAGAGCGGACAGTAGAATCGTAGCTAAAAATTGACTCGTCTCTCTAGTCTGGACCAGAGTGACCTCAGGTGGAGGAGGAATCTCCTCTGGGACCTCTTCAGGATCCTCTACTGTCTCTTCAGGATCTTCTTCTTCTTCTTCTAGATCCTGCTCTATTTCCATATTATCCACATCCGGATCCCAATCAATCTCCTCAGGATCCCCTTGGAATTCTTCAATTAGATCCATCTCTGGATCCTCCTCTGGATCCTCCTCCATCTCGGGATCTTCTTCGTATTCAAGAATCTCGGGATCCTCCTCTTCCTCGAGATTCTCCTCGGGTTCAGGATCCTCCTCCATTTCAGACTCGGAGTCAGATTCCCCCAAGTCCTCAGGAAACTGTTGGCGCAGCAGCTGATTGCATAGCTCTATGTAGGAGAGGCGAAAGCTGTGTTCAGCCCATATCTGATTCGCAACTTTCCCTGCTCTCTTTGGTAGAGCACGCATTAATTCCCCGATTCGGTGATCATCAATCATGGGGAACCCGGCCCGCTCAAGTTTCCAGAAGATCCGATCCAGTCGTCCTATAACGCCCTGGACTCCGAGAAATGGATTATAGAAAACTGTCCTGAATTCCGCCAATAGCTCCTCTAGTCGCTCATTATGACCAGCCATGCTGTCCCTATTGTGCAATATTTAGAATTGAAAAATATACATTGTCAGTACAAAACCGACAATCCAGTACAAAACTGGTTTAATTCAATTCATATGTATACACGTAAAATCACAAATAGACAAGAAAAACAAATTTTCTTCGAGGAGCTTCGATTGACTGACATCGAACTGATCGATCAGATTCTTAGGTTGAATTTATTGTCCTTATTAGAACTAATCTAATTGGACATGATTATCTTAATCTTTAGCTCACTTAATTCAAAATCAAATCTTTTGGTCGAACCAAACAAAATGGTTCTTGTTTGTATTAAATCGATCTGATTAAATTAACTATTGGTTTGAACTAGATCCTGATCTTATTGGATCAATTTAGTCTTGTCAAACCAACTAATGGTTCAAACTAGACATAAACAACGTTGGATCAAGTTGATCTGATTAAATTAACTAATAATTTAAATTTCAGTTGAAATGAACCAACTTAATCGGATTTAATTAATTCTAATTAAAATCCAATCTATTTAATCAAATTTTGGTCTAGTTCCAATAACCAATAGTCAAATTTTAATACAAATTTAACCAAGCAATTAATTAAAGCACAAAGCTAATTAATTTAATCGAAGAGAAAAAAAATGCAAACCAACTAATGGTTAAAAAAAAAAATTTATTTCTGTACCTACGACCTTAAATTTGCATGCAAAATTTTTTTTTTTATTTCTTTTTTTTTGAGCCGTTTTTTTTTTCAATTTTATTTTATTATTATTTTTCGAGTTTGCTGTCGCCGCCTGTTTTTTTTTTTCGGTCGTCCAAAGTTTTCACCGCGACTAACGCGGTTAATCGGTAGTGTGCAACATGACCGAGTGGGATCGTCGGTTCGCAACGCTAACAACTATTTTACCGACTCGAAAAAAAAATCTGCCGACACAAAGTCGACTGACTCGAAAAAAAATTCCGACACAAAGTCGACCGACTCGTAAAAAAATCTGCCGACACAAAGTCGCGATTTTCCGACAAAGTTTTTTTTTCATGCTACTTAGAATATATACATGCTCTGATACCATTGTTGATTCTAATGCATGAAATCGTGAACGAATTGAATCTACATTTATAAAAATGGTAAACACTTACAGCGATTCACGCTCGTCCTTCGTTGTTCTTCGCGCTTGTCGTCGGAAGAACGATCACAGAATTGAAAAGTTCTTCCCCTCTCGGTATCACGAACCAAATCCCTCGAACTATGGACGATCTCCTCTTCTCAAAGTTTTTCTCACTTGCTCTTGCTTCCCTTTCTTGCACTTGAATGAAGCCCCTTACCCTCTCCTTATATAGGAGAGGAAAGGGGGATAGAAGTGGTGGAGAGGGAGGGGGCAACAAACCCCACTCCCTGCAGCGTGTGCAATAACTGCACACGCTGCAGCGTGTGCAGTTATCGCACATGCTGCAGCGTGTGCAGTTATCGCACACGCTGCAGCGTGTGCAGTTATCGCACACGCTGCCCACTTCCTACAGATCTATTAGCGGCGGTTTTGCAAACCGCCGGAAAAACAGTTTGCGGCGGTTTGCAAACCGCCGGAAAAACAATTTCGCGGCGGTTTGCATACCGCCGGACAAACATATCCCGGCGGTTCCAAAACCGCCGTAACAATCTTCAAACCGCCTTCTACCCGTAAGTAAATGGTTTACCGGCGGTTCACAAACCGCCGGTGAATGTTTTCCCGGCGGTTCTCAAACCGCCGGTAAATCAATCATCGGTGGAGTAGGTGAGTATTTTCCGGCGGTTTACGACGGTTTTCAAACCGCCGGAAAATGATTTCCTGACGATTTCGTGAAAATTTCAATACTGCGGCAAAATTCGATAGCAATCGTTTAAAATTATTGATAATTGAGGTAATTTACACAATATCAATTACAAACATTAATATCAAATACAAAACATTTATAATTTAACATTCAAACTGTATTACAATTGTTCCTTTCCTCTTGCTATTTGAGGATCCATGAAACACAACATTCAAGCATTCAACAGTTGCAAAAGTATTACAAGATTCATGAAGTTATTGCAGAAGTATTACAAGATTCAAGTATTGCAGAAGTATTACAACATAACATCCCCTTGCTGCTTGAGCCCTGCTTCAGGTAGAGCATCAGCATCAGCTAGTGCATCAGCCTTAGGTAGAGCAAATTTCAGTAGTCGGACAGCATCAGCTAGTGCATCAGCTGTGCAGCAATCAGAATTGAATTCAAAATTCAAATAGTGTGCAAATCAGTAGCAAAATTATAAAAGACAGCAATTAGAATTTATATTGTGTAAATTGTGTAGCGTTGAAGCAATAACAGAATTCATAACTATAAAAGACAACAGATTGCTATGCAAATCAGTAGCCAGACAACAATAACAGGATAGCTCACTGAACTTGAAAGCAAGTCTAAGCAAGGACATGGTTAACTGCAAAATGGAGTAGCAATAAGTCCCAGTAACTGCAAAATGGAGTAAGAACGAATACATCAGCCGTGTGCAGCCATCACCACCACTGCAAAATGGAGTAGGGCACCAATGGCACGGGCAGCCCCCCATTTCTGAAATGCAGCCGTGTGCAGCCATCACCACCACTGGCATCACACTCCATTTTGCAGCTATAAATTTGGAACAAATACAAACATCCAAAACTACTTTGATAGCCCAAAATCTACACCCAGTTCCAATATTAAGCCAATTTGCACACAAGCTAAATAAAAAATCAGGAGAAATGCATAATGGTTTGAGTGTCCCATTGATCTGACCCTTAATGCTCAATTCACATAAGTAGTGAACTGATGCAGCAGAAATGTCATTAGCAAACTGATTTTCTTGTCATTTCACCCCAAAAAGAGAGAGAAAGTCAGGAGAGGTTGACTTTGATAATAAAGAAGTATGATAGTAGAGAAAGACAACCATTAATATCTTACTCAATCATGCACATGGAAAATGAATAGAAATTTGAACTCACATAATTCAGCTTAAAGGCAAAAGGAGAAAGGAAAATGCTACTACATCAAAATTTAGATTGCAAGCGCTCAGTCTCCATCCATTCAAATCAATTCTCGGTGGTTCTCAAACAAGACAATGATTTAAGTCTACAAAGAAAATTTAAGATCTACAAAGGCAGAAGCTAACATCTCATGAAAAGTAGAAACAGGAAATAAAAATAGCAAAAGGCAGAAGCTAACATCTCTAAGATCTATAAAGAAAATTTAAGTCTTCTAAAAGCACGCAATTGAAAAGCACAAAATATATAAATGCTAATCTTCATGAAAAAATAGAAGCCTTGATATATAGATACTCACAGCGAATTTTAGAAGTCGGCAGGATTTTCCAACACTTGAATCTCCAATAAGCAAGAGTTTGAACTAGTAGTCACTGCAAAGAAACTTGCATAACTTAGATTCATACCAAAGTAGACGGCTTTAGATCCATAGAAAATCAAGCGAATTTTTAAAAGAATAAGCCTTGATATATAGATGGAAGAAACTATATAATCATAGGCAATAGAAAATGAATCTTGCAAGATATATAGCACATTATTTCAACATATTTCTCAATATTAATTAAGTAATGAGGGTTAACACATTAACTTGTTCATTGCAATGAAGAAGACTAATTTTAAAAGCTAATTGAACAATAAATAACGACTTATGATTTATCCAATAAATAACTTACAATATTCAACAATTTGGACCATGATTGGAACGATCAAGAAGCTGTTGAGCATCATGACTAGCTGAGGACGATGGTCTTGCACCTTGTGAGTGAGGTGCACTCCCTTCATCTGGGGCCTGAAATTACAAATAGAAGATATAATTGTCAGCATTTACATTACATAATCAGCAGCTTCTATAGAACGTGGAATACTAATTTTAAAAAAATACTAAAAGTATTCTAATTAATTTTAAAAGTGCTAACATAAGTACCATCACATTAAGCAAAGCGGCCAATTCAGGTGGCAAATTGCTTCCTTGCATTTGCAACATATATTTAACAGCTCCCTCAATTGCTTGTCTTTTTGATCTTTCTGTTTCAATCATTGATTCCAGATTCTGTACCTTAACTCTAGATGCTTCTAATTCGGACTTCATCTCAGTCATACATATTTGTAGTCCATGATCAACAGGTGCATTTGAACATGTAGTTTGTCCAAAGACTTGAGTAGGACAAGGCCCAGAACCCACACCTCGAACTCGGCCAGGGTGCTCCTTCCCTATAGCTTGAGAAAGTGAATCATTTTTTGAAAATCCTTTGGAGGAATCATCTTCACGCTCAATATTGATAATATTTTCCTGGGGACATAAGATTTTATCAATTATACATTAAAAATGAAGTATAGTGTTTCTAGAAAAAATTATGATATGACAACTTTAATTAATACCAAACTTACACCAATGACTTGAGCATTGTTGTGAATATAACAACCATCCTTTTTCTTATGCAACATCACCCATAACTCCCCTCTGCTTATGCTGCTTCCACGTTATCGTTCCTATCTCACATTATTGACATATAGTCAAGTAATTAAACAAAAACTTAAACTAATAAGTGAATTAATGGGACTATTACCTCTTCGTGTTTTCTCCTTGCTATGGTTTTTGAACCACCTGTGTAGGTGTATAATTGCTTCTTTCGATTTTCAGCATTTTTCTTACACAAGTCCTATTAATGGATAATAAAAAATAGATCCAAACACTAAGAGAAATTCAATCAATGAAAATAACCAGAATTATGATATGTCACCTGGGTTTTCTCACTCAATCGATACTCAATGAACCATCTCCAATGGTTTTCATCAATTCCAGGAGGTCGATTTGCCACATTTTCCTCCCTACTCAAAGTGTTATCATAGAATTCATGAAATAAGCTAGACCTGGTGTCTTTCCAAGCTTTCCTAATACGTTTCATGATATCATTCTTCAAACGATTATCCACTATATGAAATTTATTCTGCATACGAAATCAAAAACATTAGTTTCAGTCACGAATATTACAAAAGACATTGAAGAATAAAATTATTTACCTGAATGATGCTATTATACACCGCGTCCTTATATGATTGAGGAACCTTACGCCAAGAGATAAAGCAAATTGGGAATTTATTGAAATCACTTCCCAACACTCCTAAAAATCCACCCAAAAGTCCACCTGCATCGCCTATGGCTTGCCCAAGCTCATTGCATGGAACTATAATTTTTCGACCGTCTGGAATTGACCAAACATCTTGCACCATGTATCATGCTTCTTTACTTGTGTGATCCAGCTCATCTAAAATGCATAATTTTTTTTATTTACTAAGTTTATAGATTAAATATGAAAAAAAAAAATAAAACTAAGAATTTTACACACTCTAGCATAAACTTTAATCTATCAAACATAAATGATCATAGTAGAAGTAAAATTTTAAAAAATAAAGAAAGAAATTTGTTACCAATAACATTAACAACCCAATAGCTTTTCTTCCTGCTACTACTTGATGCAGTGTCACCATTTTCATGATCATGTGAACCAGCATCTTCATCCTCTAAATCATCCTCTAGATTAGCCTCTTGAGCATGTAAATGGTGAGATGGAATCGAAGTAGATGCCGTATGATTATATTGCACTGAATTAGCTCCAATTTGTGTTGGTGTATTCACTTGAGCTCTGCTATTAATTTGTGGACTTGAATGATCAACCGTATTAGAAGTTGGGAGTAACTGAGCATCACTAGAAGCAGGTGGAACTAAATAAGATGCAGTGTCAGCTGGGGGAACTGGGCGAGCCCTAGTATGAGTCTCTGGCAAAGTTGTAGTTGATTTCTCTGCCACTAATGGAGCAACTTTAAATCGTTTATTCCTAGGCATGGCTGCAATTTGGGGAAAAATGTAATTTTAGGAAATAACAAATCAAAGGGACTATATCAATTATTGTGAAAAAATGCCCCTGAATCTGAAACAAAGAAAATTGGCTTCTTTACAGCTAAAGAGTCATACAGGTTTTTTTTCCTTGAGGTACTTTACAGCTAAGTTGGCTTCTTTGGCTCAAGAATCAATCACCCTGAAGAAAACAAAACTGTAATAATAAATCATCCTGCACAGTATGTGGTGGGTAAAGAAAAATGCTGCAAAAAATTTATAATAAAATGTTCCTTAAAGTTCTGCAACCTAACGCCATGTTTCTTGCAGCGGATGAAAGAGCTTAAGGATGTGGTGGGTATTGTATCTTAACTTGACAATAATCCTGGCTTAGTAGAGCCTGTAATCCTAAACCATTGGAATCCTACACTTTTACAAGAAAATAATTAGCTCTGCAAATAAGGCATAATGGTTTCATTCACCACTTCAAATAATTTAAACTAATTTGAAAACAATGCAGACTTATTCAGATAAAAGAATGGCGAAGAGAAAATTGATATTTGCAGACTTATTCAGACTTATTGTCATTTGCAGACTTATGCAGACTTATTCAGACTTATTTAGGTTTTGTTCTATTGATATTTGTAATCAAGCCGAGAAAAAAGAAAATTGAAAATATTACCTTGTAACATTAAGAATGGCGAAGAGAGATTTATGTGAATAGCAACACAAAGTAATATATACGACAAGCTGCACAAATAGCCTGCACAAACAGAATTACAATCTGCACAAATAGAAGGTTATATCATGTTCGACCTATCTCAAATTTTCTTTCAAAAAATCATCATTCGACAATACATTTTCAGAACATTACCAAAATATTATCAAAAATTTTGAACCAAGTGAGTCTAAATCAACCAAGGACTTGAATCAACTTAGCATAAATAATAGGTTGTCCTTGAATTACAAGAGATTAGAAATTAGTCTTCAACTCCATCATTATTGTCAACAACAGCATCATTCGCAGGTAGATCTTCTATATTATCTTCCCTTGCCAATTGTAAATCTTCATTGTGATCATGAAACCACCTATCCAAGTTCGACTGCGGAGAAGGAACAAGATCATAAATTGGCTCTTCTTCTTTGTCTTGTCCCATGTCATACAAGTCTCTTGGTTGTAGATGTTTTACAATACTCCATCCTTTTTCAATCTCGTCATCCACATAAAACACTAGTTGAGCATCAGACACAAGTATATATGGCTCATCATTTTCTCAATCTCCAACATGTATCAAACGAGAAAAATTAACACTAGTAAAACCAGAGTCATCTCTTTTGATACCTCTCTCAGAAGTAGTGTTAGCCCACTGACATTTGAACAATGTAACAGTAAATTGACCATTATAGTTCAATTCAATTATGTCCACTAATTTTCCATAATAAGGAACACCTCCGACTGCCACATTATTATCACGATTACTTGCGTAGCTCCGAGTATCAAACATACCATATACTCCACTATTTTGACTTTTCAACCCGTGCTCTCGAGAAAGAGTTCTAAATTTAAATCCATTCACATTGTAGGCACTAAATCGTTTGGCTTGATCAAGTGGTCCTAGTGCAAGCCACCTTAATTCTTCTGAATGTGTAGCACCTTCATTGGCGATCTAGCATCAAGAAATACCCCACTTAGTTTTTACTATTAGTTACAATTCTAAAATTGAATTAAAAATAGCATAACTTCTACTCACATGCTTCTGAAACCAGCTGGGAAATTCTTTGTGTACAACTTTATCTATCTCTGATTGCAACCTTGTCCGATGTCTTAACATCCTCTTTGTTTTTGCCCTAAATTCCCTATTAGTAAGAAAAAATTTATGAAAATTACTAAGGCAATTGATTTACAGCCTGTTTGCGTAAGACTTTATGTATTACTTACTCAAGAAAAGGGTCAACTGCTACACAATTGACTAGCACGTGACGATGTGCTTGCAACTTCTCTATTGGTGTTAATATAAAATATGAGAATCCCCAACTGATCTTCCAACTTTTGGGAACATAGTATTGCTTTCATGGTGTTCAACACCATCAGGTTGATCATCAACACGCCTTGGTCGATTGATTCTTGTCTCTGTGTCATCCAAATATCTTGAACAAAATGTGAGAATTTCTTTGGCCAAGTAACCTTGAACAATTGAACCTTCAGGTTGTGCCTTATTACGCACATAAGACTTCAAATGACCTAGGTACCTTCATATTAAAAAGTTTATTGATTCAGATAAAACAATCTACTACTTATTTAAAGAAAATTAAAAAAAATAAAATTTGGAAGGTTAAGTTCACCTTTCGATTGGATACATCCATCGATAATGCACCGGGCCTCCCTCTTTTACTTCATCAACTAGATGAACAATTAAGTGAACCATGACTGTGAAAAATGACGGAGGAAAAATCATCTCCAAATGACAAAGAGTGTGAACAATTTGATCTTGAAGGGTAACAAGATCACTGGGGTTCAACACTTTACTGCATATTTGTCGAAAGAACGAACAAAGATCAGCTAAAACTGCAAAGACTAGACCAGGCATAGCATTCCTCAAAGCAATTGGTAAGAGTTGTTCCATTAGAATATGACAGTCATGACTTTTCAATCCAAACATCTTACGTTGTTTTAAATCAACACATCTTGAAATGTTGCTTGAGTAACCATCTGGAACAACCACATTCTTCAAGGTCTTAAGAAATATATCCTTTTGTTTATTTGACATAGTAAAAATAGCTGAAGGATATTTCCCATTCTCATTTGGCCAAAGAGCAGATCTTATGCCCATAGATTGTAGGTCTTTTCGGGCATTAAGGTGATCTTTTATCTTACCACTTTCATTGAGCAAAGTGTACAAAACATTGTCACACATGTTTTTCTCAATGTGCATTACATCAAGATTGTGGCGCAATGCATTAAACTCCCAATAAGGAAGTTCAAAGAATATACTCTTTTTTCTCCAATGTGATTCATCTTCATTGGCATTTCGCTGCCCCCGTGCTCTTTTCCCTTTCACCTCTGGTGTCTTCCCAAATGAAACCTGGATATTCTCAACCTGACTTAAAATAGCTGAGCCTGATAATTTTACTGGTGGAATTCTTCTATCAATTTTACCATCAAATCGGGCTTTATCCAATCTAAATCTGTGACCAGCATGAAGAAAATGACGATGACCCATAAAACACCATTTTCTACTATGATGACGTCGGCAAGGTTCAGTATCAATATTGCATATAGGACAAGCTAGCTTACCATATGTGTTCCACCCAGACAATGTCCCCAAACCTGGAAAATCACTAATTGTCCACATCAATGCTGCACGCATTTTAAAACTTTCATTCGATGAAGCATCAAATGTTTCAACACCATCCCACAACACTTTAAGCTCATCAACCAAAGGTTGCAAGTAAATGTCTATGTCATTCCCTGGCATTTTCTTACCTGGAATAATCATCGAGAGAATGAAGTTAGTTTGTTTCATGCATGTCCAAGGAGGTGTATTATACGGAATGAGAATCACAGGCCAAATGCTATAATTAGTGCTCATGTTTCCGAAAGGATTAAATCCATCACTAGCTAAGGCGAGGCGAACATTACGTGTATCTGAAGAAAATTCTGAAAATTTAGAGTCAAATCTTTTCCATACCTCAGCGTCTCTCGGATGTCTCAAGAAGCCATCCTTATTACTATCCATAGCATGTCATTTCATATCATCGGATGTCTTACTAGACATGAACAATCTTTGCAGCCGAGGAATTAGTGGAAAATAACGAAGAAACTTTGCTGGTTGTTTTTTCCTTTTAGCAGAATTTTTCCATCTAGTTGTGCCACATCGCTTGCATTCATTCAAACTTTTATCTGGTCCCCAATATAGCATGCAATCATTTGGACATGCATCTATCTTCTTATAACTAAGACCAAGTTTTTTTATAGTCTTTTTGGCCTCGTATAATGATTCTGGAATCTTTGCATGCTCAAAGGCATCATGCAATAGCTCAATTATCATCGACAAGGCCTTGTCACTCATCCCACAAATGCATTTGATGTGGTACAACTTTACTAAAAATGAAAGCTTTGAGTACTTTGAGCATCCTTGATATAATTCTTGTTCCCCATCTTTAAGCAAATCATAAAACTCCTTAGCTTTACCACTCGGACCCTCTTGTAAATGTGGCATCCTTCCTTCACCTTCATTTAATGGTTCATGCATTGTGGAATCTTGACTGACATGTGGTATAGGGAATATAAAAGCATCTTGAATCATGTCATGTATTGGATCTTCAGAAGATTTAGTATGTTGCGCTTCATGCCTATAACTAGAAGTCTCTCCTTCACCTCTCTCACCGTGTAATAGCCAAATTGTATATCCCGGTGGAAAGGGCCTTAACAATAAGTGATCGTACACCTCTTCTCTAGTCTGGTATAGTCTGAATCCACAACGAGAACAAGGACACTTTATCCTATTATCGGATGATGCATTAGCAAATGCAAAGTCTAAAAATTTCAATAATCCATCCATATATTCGGGAGTATCTCGCGGCTTCAAAATCCAACTTTTATCCATATCTAATTCAATAATTAAAAATTCAATTAAAGACATGCTAAAGTGGGGGATTAAAATAACCACTAACTAAGGCATATAAGAACTTGAAAGTATATAAAAGACAAATAATATAGAACATATAATAAATAAACAATCAGAAACACATAAATCTAAGTTATGAGTTGCAACTACAATTCATGGATTATGTTATGAATAACTATGATGCAAAGATTCCTTCTAATTGAGCATATGGGCCATTACAGAATATGTATCAAATGCTAAACAAATGAAAAAAAGAAATTCTTCATATAGTTCAGTTTTATAACATCACAATACAGAAATAATCCAATTTGATATGATTGATAAAAAAATGAAGATAACCCACACTAATTGACTGATTGACTTATCCTGATTATAGAAGCACGCATCAGAAAACAATAAGCTTTCCTTGGGCAAAAATGCTCTAAAGTTTAATAGGATTGGTGGCCCGGCTAAAGGGATAATGAATAGATAGTGAATAACTTTCTTGTAAACAAATCACAGCCAATTAATCGTTCTATAACTTTCTGTAGTTGGAGATGGCAAGAGATGAAATCAGATTTAAAGGTTGGTAATGGTACATAGTTTCACCTAAGTGCAATTATCTAGATGATGAGAACTTCTACTCTACTTGGAAAATGTAAATAACCAATGCAATAAGTGGCATATCTTGAGTTAGATCTCATCATGTTAATCCCAGACAGAATGAATGTTATTCTTCCTTCAAACTCGATGCAAGTCTATATCTTTGGTAAAGTTAACAATGAACACTAATATATAAGGGGAAGGATTGGATCAAGATTTAGGTTGCTAGACTATGATAAAAGTTAAAAGGTTGGCATATATGATAACCAAGATTTAGGTAAAACAAATGCACTTGAATGAAAGATTGTATGCTCAAGCTAATGTAAAGATTAGTAGATTACAGGTATTCTTTCAGCTACATGTTCATAGATCAATTTAAAGATACCTATGTGGCCCTAAATTATCTTTACCTGCAGATACTCAGACACTAGCTCAATGTTTTAATTTGCTTTTATGCTAGAATATACCAAATCAGCAACAAAAGGCCCAACTGATTTACTAATAAAATGACACAAATCAACTTAGTAATTAACAAATCATGAAGCGAAAGATGAACAACTACAACAGAAAAAAAACAACCATATGTTTTGACTATTTAGTGTCAGTTACTTGGAATCTATAGAGAAAAGATGAACAACTAGTTTCACAATATATCAACCATAAAACATTTCATTTTTTTATAGTAGGTGTACAGAGCAGTAAAACATGAGAAAATTTAAAATATATTGGTTAGAAAATTTTATAGACATCACAATATCAAAGGTCAAAAGAATAACTCAATGAACAATTTAAAAGTTGACTAATGACACAATTTAACAGGAACAAAGGATAATTTAGTGATTAAATCAACTGGAAAATAAAATAAAATAAAATTAAATTAAATAAAAACTAGGAAACATAACTAGAGAAGACAGAAGGGGTAATACAGAAATATGATTGGGGAAGCTAGGTTTCTTCATCTCTTTTGGGCGAAAACCATTCATTCAAAATATGGGTAATACAGAAATATGAGGAAGCTAGGTTTCTTCACCTCTTTTGACAACACCGAAATATGAAGATGTACTTCACTGGGATTTCTGAGAAAATGAACAGCAGATGAACGGCGACAGAAGATGAACGGCGACAAAGAAGGGGAAGGGCGATAGAGAAAATGAACAGTAGCCGAAGGTCTCTTGATCGGAGGCTGGACGTTGCGAGAGAGGGAAAGCTAAGGCACGCAACGGTGCAAGAGAGGGAAAGAAGAGGGAAAATCTAGCTTGTGACGCGAGATGGAAAGGAAGCGGCGTGAGAGGGAAAGCCAAGGCACGGAACGGCGCAAGAGAGGGAAAGAAGAGGGAAAACCTTGCTTGTGGCGCGAGGTGGAAAAGAAGCGGCGAGAGAGGAAAAAAGGGCGTGAAATGGAGAAGCGGCGGTTCACCATGAGAGGGAGCGGCGGTTCAACCCTATCAATGCTAATATGTATTAGCGGCGGTTCAATGAACCGCCGTTAATCAAAATATAAACCGCCGTTACTTCTTAAACCGCCGCAAATCAACCTTATAACCGCCGCAAATTACCAAACCGCTGCGAAATAAAATTTAACCGCCGCGAATTAATATAATTTGCGGCGGTTATTCCAAACCGCAGGAAAACACAGGATTCGGCGGCGGTTTAATAAACCGCCGCTAAATAACCGCTGGCAAACAGCATTTTTCTGGTAGTGATACCATGGATTCTGGCTTAATTTATGTGTAGTTCGATCGATCAATCTGGCATCACATAAGGGTAGGTCAAGACTACGGAATACGGATAGATTAATATAACTGGTTGGGTCATGAGCCCGAGACCCACTCGATCTGGACCGCTCGACTGAGTAGTCAGTCAGATGCACTCCGACCTAATCCCACCTAGAAAACGTCGAGTGTCCGACTCCGTTCGTCACCTGATATGCACACTACATTAGCTCTAAGGAGAGATATCGACTGCCGAGCCTAAGAATGTCTAAGCAATATCCGGTTGGCATTCAGTCGGCAGTCTCCCTATGTCCTAACCACCCGACCCTAGGATGAGTCAGATTGGCCAAGTCCGAGCGCTTCTTGATCTAGAGAGTATCTTATTTCAGTCTTGGAGGTATTGGTCACATGGCCAGACTTTACTCGAGGCGGCCAGTCGCCGCTCCAGCTCGGGATTTATCATTTTTCTAATAAACACCCAATCCTTGACACTACTGGCAGAAGTGGTACGAGAGTCGGCGCAGACTTGACACCATTTGTACCTGAATTACGAATATCCCGTTGACACAGTATGTTCCTGACATACCCTGACACTCCGTACCATGACAAACCCTACTTGTATCAGATTGGGCGGCGTCGGTCGGCGCTAGTCAACGAATTGACAGTATTCTCGATCCTGTCCCCGCATGAGACAAAAAGGGCGGCAGACGCAAGCATGAATTATCAGCTCCCTCGGCTATATAAGGTCCTCCGCACTCCGTCCGTTGGTACGCATGTTAGAGTTTTTGCTACTGTTCTTCTGCTTTCTTCTCTTCCACCGGAGACTGACTTGATCGTCAGAGTACCTTACCGGAGTTTCTTTCCGGCAGATTGCTGACGGGCGTTTTCCTTACAGATCGGATCAACATCAACAGTGCTCGGGTCCACTTCACTCTTGAGAGTCCACCTCGCTCTGGGACAGGATCACCCATGCTATACGTAAAAAAAATAAAAAATATATTTTTTTTAAAAAAATGAAATATCTCGTGCGTTTAATCGCTTTGGTTTAAACACATATTTTGAAATTTTATATTTTGCGCCGACAAATTTAATTTATTTTTCAACAAAGGGCCAAACCAACCAGGAGTAGCATGGAAGTCCCACTAACGTGATGGATAGATTAAAACCAAAAGTAGAGTGAAATCATTGTGCAAGATCTCCTACCTATCCATGTGACTTTTAGCTCTCCACGTCGACCAATTCCATGAACGCATCTCGTTTAAAGTTTCGGCGGAGTTAAGAAGACGAGCTCATTCAAGAAGATCTCGTCGTCCATGGCGGCCGTGCTCCATCTTTTAATGGCGATACAGCTTCTTGCAGGGATCGCAGGGATCACTGTTCATGGCGCAGGTGAGATCGATTCGATTTTGACAACGGTTTCTCCATCAAAATTCGATTTTGACGGCGATTTCTTCTTCCAGGGAACGTGATGTATCCGGGGGAGTATCTCTACGAAGGGCAGACGTTGATCTCGGCCAACGGGAGATTCGCGTTGGGCTTCTTCAGCCCCGGCGATCGCCGGAGCGTCTACGCGGGCGTCTGGTACACCGACGTGACCGACACGGCGCTGGCGGTGGTCTGGGTGATCAACAACGACAGACCGATCACGATATCGCCGGGGTACCTCCACTTCACCGACGACGGAATGTTCGGGGTCTACGACTACGAGCAGAGCAGGCTGTGGGTAACCGGCTCGCCTCGCCGGAGAAACAGCACGCTTGTTCGGCTGTCGGATTCGGGAAACCTCATGCTCGTCGACCTCGACAGCAACACGACGCTGCTGCAGAGCTTCGATTACTTCGGCGACTCGATGGTTCCGGGGATGAAGCTCGGGTTGGACAGGGGAAGCAGCAGCCTGAGGAGGCAGCTCGTGTCGTGGCGAAACGCCACGGATCCGTATCCCGGGGAATATTCCGTCGCGATCGAGACGAGAGGTAACCGGCCGGAGATGTTCGTGAGGCACGACCAGTCCGCCGCCGGCGTGGTCTTCCGGAGCGGGCCGTGGACCGGACGCGGGTTCAGCGGAATCCCGGCCATGGCGAACTCGACCCGGTTCAGGTTCGAGTTCGTGTCCAATTCACAAGAGGTTGGTTGGTGACTGAATATTTACATATAAGCCCTCTGAAATTATACTATTTCGTTTTCTGTAGATGGTGCAATTTAATAAAATAAAATTCTTTTTTTTAATAACTAGGTCTCCTTCTCGTTCAACGCCACCGACGACTCGATTCTCTCCCGCGCCGTCGTGGATTCCGGCGGAGCATTTCGGCTTCAGGAATGGTCGGATGCCGGCGGCGGATGGACCACGGAGTGGACCGTGCCAAGCGACTACTGCGACCGCTACGCCCGCTGCGGCGCGAACGCTATTTGCTCCAGCGCCAACTCGCCGGCGTGCCGCTGCCTGCAGGGCTTCGTACCAAGGAACCGCGAAAACTGGAACCAAAACCGCTTCTCCGATGGTTGCGTCAGCACATCGGCGTCTCTGGCGTCTCCTCCGGAGCCGAATTGCTCGTCGGACGGGTTCTCTCAATGGAGGATGGTGAAGCTGCCGGACACGGAGAATGCCACCGCCGTCGGGAACAGCTCGCTCGACGAGTGCAGAGACTTATGCTTCAGGAACTGTTCTTGCATGGCGCACGCCGTCACGGCGTGGGACGGTTGCTTGATGTGGCGAGGCGATTTGATCGACGTGAGGACGTTCTCACAAGGCGGCGACGAGCTTTTTGTTCGCCTTGTTGCAGCTCCTGACATCGGTAAGCACACATCAAAATCTCTCCTTTCCTCTGTTTTTATCAGAATCAAAAAGTTTCAGAACTCGTTGTGCAGATTCTGAAAAGCAATCTAAGAGGTCTGTAAAGATCATAGCCATTGCTACAACTTTGGGCATCCTTTTGTTCCTGATCGCGTCCGTGTTCATTTGGTGGAGAAGGAAAAGAATCAAAAGTATGTATGCTCAATCACTCATGTTAAATAGTGCCGACTAGGTGTTTGATGAAATGTCCTTATGAGTTATACTTGTTGGTTGGTATTTATTTTTCACATACTGAAAGCTCATTTCGATAATTGATCGATCACACTGCAACAGGAGAAGATTTCGAATCGAAGCTGCCAAAATTAACACTGCGGTTCAATTGCTGGAGTGGGAGTCCTTCGGATGGAGCAGTACATCAGGATGATGGTATGCACACACTTTGATCTGTATTATGATTTCAGATATGAAATTGTTGAACTTGCAGAGTATTTTTCACATTTAACTACTAAATTTAGACGCAAGTTTGTTCAGATTATTCGGTTTGAAATTTAAAGATTTTGTATCAAGGTACAGTGAGCTCAATCGGGTCGTTGCCTGCCTTTGCTTTGTCTACAATAAAATCTGCGACTGCTAACTTCTCCACTTGCAACAAACTTGGAGAAGGTGGATTTGGCATTGTTTATAAGGTATCAGAGGTGTCTTTAGCAATCTTGTTCTCTTATTTCTGTTATAGAAACATGAGGATTGAGTTGAGAGATTTTGCAGGGAGAGCTGATGGATGGAAAACAGATTGCTGTGAAAATGTTGTCGAGATACTCATCGCAGGGGCCTGATCAGTTCCGAAATGAGCTTTCGCTGATTGCCAACTTGCAGCACAGGAATCTCGTCCGCCTGCTTGGCTGTTGCATCGAAGGAGATGAGCGCATACTCGTGTTGGAGTACATGGAAAATAAGAGCTTGGATGCTTTCATATATGGTTAGTAGTCTCATTGCATCTTATTCAGTTACCAATTGTTCATAGCATTGTCAAGAGAAACAAGTAAAAATTCATATCATGATACATCCCTTTTGATAATTTAGAGATAAAGGAGATAAAGATTTGAAAAAAAAAGAGGAAAAAGTCATTAGATTTTGTTGTTTTTGTTTGGTAATTCTTTGTTTGATGTTTTGTTGTTGTAATCTGAAAATTTGGAAGTTATTGTGCTTTACATGTTGCTCGAGTTTTATGCCCATCTTGTTGCTCAGCTGATTTAGGAATGCTTTGCAGATAAAACAAGGAGCGGTTTGTTGGACTGGCATACGCGGCTTCAAATCATTATCAGTATCGCCCGAGGGCTTCTCTACTTGCATCAAGACTCTAACTTAAGGGTCATCCATCGAGACCTTAAACCAAGCAATATCCTTCTCGACAAAGACATGAATCCAAAAATATCGGACTTTGGAATAGCAAGAATTTTTGAAGGAGACAACATTCAAGAGAATACTACTACGAGACCCATTGGAACATTGTATGTTTAGAGTTGCCCAGTGCCATGGAATCAGTCTTGGAATTTTATCATGATAATGTTTGCATTACCTTGCAGTGGATACATGGCGCCCGAGTACATTGGGAAGGGAGTGTTTTCTTTGAAATCAGATGTTTTCAGCTTCGGCGTGATAGTATTGGAAATCATAAGTGGCATGAGGAATAAAGTGTTCAACCTGACAGATTCACCGTTAAACCTTTTAGGACATGTAAGAGTTCGAACAAATACTCTAATTTCCAAAAACTAATTCACCATTCAATATCATCAGCATTGTTTTCAGGCATATTTGTTATGGAAGGAAGGCAGGACTCTCGAGCTACTCGACGAATCATTGGGCGGCTCCTCTCCTCCGCCGGAGATACTGGAGTGTGTGAGAGTAGGTCTTCTATGCGTGCAAGAAAATAGCGAAGACAGGCCGACAATGGCAGAGATTGTGCTGATGCTAACAAATGAAGATGTACCAGTGACTCCACCTAAAGAACCCATGACTCTTGCAGAAGATTCTGATGAATACTCGTGTACCTCTTCACAGACTCAAGGGAGTGTCCCTACAGGTAGGTGAAAATTTTCACCTATTTTTCGTTGTATATACAAAACTATATAGTTCAAATTGCTTACTTTCCAAACTTACTATACGAGTATTTCCGAAACTTTGCAAGTCTCAAGGAGTTATTCCTGTGCAAACTAGATCAACGTACTGAGCATTGCAGTATCATACCTTGTTCATTAGATATGCCACCGGAGACGAGATCCACGCCGATAACTGCTGCTCCAATTGCTAGACCATACTGAAACAAACAGATTGGAAGATTGATGATCTGTGTACAACAACCAGGGAAATCGGTTTCTGAAAAGGCCAAATCAAGATGAACCAGCTACTCACCAGAGATTACTACTGTAATTATACGATCCAAAAGAGCTTCCCTTGCCAAAGAGAAACATCATTGCTACTGAAATCAAGATCAGGCCCAAAGCCGTAACCGATATTATACTAAAACTTGGATTGGAAAAAGAAAGATCACATAAAACTCACCTCCCTGGCTGCAGTAACAAATGGTGTCTCCTGACAGCAGGCAAATCTTTGCTGCCATATGAGTACATCAAGAGCCTTATTGAAGGCATGAAGAGCAAATATAGGCAAATTAATAAATAAAAGGCAAGGCCATGAACATTATGTAGGCAATGATTGTCTTCAAGTTTGCATGTATCAAGGATGCGATGTGCATCGGCTCAAGTACTATTTGTAAGGATACATATTGCAAGCCAAGTCAATTTCATTTACTAATGTTCAAGCAACAAGCAACAGCCTACACTTGTTCAAAGTAACAATGAAAAACAAGAGTGAAATTTCAAAGTTCATTTTGGACTGGCATAGGATGAACATTTAATCCTTTGATTTCTCTACACATTCTCTTCTTGATGATCTGTCTCGTCAAAAATCTCCTCCTGAAACAATTCTCAAATCAGAAAAAAAAAGAGGCTTACAATAAGCAACTACAGCACCTGTGATAATCTTTGATCATACCTGTAATAGTTCCTCAATGACATCCTCCATTGTGATTATCCCAATAGCCTCTTCTTCCTCGGTCAACCCCGGAAGAGGTTTGTCGTCGATCTGCAAAACATCGGCAGTGCCATCACGTGACCATTTCCGATTCCTACTGCCACCTCGGCTCGATTTCGAATTCGAAGGATAGCTCTTCTGCCAGCATATCGGGTTGGCAGCTCCTATTGAACTTTTCTCGCTAGGCTTATCACCATCTACGTCAACTCTCACATCTTGAATTCCCCATTGGAAAGTAAATACAAAGAACATCAGCAAAAACCAAATCAACATTCTCGCAATTTCTTTTGAAACAACAGAAGTAGTTCATCACCATTTTTGCTGTTGCTTTGTTGCTCTACCATTATTTGCTTCGTAACCACTGCCATGTGACTATGACCCTTTTGGAAGTCATTCAAGATATCATACAGAGGCATGTTTTCATGAACCCTACAACTCGAAAAAGAGGAAATTAAATCTAACCGCAGATGCAACAATCAATAAAAATGCTATGCTGGAATTTTTTGAATTTTTTTCTATTCATAAAATAAAGTGTTGACGGGACATATGAAGTACTATCATGATATCATATCCCTTTAATACTCTAAAATGGAGCTGTTGTGATTCAGTTATCCATTTCATCGAGTTGCAACTTTCCTACATGGTGAACCTAAACTCCTCCAGCGGGTAGCAGTGTAAAGAATGAGCTCCATCATGATATTTCTTTGTACTACTGGTTATGTATGGTTATCTAAATAGATATAACATTATCAGTTGCAGCACATTCATTTGTGAGTCCTGCATAATTAAATGAATATGCATCCAGGATCAAGTTAGAGTGTACATGTTATTTATCCGTGCCTTTGTAACTGACGAACAGAGGCCAATTCAGTGTTTGATATAGCCCAAGGTTTTATAATTACATTGTAAGCTGAAATTTGTAAAACTATGATCTATTGTGCAGTGGAAAAGGAAAATTTCCATTGAGTTGGTAGCTCATATTATCCCTAAGAGAAAATTTTATCACCCAAGGAGACTTCAACCCAACCAAATAATAAGCCACTTAGGTTGACAAACCTCTTGGTATTTGCATATATGATAACAATGCTCGATTGAAGATGCGGAACTAACGGATGCACTATATCCGCTCCTCATCCTACTTTTCTAGCAAGACTTTGAGAGTTCAACCAATGTATCTGACCTTGTAAATAAATTTTAAATAACATATATTAATTTCTAAATATTAGAATCTAAAATATAAGCCAAATTTTATTAATTCTGTTATCTTAAACTCAGTTCAAGCAGTTAAACTAATTGAACCATCGATGCAGAAACCTATTGTTCAATCTGTAATTTGGTTTTAGGACATTGCACTGCAAACATAGGCAAGCTGGAATAGCTCAGTTGGTTAGAGCGTGTGGCTGTTAACCACAAGGTCGGAGGTTCAAGCCCTCCTTCTAGCGAGATTTTTTTTTTTTGAAGAAAAATTCTCAAATGATCCTCAAGTATTACTCTATTAATATAAATAATTATCAAACATATTGTTCAGAAATGACTGAAAGAAAAACCAAACAATCATATTCAGAATATTTTCTAAGAAATATTAATTCTTCGAAGTACCTTGGAATCTTCCTAATTGTAACATTTTTAACAGGCACTTCGTCGTCTGGATGTATAGACAACAAATTCTTTACCTGAAATTGAATGAAACATGAAAGAAACGTCAAACAAGAATCGTCATGCTTCCAACTCGAGAAAAAGCACTAGATTGACAGTGGAAGAAAAAGAATTTACCGCAATCATAATTAATTTAATTAAAACAATACAACAGTCAGATCCTCTTTTAATCTATCATACAATTCACAGACCCGTGCAAGAATGAGTTATGTATTTTCTACACAAACCAGTTAAACAAACATACCAGTATGAGACCAATTATATTAGTTGGTTTTCCGTGGTATACTGGAACTCTACTATGCCCTCTCT
>JAGFNQ010000734.1:538856-561842 GCA_024364735.1 Boesenbergia rotunda
TACTGTCTCACCCAGTCTAGGGTTTTCAATCACGTTAGCCTTATAGGTTTCGTGAGACAGGTTTTTATGATTTAAAATTTATTTTGAAAAATTATTATTTATTTTGAAAACTTAATTTTGAAAACAATTAGATGTTAAAGGCTTAATTAATTTTGAAAATAATTAAATTTTGAAAATTTAATTAATTTTGAAAATAATTAAAGAAAATGTTTGAATCTATACTTAACTGAAAATTGTGTTAGATTTGAATTTTACAAAAATTAATTTGAATTTGAAATTCAAAAATTGGCTTCCAGGTCTTGGCGAGGCACTAGGCCTTCTTTGGCCGTAGCCTTATTGGATCATCAACCCTTTCCTTGACAAAGCCGTTTGATGAAGTTTCATTTTCAAAATTAATCTTTGAAAAAGTTCTGGTCTAACTAGTTTGGATTTTGGATCGGAAGCTTCGGCTAGTTTCACCAGTCTAAAGAGGCCAAGTAAACTTGATCTTATTAGAATTGGTTTCCCTAACATACTATCATCTCACCTCCACCCAATACTATGTTGTCAAGTTTCAGTTAAGTTTGTTCAGTCCTTAAGCTAATCATTCCTAAGTTTAAGCATGGTAAATTGCAGAATTTTAAATAAACAATCAATCAGGCAAATTGCGAGAATTAAATTCTATTTAACAATAAAAATAGTTTTTAATTTGGCTCCCCCTGGACTATAGTCACGATAATGATTAGGCAAGATGTGAATCTTGTCCTTGGGGATCCAATACTGATTTGATCCAGTCGATTTGTTCAGGTACAGTTTAGGTACCCATGCCTGAACTTTACCTCTGGACTGACTCAGTACAGCAAAATAAGATCTTTGTCAGGATTTGGTTCTATAGCCAAGTCCGGATCGATATAGAACGGACTTCTGTTTTCCAAGAATCATGTCAAGACCCTTGGAACCAGAAGTGAATCGTTCTAAGGCCGCTCTAAGATCCTTAACCTGAGTTTTCAGGGAGGAGTTATCTTTCTCAAGTTTTTCAACTTGAGTAGGAGTTCCTTCTTGAACTTTCTCGGTTAAGGATTTAGAGTCGGCTCCCTCTTTCAGGAGTTTTACTTCCTGTCGGAGGGATTCGACTCGGAGTTTGGCTTTCGCCAAATCTCGAGAGAGATAAGAAATAAGTTCACTTAATTGACTTTTATTGAAACCGCTTACCTTGATTTTGCCGTCTTCTGAAAAGGTTAGTCTGCCGTCGTCTTTTTCTGACTCTGACTCAGACTCGACTTCTTCTGAGGCGGTCAGGGCTAGAAGGTTGGACTGGGGTGCTTCTTCTTCTTCTGATGAAGATTCATCCCAGGTTGCTTGGAGTGCTTTCTTTCTTTTTGTCTTTTTGTTCTCCTTTAGATTTGGGCACTCTGTCTTGTAGTGGCCCTTCTTCTTGCACTCGTAGCAGGTTACGTTGGGCTTAATCTTGTCATTCGCGGGTTCAACTGGTTCGTCCTCTCTTCGGCTTGTCCTCCGTTTGTTGGCTTGGTTCTTCAATTTTTTATAGTAGCTTCGGGCCAGTCGAACCAGCTCAGATTGATCTCCTTCTTCGTCTTCTGTGTCTGAGTCTGAGTTAGACTCGGGTTTAGGTTGAGGCTTCTTCTTTGTCGATCTTCCAATTTTTCCTGCAATAAAGGCAATACCTTTCTCGGCCATATTGCAGTTAGTCTGTTCATGAAGTTCTAACTCAGAAAACAATTCATCTAATTTAATTTTAGAGAGATCCCTTGAAACCTTGTATGCATCTACCATAGATGCCCACAAGGTATTTCTAGGGAAAACATTGAGGGCATACCTTATTAGGTCACGGTTTTCGACCTTGTGACCTATTGTGTGAAGACCGTTCATCAGTTCTTGGATTCGTGCATGAAGTTGGGCTGCTGTTTCGTTGTCGGCCATCTTGATGGTGTAGAGTTTGTTTAGGAGCAGGTCTCTTTTACTGATCCTGGTGTCTGATGTTCCTTCGTGCAACTCGATCAATTTTGCCCACAACTCCTTGACACTGTTGAAGGGGCCTACTCGGTTTAGCTCTTCTTTTGTTAACCCGCATTGTAGGGTCTGAGTTGCCTTTGCGTCGGCTTCTATTTTGCGCTTCAGAGCGGTGTCCCATTCTGAGTAGCCTTGAGGTACTCCTTCAGCGTTCTTGGGAATCTCCAGTCCGGACTGGATGATGATCCACATGTCCACCTGAGTTTTCAGGTGGACCTCCATTCGACTTTTCCAGTAAGAAAAGTCTTCTCCACTGAAAAGTAGAGGTCTGGCGGTGCTGAATCCCTCTTGCATGGCCATTTAATCTGAAAGCAAAAAGCTAACAAAGAAAAATTTCCCAAGACTAGGTCTTGGATTAGTAGTGCGGGATGAATAAAATGAAATAACGAGGGGTGTTGCACCAACCTCAATTAACGGGAAAAAGAAAATTCGAACGAAATATTTAAAGAAAATTCGAACGAGAAAAAAAAAATAAAAATCTGAAAAATTTTCAAACTGGTGGTTGCACCAATTTTGAACTTCCCCGCTCTGATACCACTTGTTGGATCGAGAGAACCGATAGAGGGGGGGTGAATATCGAAAATCGTTCGGATTTATGGAAAAAGCAATTGCACAGCGGAAGATAAAAGCAAACACGCGAACACAGTAATTTTTACTTGGTTCGGAGCCTAGGTCGACTCCTACTCCAAGGCCCACGATCGTTGATCGTTTACTTTGGGCAATTCTATATGAGGCGCAAAAACAGTTTACAAATATTGATTTACAGAAATAAGTGCAGTAAATTAAAAATCACTCTTCTTTACCGACGTCCGGAGTAGATTGACTTTTTCCGAAGCAGCGGGACGTCGTCGGCTCGAGTTGGGAAGTTTCCGGAGCAAGGCGCGAGAGCAGAAGAGCGTAGAAGCGTTGATTCGAAGTGATGTACGAAGCTTGGGGTCGAGGGCCCTTTATATAGGGCCTGGGGCGCCCGGAACGTCCGGGGCGCCCCCCCACGTGTCAGCCGATCCGTCTCGGTCTCGGTCAATTCTGATCCCCTCATATTCAGGATCAAACCTTGACCGGGGCGCCCGGGTTGACCGAGTCAAACTTTTATCCCTTGGCTTCACTGGGGTGAGCTTCGGTGCTTTGCTGTTGGGGGCGCCCGGAGCGCTGGGGGCACCCGGGAGTTGTACTGTCGAAGCTGCTTTGCTTTTCTTGTGTCTTGTGTTCACCTTGGGGGCGCCCGGAACACTCCGGGCGCCCTGGTCAGCTGTTGCCTCATTCCTTTGAGGCTCTCTGAGCTGCAGACACTCGTTCCTTTGGTTCTGCATCCAGGGTTAGTCCAAAACACAATAAAACATTAAAATATTAGTTTATACAGTCTTAGCTGTCTTGGTTCTGACTTTGGGTCTCCATAATTGAACCCTAGGTCGAACCGACGCCTACTGTTCCCTCGACGGGGAACGCGTCCTCACCTACTCCTCTCGGGAGAATGTACCTGATGCCAACCGTTCCTTTGGTTGGACTTTTGCCTGGCGGTCCTTTACCAGGTCTTGGATACCGAGCTGTCCTTCGCTCAGTGCCTAGCATTCCTTCGCTAGGGCTTCAGTCCCAAGCTGTCTTTCGCCTGGCGCCTAGCAGTCCTTCGCTAGGGCTTTGTGTCCTGGCATTCCTTCGCCAGTTGCCTAGCAGTCCTTCGCTAGGGCTTTACCCTGGCATTCCTTCGCCAGTGCCTAGTATTCCTTCACTGGGGTTTTTTGCTCTGGCATTCCTTCGCCAGTGCCTAGTATTCCTTCACTAGGACTTTTTAGCCTGCACACTAGAGTAACTTGTTAGACAACAAGTAAGACTTAACTTTTGAACCCTGTTGCCATTATCAAAACATAGGTTTGACTTTGGTGCTTTCTGCACCAACAGTTAGTACACGTTGTTTATGATCAGTTAGAGTTTAAAGAGTCCAATAAGGGGAAATTGTTAGAGTCTTTTGATGTTAGGCAACGGGGGAGAAATGTTGGGTTTAATTTGGGAAACCAAACACGCCTTTGCAAGAAATCCTAGGTTTAGAGGGAGCTTAGAAAAAGGGGGAGCATAGTTGCTTCATTCTTAACGTAAGGGGAACCTTGGAGAGGTTCTTAAAAAGCCTTTGTAAATCCAGGGGGAGCCTTAGGATAGATTTTAAAAAGCCCATTTTGGTAGAAGTCCTAACTTTTGGGAGGGTTAGGTGTGGGATGCCTTGGGATAGGATCCATGATTGTTTGCATTGCATATACATTGGCGGTGTAAGTCCAAGATGGAGTCTTGGCAACGTAAGTTCAAATGGTTGTTTAGCATTGTTATTGCTATTTGTTTTCCCTAACTTAAACGTATTGCCAAACATCAAAAATGGGGAGATTGTTGGGGCAATCTATGGTCCGGAATGACCATATGTTTTGATGTTTGGGCAAAGGGTTTAAGTTAGGTTTACCCTTGTGATTTGATATGTGTATTGGAGTGTGCAGGTCATGCAGGTTACACATATTGACTTAGCTGGAAGGCTTCGGTACGGTGAAGGGTGGCATGGAGACAAGCCGCGGGCTTGTGTGCGCACCTGAGGGACTATGGATAGCAGGGACGATGAGCCGAGGGGCGCGAACTTTGAGGTATGCGTGAAGGATGACATGGAGGCAAGCTGGAGGCTTGTGTGCATCCGAGGGATGGGAGCCGAAGATAAAGAGGGCGCAAAGGCAATAGTCGAGGCTGCTGATGAAAAGTCAGCTGAGTCATGAAGGGACGAGAGCCGAGGGAAGAGAACTCCAAGGGCAAGCCGGGAAGTGGACTTCAAAGGGCACACGTGAAGGGTGGCATGGAGGCAAGCTGAGGGCTTGCGTGCGCATCTGAGGGACGATAGCCGGTGGAAGAGGACTTCAAGGGGCCAGCCAAGGGAGTATACTTGAAGGCACACGTGGAGGAGGGTCTTTGGAGTGAGGAGAAGTGTCTTTGTAAGCTGGGCAGTCGACTGGGAATATAACAGTCGACTGCTAGCAAGAACAAAAACTCACAGAAGGAAGTCGACCCTGGACCAGTCGACTACCCCATGGGCAGTCGACTGGTAAACCCAAAAACTAGCCATTGAGAGAGCCATTGGCTAGCTAGTTGAGTGGGACCAGTCGACTGGTAATTGACCAGTCGACTGGTAGCGGCTGGGTTCAGCTTTAAGCCTTATTTAAAATGCTTCGTTTTAGCTGGGACCTTTGACGAATTTGGCTTTAGTTAAGAGCCAAATAGTAGTCTTTGTACTCAGAGGTGTGCTTATGATTGTGGCGAGGTTTCTCCACCCACAAGGAGCTACACGAGTTAGCCGGAGGGCATTCGGGGAGTGATCCGCCGAAGGATCAAGGGATCGTCAACCTCACGGACTGTCGTGGAGTAGGAGTTTTCATCTCCGAATTACGTAAATAGATTTATTAGCGTTGTTTGATTTTATTATTGTTGTTTCCGCTTGCGTACACTAACCTTGTAGGAAAAAAAACCGAGAAATTGATATTCACCCCCCCCCCCCTCTAACAAGACTACAACGGCATTCTGACGGATTCTTGTTTCCGTCGATATTCTGTCAGGAATTAAAAAAATTGATAAATTTTAATTAATTTAATCCATTCCAAAAATACATTTTACACAATAAATATTACAATCATATAAACAATTAGAATACCAAAAACAATATATTACAAAAAGCTAGTTTTAAATCTTTATCAACACTTCTTTTTACATGATTTTAGATTTCTGAAAAAGTTTATTTTACAAGTTTCCAAATGCATAGCAATCGACTAAATAATACAAACAGTAGTTTGTTTGCATCCAATCCTAAGAACAAGTTTGAAAGGAAAAAGTGAAGTTTGCTCTAAAAGGTCAATGTCTATAAGTAGCAGTTTGTCATCCAATTTTCTAACCTCCTAGATTAGGCCGGAAAGAAGTGTTAGAGCCTCGTAAGTTGTCACAAGTACATTAAATTTAACAGCGCATATTTTTTTTGCAAAAACATGTCAAAAATTAGGGTTTCCTTAGTAAACACTTTGGAAGCATATTCTAGCAATGAGATTACCTACAACTCTAAATTATGCAAACTAAAACATACCAAAAACAATATAATATTCCATACCAAAAACTAAAACATCCCCAAACAATGCTGAGTAAGATAACGCAATTATAGATAGCGAGTGATGAAGAACCTAAAAAATAGGGATACAGATCTCAATTATATTCCATACATATTATTCCTCAGCTAGACCAGCAGACTGCTTATCAGATTTTATTTTGAGTAGTTGACTAGAAGAGTGTTTAGAGCTTAATGAAGATGCAAAAATAATGAAGCTTCAAGTGAGTAATTAACTAATTACATATTCCATTCCACCGAGCGAAGGAAAAAGCCAGAATAGCATGGTTAGGTCAGTGATGAAGTACCCAACGGAAACCTGTTAAAGATATGGGCCATACAGTCAAATTGACATAAGAAAAACAGATGGTAATCTATGTGAATGTGCTAAGATTTCACCCCCAATGTAAAAGTGGAAAGATTTGAACTTCGGAATGTAATTAGGCCCTCAACACGGTCAAAAAATAGATCTGAGAAGAATACTAAATATAATGACATCGATCTAATAAAAATGGCGTGGGCATTGGACATTCCCCTGCAAAAGTGGTTCGAATTAGTACTGAAATCTAGAGGAAGATGTATGCAAGTATATGATATCTCACCTGTTGTTCCATTCAATCCGTTGGATCTTTGTAAGGGAGGTAAAGCCCTTGAAGTAAAACAAACTTAGCAACTGGGAAAAATCATAAGCCTGAGGAAAAACACGAGTATAAGAAAATACTAGATGATCTAATTCCACTGTTATGCCTCATGAAACATCACCCAATAACAAAGAAACAATGTTAATTATACATGAAGCAAAGGAACCAAGATATTAATAAGATAATAATATCATAATCATACTTTAGATATATTACCATAGGCACACTTACAATATATGCCAAAAAAGATACCCAAAGGCACATCAGAGACAAAGGAGGTTGAAGTGTTTACTTAGTGAAAAAAAACGTTTTTAAAAAAATTGCTCAGACAATGGTGTAGAGGATACAATAGATCTTTAAAACAATTTTCAGAAGTTCTTCCTCGAACTTACATCCAAAACTTTTAGAAAGCTCTTCCGTTATCTTTCCATTCCATGAATGAACTAAAGCAAGAACAAGCCTCAAAGTTTAGCATTTCAGCCCAATATTTCAAACATTCAATTTTATCTAAAATCAATTGAACCTTAAGCTTTGGCATTGTTGAGGATGGTTTTTAAGAGCTACAGGAACCTTCTGGCAAAACAGCTAGAGGAACTCAAATAATATATCAAAACATACCAAAAACATCCTAAAGATAATGTTTCACAAAGTACAAAGATAATACATACCATAATCCAAGATAATACAATACAAGATAATGAAAATCCTACAAGAAAATATAACAATATACATACCATAATCCAAGATAATAAAATACATCCCAAAGATCATGAAAATCCTACAAGAAAAAATAAAATAAAATGTTATGATGATGATTACAAAATAAGTATAACAATATATTATAAAAATGATAACTATAAAATTTATCTAAAATAAAAAACAATTATATATGAATAATAAATTTTAATACCTGAATATAAATATGATGAATATGATAAGGATGCCTAGGTACAAAATAAAGGGTCCTGTAAGCCAAAAATAAAATATATTAGAATGTAATTACAAAATAAATAATTTTACATGATTTTAATAAAACAAATGTTATAGTTTAACATACCTAAAACAAATCTACTCGCCACCGTCTATTGGGTCTTGAGTCTCCTGTGACTCAAAACCGTGATGTGTTTGTATAGGAGGGGTGAAAGTAGCAATGACCGCCAACATATGATCCATCAAAGCTTTATTCTCGGCCTCTCTCCTACGATCTGCCTCCGCTCTCCTCTACTCTCCTCTGGGTCTCAATGGCTATCCACTAATCCATCTTCTGATCCATAGAGGCAATTTGAGAGCGCAGTTCTTGATTTTCTTGCCGTAAAGATTGCACCTCAAAAGAAGAAGCAGACGAAGTAGCACGACCCTTGGGCATCCTTAAACGATCAAATACAACTTTGGCCTATGAGCCAAGCCCATAGAGGGTGGAGTTTTTTTTCCGTCCACCGACTACATCATAATATATTTCATTTAGCTGGTCGGTGGATAAAGTCTGTGACTCACCCCCCTCTATCGATGGCGGAGATGTCTCGACCACTCTATTTGTAATTTGAACATGTATGAAAAAAGATTATCAGATTAATATTTAAATTGTATACAAATACTAATGTTAATAAAGATAGAAACGATTAAATAGAATAAAGATAAGAATTATACGTGTATCACCTGTGATCGAGAATCAACAAAAGTCCCATCTTTCTTCTTATGGGTCTTCAAAAAGTCCTCCATACAAGTGGACTAACGAGCAAGATCTCATTCCTGTATACACAAATTTATTAGAGTCTAATTATATGAGTTTGGTAATTGATAAATGCAAAATTTACTTGCAATAAGGTAGTTTTGAATTAAACTCACCAAGTCCATGGTATGCTCAACAATAGATTTAGATCCAGATGAATGTTGGGTTGTTCCAGTGCTCGAGCCACCTGGCTCTGCATTTCTGTTGGCTCGAGCCTTTTCAGCATTTTTCTTCCATCTTTGTTCAACCCAGGTGGTCGTCCATACACCCCAGGTCTCAGCATTACAGCGGTCGCGTCGCCTTCTTTCTTAAATAATACACGTGGTCTCGGTACAATTTGGCCATCCGGAGTGAATCTGTATAAAAATTATTAAAAGATTTAAAATATATTATAACTAAAATCAGATATGAATATAATTATTATTAATAAAAATACTTACGATTCTCCAACAATTTTTAGAACCTTGTAGCCACGGAGTGATGCCTGCTACTGATCTGGCTGCTGCTCTTGCTACTGCTGTGCCATAATAATATCTACAAAAATTACAATAAATCATAATAAAGTGTGGAGATTGATAGATGTGTATACTGAAAGACATGCTTCTTTTATATATATGAACATCTTTATTTTGAAAAGAGAATCACAACCACACTAGGTGTCTGTTTATATTAGTACATACACGAAGTCCCATTGTTTTGCATTGTAGATAACATGGTGTGTGGTGTCACACGGAAGATCATGTTATCGGTTCCTTACTTAGCATAAATAGAGGCCCACAACCGAGATGGAATTGGACAACCCATCGGGATGGTTGTAGTGTAATTAGGTGTGGTTGGTCTTGACCATAGAATTACACTAGTGTGCTTTGAGTACATTGGGTAGGACCAAAACCCGAGGTTATCCAATTTGTACTGACTCGATAATTGGATAGGACCTCAAGATATTATTATAAAGTACGATCCCTTAATCCCGAAATAATATCGGGCATATATTATTAATTATTATTTCTTTGATTTACCAATGGGCGAGATCTATTCTGTTAGATCGATAGGCCCGGTAAGTTGGGAGATAATATTAATAATATGATGTGCCGATGATTATTGACGGAATTCGTGTCCTGGTGAGTCAGGATGATGATGCCCCCCCTTGATGAGCTCGAAAGGTTCATCATGCTAAACCCTGCAGGTGGATTTGATCCGGCATGATGATAAGGTCGAGTGGTACTAGTCAAGGATCCAGAAGTTAATTAATTTAAATTGTCAGTAATTTAATTAATTAACGGGCATGCGAGATCTTAAACATGGGGGGATAGACGACTTGTAATAAGTGGAGCCCATATGTAAATATGGGGGTTGGTGAGATAATTCAATAAGGGTCCTTTAGTGGAATGAATCCTCATTAATGGACCGGGTCCATTAGCAGGCCAAGATCTAACTCCTCCTCATGGTCCCTATCGTAGACCTATATATACCCCATGGTGGTATGAAACCAAGACGCTAATCGATCCAATTAATTAATCTAATGGAAACACAAGAAAAACCCTACTCTATTCTCCCCTCTCTCTGTCTCTCTGTGCGGCGCCGAAATGGCAGAGGAAGTTCCCTCTCCAGGCGCTCTCCAGGAGAGTAACTGCTCGAAGAGAGCATATTCTGATTAATTGCATCGCATGTAATTAATCATGGTCAGGCAATTAACTGCTCGAAGAAGCTGTTTATTTTAATTGCATCACATGCGATTAATCGCCAGGCAATTGCATGCTCGAAGTGAGTAGTTTTTGATTAATTCTTCTCCACCGAGGCAATTAATTTTTAATTGCACGTTACAAACTTCTCCTCCACGATTAATTGCATGCGGCAATTAATCTTTTAATTGCATGCACTTAATCTTTTAAATGCAATTAAAAGCTTCTCCACCACGATTAATTGCATGCGTTTTCTCCAATTAATTGCATGGAATGCAATTAAAAACTGCTCCTTCACCGATTAATAGGTGAGCAGAATTTTTCTGCCAGGGCGCGCGTGTGCAAGGAGCTTACGCAACTTGCCTGATGCAGTAGAGAAACGCGCATGAGCAGGCCGTCCTGTCTCAGTGGAGAAGTCCATGCTGTGGCGTGAGTTATCCGTGGAGAGGAAAAAGCATCGCAACTTTCTTGGAGCAGTAAGTTG
The DNA here is from genome assembly GCA_024364735.1 of Boesenbergia rotunda. Taxonomy (NCBI): domain Eukaryota; kingdom Viridiplantae; phylum Streptophyta; class Magnoliopsida; order Zingiberales; family Zingiberaceae; genus Boesenbergia; species Boesenbergia rotunda. The sequence goes on from JAGFNQ010000734.1 coordinate 549,514, forward strand.
CCTCTCACGGCAACCTCTTGGAGGAAGCTTCTTCTTCCATGCCTCGGTGGTGAATCTTGAGAGAGAAAGAAGATTGGTTAAGCAATCTTCGGTGGATGAAGTTGCTCACATAGTTTTCTCAAAGGAAGAGAGGTTGCATATGCAATATTTCTCAAGGGAAGAAAATTACATGAGACACAGAGGGAGCAGTAATTTTTCTCAAGAGAGAAATGTTGTTTACGCAATTTTTCAAGGGAAGAAAAATCTGCCAAGTGGGGTTTGTGTTTGGATTATCTTCTTCCTTGGAGCGGCCGACAGCATCCTTTTGGTTAGGGATTGGTAGGCGCAAGGAGAAGGGATCAACTTGGTGGCCACAGGTCTTGGTAGATCGTCGCCCACACGACGTCCAAGAGGGGAGGGTCATACGGTAGAAGATTGTAAGGTAACGGAAGGTATATTCTTCCTTGGCTCCTTTCATTATGTTATTATGTGTCTTATTCATGCGCCTTGTCATTTCATGTTTGTTATTTAATTATTTTGATTGCGAATCATAGTCAATAATTATTTAACTGGACCCCGACCATAAACACAAAAGTCGGCGATCAACTCGTCGCCTTTTCCGTGGTCGAACGGTCGAGCAAATTGCAAGACCAATTTTGGTAATTGGCTAAGTTGCAATTTGAATCGTTCGATACGGCACGAGACAGTCGATGGGAAACGGCTCTTCACTCGGATTAATGTTTAATCCGTAGGCATAGAGAGGTCTCTCGGATCAACCAGGTATCCGCTTAGGAAACCCACCAAGCCATACCCAACAGAGATATGATTATATCAATAAGAAATAAAATTAATGCATAACTTACATGATAAACAAAGAATATGATATCTGATGGACCCAGGATAGGTTGTCACGAAAGTGAGTCTCAAATTTAGATATTTATAAGCTGGAAACCCTTTTTGCAATCAAAATATGAAAATGTAGTAAGGGGCCACAGGTTGTATTTTTCCTAGGGCTAGTTGATGTTGTGTGATTCGAGCTTGTATTTATATGTCGTTTGTGAATTTTGGGGTTTTGAATAAAATCTGGGTTGTTTTGCATATAGAAATCGAAATGCAACGAAAAGAAAAAAATTTCAACTAAATGCACTAAACAAGTGATGGCAACTAAGGAATTCAACCAAGAGAAGACCTACTCAACCAAGGTAGCTAATCGAAATTAAAAGGGAACACAATGGATATTAAATGCAATCTAAATGCTAAACAAATGAATAAGCGCAGTGATGGCAGATTTTGGAAACAAACAAGCTTAACACAAATCAATGCATACGAAATTCAGAAATTAGGCAAGCAACAATTCAACTCTGCTATAAGTTTTGAAAACCAACAAATGCAAACAAAATTCAGAAATGGATGAATTCAGTACCAGTTGATTTCAGACAATATATCACACTAAAAATACCCTATAACTTGGTACTAATCACTGCCTAAACTGAACTTGATACAAGTGGAAAAAAAATGACATCAACTTGATACAAAAAGGGAAGAAAACTTATTTGCCGAAAGGAAACTACTTGTAGATCTATAAATTGAGGGAATGTGCTGATGTGAATCAATTAAAGGTGAAGCAACCAATTAAAGTGCAATTTTCAAAAGCTAATGAATGTGCAGAAACTGAAAGTTGGAACCCGAGAGCTGAGAGTAACAAACAAGGCTGCAGAAATTAAGATTGATGCAAACAAGATGAACTAAAAATGCAGAAATAAACCCAAATTGCTAAACAAACTCAAATCAATTGCATTAGTAAACTAAATGTTGTCTTCAATTGCAGGCATTAAACTAACATAATTGAATTCGAAAGAAACTGCAACAATTCAGTAACTAAGTTGGAAATGGCAAAATAAGGTTGATACGCAAACTACAGCTGATACGCAAGAATTTAAGCAGAAAATAACTGAATTTAAAGGCAATTGTCCATTAGACAAGCTTCCTAAACTACTTGACTTGAAGGATGTAATCCTACTTAAGCAGAAACAATGAAAAACCGAAATCTATGTGCTGATACAGAAAAATTCAGTAATGGACAGAATTCAGAAAATGAAACTACAGCTTAAGAACTGAAATTAACTAGCTAAACTACTCCTCAACCCTTCCCGAGCTCAAAATCTCCTTGTTCGTCACGTAAAGGCTGGCCTCGAACCCCTAGCTCAGCAAATCAGTGGAAATCAGCTTCAATCGATCAACTCTGCTCAAACTGCATCAGCTGGGAGAATTCTAATCCGAACTCTTCGATCTCAGTTTACTGAGTTGCGATGATGATTTGGAGGACATCTGAGCTCACCTAGGACCCCTACAAGTGGCTCAGATGGTTGGAAATGGATCGTGGCTGAGATTCAAGTGCTCGGACCACAGAGCATGCCGAAACCCTCAAACACCTCTGTCCGGATGAAAACTGAGCTGAATTCTCCATCGAAGTTATCTCCAATGATCCAGATGATGATCCAAGATCGAGATTGAGGTGGTCACGCCTTCAAAACTAAGAAATTTGCAAAGGAAACGAAGAACTCGACGACGAAGGTACTGTTGCGGCGAAGACGCGACAGGGAAGAACTGGGGAGAAATTTGATTAAATACATAAGAATGGACGGCCCAGATTGATTTGAATGAATCCAACGGCTGATCTTGCTCTGATTTAATCCAAACTTTGATGATGATGATCAGGAGTCAGGATCTGCCTCGTGGTAGCTCAAATCCTCCAGATGTGCAACGGATGGTCCAGATCAACCTAATCTTTGAATGGACGATCTAGAACCCTCTAAGCTTGATCCAACGGTTGAATGAGCTCTGATTGGGATGAAACCTTCAGATCTTGATCAGAGTGCTTGATAAACCCTAACCCTAGCTCGGATTGCTTCAGATGGCCCCAGATGGCTCAGATCTAGCCGCTTTTGAATCAGACGACCCGGATTAATCCGAAGCTTGATAACTCGATCCGGGTCCACTTCCGACTCAAGTTTGACCCAGTATGCCCTAGGTCCAGGATCCTTTCATGCCTACAAAAATAGATTAAAAATTTAGTGACCAAATAATCCAAATATGTGCAAATTTGCAATTAAGTCCAAAATAAGAGGAAGTCCTAAAACCTAGGGTAAAATCACAATTAAGCAAGTAAAACATGGGTCAAACATGGATTTTAGCAATTAAAATAATCAACAAAATGGTACTTATCAATATCCTATCATAATGAAGATAAAATTAATCAATAGTAGCAGCTTCTAAATCCTCATCGCTAGACTCTGTTAGTTCAACGACTTCATCAATGCTGGACATATCTCCATCATCTATATCCTCGTAAGTGAGGTTAATATCTACAAGTAATTGAGATGTAAATTCGAGTTATGAATCAACTGAATATCTCTCCATATAATCATTCTAAAATGCATCATGGTTCACAACAGTGAGGGTGTTCGGCATTTCTATGGTTGAGCGAGCCTTTATTCGACAAACAGACAACTATTAACTAGACCTTCGTCTCCTCGTAGGGTATTCAAGATAGAAAACCTGACCCGCTTGTACTCTGAAGATGAAAGGCTCAAACCTATTGAATCTTTGTTGTGCATTAACCTCAACTAAATTATAATTTGGATATATTCGAGTACCTATTCTTGGGGTCGGATCATACCATGCACATTTGAACAACACACATCATTTTAAAGGTAATGCACTGTATTCAATCTCTATGATTTCGTCAAGTATACCATAATAATCAAACTCAATGTTACTATTCTCCATACTTCCTTTGACGCATATACTAGAATTGAAGGTTAACCTGCTTAATTCTCGATGTCTAACGTGGAATTTGAGGCCATTAACATAGTAACCAGAATAAATCATTATTTTACGGAGAGGACCTGATGCAAGATTCAATATCCTATCATCTTCGACATTTGAAATTCTACAATCTTTGACCTATAAAATTATTTTTAATATAAATTAGGAGATTGAATAATATTTGTTATAACTAAAAAATTATTAAATTTAAATTGCTTTAACTTACATATATTTGAAACGATAATGCAAATTCCGTCTCTAACTTTGCAGCTATCTCACTTGCATTAAATGATGGATTTTGCAAATATAATTGTTGATCGTATAAGCTGACAAAGAATTTCAAAAATAATTAAAACATTTTAAAATGAATTATAGTTTTATTAGAGATGTAAACTTACTTTATATATGGTTTGACCTCGTGACAGTTTAGAAGTATATATGTTATAACAACATGGTATTTCATGTGTTGGTATTTCATCTACTTGAGAATACTGAACAGCATTCATCGCATCCTGAGTCATTGTTTGCATTTCAATATTAGTTGTTGAGTCAAGCGCAACAACATGTCTATCAGACGTTGAACCAGCAGAAGGTCCAATTGGTTCATACACATAGGGTACTTCGTGACAATACCAATTATAGTAATTTGGCACAAACCCATTTCTACATATATGAACTCTCATAGTATCCTCATCACGAAAGGCTCTATTTATGCATTTTTTGAGATTATAAGGACACCTTAATTCACCACCATTCATACATTCTGGATGACCCTTAGCAAAGTTGACAAAATGTTCAAGTTCAGAAACAAAATCATCTCTGATAAATCCATTTTCTAATCGATTGTACATCCAAGCTTTGTTCATATATATTGTTACCTAATACTAAGTAATTCAAATTTAGGATGATAATATCAAATACTAACGCTTAAAATTCTAAACATATATTAATTTAAAAAATACCTTATTTCCTAATTCCTATTAATTATAGAAATTATCAAACTAAACCCTAAATTAATAACAAAATTAATTGTTCTAATAGATATTGTAAACAAGTAAAATTACTATCAAATAGAAATACATACCAGAAATGATATACACGTCTCGAAGAAAAGCAGCAACTGCAGTAACCTACAAGAGTAAAAATTAAATATAATTAATAACAAATGATTACAAAATTAGATTAATAAATAAATCTAATTAATTTGTCGTCAGCGTGAGAGTTGGGCCGCCGGCGTGCCAACTGAGTTCCCGACGTGCCAAATGGACTGCCGGCAAGCCAAATAGGTCGTCGGTGTGCCTGGACATGGCGGCTGGGCCACCTGCGACCGCCAACGACCACGACCGAGGCGGCTACGGTCGAGCCGTCTACGGTCGCCAGCGGCCCCGTCTGAGCCGTCCCCGTCCGAGTCATCTGCGGCCGCAAGCGGCTGCGACTGAGCTGTCTATGGCCGCAAGCGACCGCAGTCGAGCTGTTTGCGGCCGCTAGCGACCACGGCCGAGCCGGCGCAGGCCGTTAGCGGCCACAGGTGAGGCGGCTGTGGTCGCCAGAGTCCCCGGCCGAGCCGGCGGCACCAGGCAGCACCCCCAGGGAGGAGAGAAGAGAGGAGAGAGTACTGGGGAGGAGACCGTGCCGAGAGAATCGCCGAGAGAAGAAGATGGAATTGAACGTGTGGGGGGGCCGAAGGGTCCGTGCCCTAACTTATCGAATCTTACTGACGGAATATGGATTCCGTCGGTACATGCCGACGGAATGGTGATTCCATCGGCAATATCACCCATGTGGCAAAAATCGACGCCAAATCCTAAATTTACGCCGCGAAACCCTAAATTTCAAGGCTATTACCGACGGAACGGGTTGTTCCATCAATATATACCGATGGAACGGGGTGTTCCATAGTAAATACCGACGGAAGTATTTCTTCCGTCAATAATTTTCCTACCGAAAAAACACGTGTTTTTTTAAATGAATCCCTAAATATTTTGACGGAAAATATTCTCCGTCAGTAATTACCGACAAAAGTATTATTCCGTGGTGAATTCCTCATTTGCCGACGGAAAATGTAAACCCATACCTAAATATACCGACGAGAAATTTATTCCGTTGGTATTTACCAACGGAAAACCATATCCGTCGGTATTTACCGATGGAATAAATTTTCCGTCGACAATTCCGTCAGTAAATTTAGTATTTCTTGTAGTGGACGAAATTTGTGTCTCACTACTTTCAGCGCCTCTACCAAACAGTTGAGAACCAATACGGGCTGAGGTTAGTAATTTTGTTGGCAATGCAAAACTTAATTTTAATGATGTTAGAGATCGAATACTTGTAGAGGAGGTTTGCATGATTGATTCTGATAAATATTGAAATAGAGGTAGAGGGAACAACATAAATTATAACTGAATAGAGGAAGATCAAAGTCAAGAAATGGTAGAAGTTATTTCAAATTTGGGAGAAATGTGGAATCTTAGAACTATGGGGATTAAAAAAAATTGATATTGCTCACCTAAATGGTTCAGTATTATCGATCCTGACTAGATATTAATAGGTAAATCATAACATATATTAGAGCATAGAAGAGGTCAGACATCTAATGAGATATTTTGTATTTATTGGGAATTGACTCCATAACCTATTAGAGCAACCACCTATATAAGTATTGTTCGACAATCTGCAAGAGATATAGGAGAATTATTCTGAATTTACAAAATACTAAATTCAAACATATCGTTCAGTTGATCTGAACTGATAATTTCAGACTATTAGCGGGGTTAGTTTTTCCAAGCTTTCAGTAGTCAGAATAATGATTCCAGCCCAAGTTTTGATGCCATCTGACTACCAAATTAGCGCTTGTTCGAGTCGCCAACTACTAAGCCTCTTGACTCTCGAGTCTGATTGCCGAGTCCCAACCACAAGTCCGAGTGTAGATTCCTGGCTTTGAATGCTGTTGAGTCGAGAAGAGTTCTCCCTAGTAGAGCTCCTGAGTGGAAGCCCAATTGAAAGTCGAGTCAGTCCCGAGTGAACAACGAGTCAATCCTGGGTGGATCCTGAGTCGATCCTGAGTGGATCTCATGGAGAAATAGTATGCTCTCGAGTGCTCCCAAGTGTTCCCAAGTGGACCCCTCCTGAGTCAGGAAGAAGGAATGCTCCTAGATAGATCTTCAAGTCACTCCCTAACAGGCCACTGAAACGGGAATAGAAGTTCTTGAGCACTAATACAGGAAGATAACTCCCAAGTTCTGGGTTGGGAAGAAGACATCCGAGTGACGAGTTGGGAAGAAGATGCCAAGTGAGACGTCGAGGTTTGTTCTCAACGCAGTTTCCTTGAAATAGATTCATATCACCTCTGGCTGCACTTCAAGATTTTCTCGGGTCACTTGTTTCCCAGGATACAATGGTAGATCGTGATCACCACCAAGCACTGGTAGATCACGATTAACTGAGATAGTACCCGATTGCTATCACAGAAAAACCCGCCGAGTGAAAATACACGACGGAGAGAAATTTTAGAGAACGAAGGTAGATGGAGATTCTCTCTTTTTTTTTACCTTTTATTTTTCACAAGATTTTGACTCCTTATATAGGAGTGCTCACCTTTGACTGCATTAAATGACCGATTAAAGGCCAGTTATTGTTATTACTGATCGGATTAAAAATGCCTACCGAATTGGCCATTTCACTTGGGAGATTATGGATACACCATTAACATTAGTTAATGTGTCTGTTATTCACTTAACAAGTAGCAAAAAAAGTTTCATGTGGCAAAATGTTAGTTCATTCACTAGAGCAAATTTTACTCAGACCGATCTGACATTCGACGTATGCAGGTTGTGCTTGCACACTAATCACCTTGGGTTAGTGCAATCTGAGCCCTAAATTTGCAACATCCCTCCTGCGGACTCACGTGTGAGAGAAAGTCTTTCCCCATGAATTATACTTGCATGTGTAATAATATAAACCAATAATAGTGCCAAGAAACTCTCAATGTGGAACTAAACTCATACATAAAAGGAGTCTCTTTCTGCTCCATCTCTTTTTCATTCACTTATATCCAACAATCTCCACATGAATGGAAATAGGATTTGTGATAGTATTTAGCAATTGAGTCTTGTATAGGACAGGTAGGTTTTACCCTTTGAACTTTTCCTTATAAAGATCTATTTGTTTACTAGCTAACAATAAATGTGATATTGTTAAACTGTTTTACAATCTGTGTAAGCATTGACATATCTCATCTAGGACTCTCCTTGATACAACTCAGTTCTCATAAGTGTGCCCGTTTTGTCCATGAACATGCTTGATTCTATGAGAAGTTCTAAGAATTAGGCCTCCAATTCTCTTTAATGTTACCCCCACTTCATTTTCATATAGATGATATCTTAAAAGTATTCTACGTAACTCTGATGGATCATTAAAAGTCGTGTACTTAACCTTCATCCTTCACTGATCTATTGGGTCATTCCCCTATAGTGAGCAACTTTATCAGTACAGTTAGGTTGTCCCTTTGAACCTAGTTCTTGGGATTTTCCAGTTTGCATAGGTTGGGTTTCTTTTGGACTATCATTTCTCATTAGTGTCAAGCTCATCCCTCTCGATGAGTTTGCAACTGACTCTCGATTTAACCCTTTGGTTAGTGGATCAGCTAAGTTATCCTTTAACTTCACAAAGTAAACAGTGATAACTCCTGTTGAGAGTAGATATCTAATGGTATTATATCTATAACGTATATGTCTAGACTTACCATTATACCGATGACTCTGTATCGATCAATTATTGATTGACTATCTTATTGTATGCAAATTGACAGCACCGATTTCAGTGGTTTCGACCATCTCGAAATATCTTCTAAGAATTGTTACAGTCATTCAACATTTTCTCCACATTTGTCAAGAGCTACAAACCTAGATTTCATTGTGGATTTGGATATGCTTAGAAGATTTTCATGAAATTGTTGCACCTCCCAAAGTGAATACGTATCCACTTGTACACTTAGAGTCTTTTATGTCGAATATCCAACTCGCATTACTATATCCTTCGATCACGACAAGATTTCTCATATAGTACAATTCATTTTCACAAGTATACCTCAAGTACCTCAATACTCTTATATCCCTTTTCAATACTCAACACCGGGATTAATTGTGTATCTACTCAGTTTACTTACTGAGTAGGCTAAGTCTAGTCATGTACAACTCATTAGGTACATCAAACTTCTAATCACTCGAGAGTACTCTATCTGAGAGATACTTTTTCTTCGATTCTTCGATAGATATTGCTCGTATCTATCGGTGTTTGTTCTAACACAGTATCACTCTTGGTAAATTTTTCAAGAATCTTATCCATATAGTGAGATTGACTAAGAATTCTGTTATTCTAAGAATTGTGATTTCTAAAATCACATTAGTTAGACCCATGTCTTTATTGTCAAATATTGAGTCCAAGATAGCTTTAGTGGATTTGATCATGTTATTATTCCTTCCAATGATAAATATGTCATCTATATATAGGTACGAGATGACAAAGTTATTCTTTTTGGCTTTCATTTAGACACATTTATCACGTCCATTGATTTTGAATCCATATTTCTTCATGGCATTATTAAATTTCTTATGCTGCTACTTTGATGCTTGTTTCAAGCCATATAATGCCTTGACTAATCTACAAACCTTATTTTTATATCCTGACATAGAAAAGCCTTTAGGTTACTCCATGTAAATTTTATCTTCTAAATCACAGTTTAGAAAGGCTGTCTTTACATCCATATGATGTATTTCCAGATTCCATAAAGTGGAAATAACCAACAAAACTTTAATGGAAGTTATTCTTGATACCGGAAAATACATATTAAAGTAATCAAGGTCTTCTCATTGTCGATACTCTTTAATTACCAATCTGACCTTGTATTTATTAATTGTGCCATGTAATTTCATTTTCTTCTTGAAAATCCACTTGCAACTTAGTGGTTTACTTCCTGGAGGACGATCTATAAGTTTCCAAGTGTGATTTTGCAAGATAAAACCTATTCAAGATATAATTGTCTCTTTTCAGTGAGGTATATCAGAAGAGCTCACTGCTTCTAAATAACTTTGGGATAAAATCTGTTCTATAGGATTTTCTGTTGGATCGAGAAGCCCGATAGAGGGGGGTGAATATCGGAAAACTTTCGGATTCGTATAAGAATAGGTACGCAGCGGAAATTAACAAAAAGACACAGAGACGCAATCGATTTACTTGGTTCGGAGCCTGTGTCGACTCCTACTCCAAGGCCCACGGTCGTTGACCGTTTACTTTGGGCAATTCTATATTTGGCGCAAATAAGTTACACAATATGATTTACAAAATCAAGTGCAATAAAATATTAATTAAAGAAATACGCTCTTCTTTTTACCGACGTCCGGAGTAGGTCGACTCTTTCGGGGCAGCAGGACGTCGTCGGCTCGAGGTGAAGCGTTTCCGGAGCAAGGCGCGAGCGTAGAAGAACTTTGAGGCGTTGGAAGAATTGATGTCTTGAAGCCTTGGTCGAAGGTCCCTTATATAGGGTCTGGGGCGCCCGGGATGTCGGGGGCGCCCCCCACGTGGCCTTCGATCCGCCAAAGTCTCGGTCGCGTCTGATCCTCTGGATCCGCTTTGACCGGGGCGCCCGCAGCGCTCGGGGCGCCCGGATTGACCGGGTCAAACTCTATCCTTTGGCTTTGCTTGGCTTCGAGGGGTTCGGGAGCAGCGGGGGCGCCCGGAAGCAGCGGGGGCGCCCGGAAGCAGGGGGCGCCCGGGAGCAGGGGGCGCCCGCAGCGCAGGGGGCGCCCGGGAGCAGCGGGGGCGCCCGGAAGCACGGGGGCGCCCGCAGCTTGTACTGTCGAAGCGCACTTTTTGATTGTGTGTTTGGTGTTCACCTTGGGGGCGCCCGGGACACTCCGGGCGCCCTGGTCAGTAGTTGCCTCACTCCTTTGAGGCACTCTGAGCTGCAGACTCACGTTCCTTCGGTCCTGCATCCAGGGTTAGTCCAAAACATAATAACATAATAAATTATTAGATTTATACAGCCTTAGCTGTCTTGGTTCTGACTTTGGTCTCCAAAATGGAGCCCTAGGTTGAACCGACGTCTACTGTTCCCTCGACGGGGAACGCGTCCTCACCTACTCCTCTCGGGAGAATTTACTCGATGCCAACCGTTCCTTTGGTTGGACTTTTGCCTGACGGTCCTTTGTCAGGTTTTGTAAACTGGCAGTCCTTCACCAGTTGCCTAGCAGTCCTTTGCTAGGGCTTCGGTCCCAGACTGTCCTTCGCCTGGAGCCTAGTAGTCCTTCGCGAGGACTTTCTTTCCTGGCATTCCTTTGCCAGTGCCTAGCAGTCCTTCGCTAGGGCTTTTCCTGCACACTTGATTAACTTGTTAGAAAATAAGAAAGACTTAACTTTTGACCTATGTTGCCATTATCAAAACATAGGTTTGACTTAGGTGCATTCTGCACCAACAATCTCCCCCTTTTTGATTTATGGCAACCCTAGTTCAAAAAGTTAAGTTTAAGCAACATATGAAAAAAGTTTTATTCCCTCCCCCTGGAAGGAATCACCCCCTAGATTTTTCAAAAAATCGTGGGGTTTTTTAAAGACTTTACTTGTACTTTGAAAACTTAAGTTTTAGGTACTTATAAGTAACTTAAAAGTACATAGTAGAGTTTTTAAAGCATAATTTGAGTACCTACAGAAAATTTTTTTAAAGTCTTAAGTTTTAAAGTACTCAAAATGTTAGCTTAGTAGTTTTTGAAACACTTTAGTACTTAACAATTTTGAAAAACTTTAGCTTTAGAGTAATAGCTTAAGTAGAAACCTTTTGAAAGGCTAGAGTATTTTGCAAAATTTGAAAGCTTGAAAAAATTTTGAAGCTAGAGTACTTTAGCAAAATTTGAAAGCTTGAAAAAATTTTGAAGCTTGAGTACTTTGCAAAATTTTGAAAGCTTAAGTATTTTTCAAAATAATTTGAATAAGTAAAACTTTTTTTGAAAGCAACCTTTTTGAAATAAAGGATAGAGTATAGAAAAATTTTAAAAAATTTGAAAAATTTTACTTTACTCTCTCCTTTCCTATCTCTCCCCCTTTGCCATATATCAAAACAAATAAGAATAGCATGGATAAAGGAAATAAATAAGAGTTTGCTGTACTGAACCAGTTTGATTTTCACTAAATCAATCAATTTTTGTCTATAGGGACCTGTCTAACCCAATTAGCTACTTACTAACTGTTATATACAGTAGTTTTTGCTAGGGTTAGTCAAGTTAAGTGTTTCCGTTCAAGTTAGATTTTCTAATCTTGACACTTAACTTGATTGCTGTATAAGTTGTATTTAGTGCCCCAATTTCTGCAGATGCATTGACTTAAAGCATCTTGAATTGAGGCAAAGACCTAAGCATCTCAACCCTTTCTAGGTTATCAATCAAAAGTATCCTAAGGTGCTTGTGAGATGCTGGCTTCTAAGTCTATAGGTGCATGCAGTTCTAGGGTTAAAGCCTAGGCTAAGTCCATTTTCG
>JAGFNQ010000734.1:562476-596993 GCA_024364735.1 Boesenbergia rotunda
TAGAGTTATCCATTTTAAATTTCTTTATTAATTCTTTAGCATATTTGAATTGATGATCATAGTTACCATCCCTAGTTTGTTTGATTTGTAGTCCTAGGAAAAATGTAAGCTCACCAACTAAGCTCATTTCAAATTCATCTTCCATTATCTTAACAAATTCTTTTAGAAAGTTGGTGTTGGTGGATCCAAAGATTATGTCATCTACGTAAATTTGAGCAATAAATATATCTTTTCCTAGGGTTTTAATGAATAGGGTTGAGTCAATTTGGCCTTGTTTAAATTCTTTAGTAGTTAAGTAAGTTGATAGTCTTTCATACCAAGCCCTAGGTACTTGTTTTAATCCATATAGGGCTTTAGTTAGTTTATAGACGTGGTCAGGTTTGTCTAAGTCCTCAAACCCGGGGGGTTGCCCTACATAAACTTCTACTTTAATAAATCCATTTAAAAAGGCTGACTTTACATCCATATGATATAACTTGAATCCTTTATGGGATGCAAAGGCCAATAACATTCTAATGGACTCAAGTCTAGCTACTGGGGCATATGTTTCATCATAGTCTAGTCCCTCTACTTGGTTGAATCCCTTAGCTACTAAGCGGGCTTTATTTCTGACTATTTCTCCTTGATCATTTAGTTTGTTCCTAAAGACCCATTTAGTATCTATAATGGATTTACCTTCAGGTTTAGGCACTAGTTCCCAGACTTGGTTCCTCTCAAATTGGGCTAATTCTTCTTGCATAGCTATGATCCAATCAGGGTCAGGTAGGGCTTCATCTATAGTTTTGGGTTCTATTTTTGATATCATAGCTATTTGACTGAGGTTTCTATAGAGGACCTAGTCCTGACTCCTAGAGTTGGATCACCCACAATTTGATCGGTTGGGTGACTAAGTCTGGGTTTCTTTGTTCTTCTAGAGCTTGGTTCAGCCTCGGGTCCGGCTGGTTGGTTTGGTTCACTATTCGGTTCGACTCTTTGGACTGGTTCATTTGGTGGTTCGATTCTTGGTTCATTAATTGGTTCAATGGTTAACTCGTTTAAGGGTTCAATTAAGGGTTCAATTAAGGGTTCATTATTTTCTTGGTCAGAGTGTGATGAAGTTAAATCTGGATTATTAGATGTTGAATTGATTTCTTCATCAAAAATTAAGTTTGTAGTTTCTTCAATTTTCTTAGTTTGTTTGTTATAAACTCTATAGGCTCTACTTGTGGTTGAGTATCCTAGGAAGATACCAGGGTTTGACTTGGATTGAAATTTTCCTAAATAGTCTTTGGTGTTTAGGATATGGACTTTACATCCAAAGACCCTTAGGTAATGTAAATTTGGTAGTCTATGGTAGTACAATTCATAGGGGTTTTGTTGTGTCGCTTATTAATTAAAACCCTATTTTGGATATAACAGGCTGTACTAATTGCTTCTGCCCAAAATTGGTTTTCTAGATTAAATTCGTTGAGCATAGCCCTAGCGGCTTCTTGTAAGGTTCTATTCCATCGCTCAACTATCCCATTTTGTTGGGGGTTCTAGGACATGAAAATTCATGTAAATACCCATTTATTTTACAGAATTTTCGAATCGTTGATTCTCAAATTCTCCCCCGTGATCACTCCTAAGTCTTTTTATTTTAGTGTCGTTTTGATTTTCAATTAGTTTACAGAATTCAATAAATAGGTTTAGGGTTTCATCTTTGGTTTTTAGGAACCTAACCCAGGTAAACCTAGAGTAATCATCAACTATTACTAAGCAGTATCGGTTCCCGCTTAGTGACTTGGCTCCATGTGAATCAAGTAGGTCAAGGTGCAGGAGCTCAAGTGTAGTTTGAGTTAAGTTAGATTGAATAAGTTTGTGATTGGATTTGGTTTGTTTGCCTTGATTACATGATTCACATATTAGGTTTTCATTATTTTTGATTTTGGGGATACCTTTGATTAAGCCAAGTTGGGTAATTTTTGATATAGTTCTTACATTGGTATGACCTAATCTCCTATGCCAGAGGTTTGTTTGTTCTAATTGTGTTAACATACATTTAGGTATAAGGGGAAGATTTATAGTGTATACATTGTTTTTCCTAGTGCCCTTAAGTATGATTTCTGAGTCTTGTTCATTTCTAATCAGGCAGTTAGAATTATTGAAAGTAACTATATAACCAGAATCACATAACTGACTTATGCTAAGCAAGTTAAAATTAAAGTTTTCAACCAATAGAACTTTCTTAATAATGAAATCAGATTTAAGCTCAATATTACCTGACCCAATTACCTTGAGTGTAGCATTATTGCCAAATGCCACTGAGCCTAGGTTTTTGAGTTTGAGCTTGGTGAACTTCAATTTATCTCCAGTCATGTGTCTGGAGCAACCGCTATCCAACATCCATTGGTCCAAATCTTTATGTTCCTACGCATAAAGAATTTTCTTGATTTGGATCCAATTAGAATCAGGAATAGCTTAAATTGAGTTTCACTGCCTAGTCTGTCTCACCCAATCTAGGGTTTTCAATCACGTTAACCTTATAGGTTTTGTGAGACAGTTTTTGATTAGAAGTTATTTTGAAAAAGTTTGATTAATTTTGAAAACAATTAAATTTATGTTTAAATCTATAAATAACTGAAATTTTGTGTTAGATTCGAATTTAACAAAAATTAATTTGAATTTGAAATTCAAAAATTGGCTTCCAGGTCTTGGCGAGGCACTAGGCCTTCTTTGGCCGAAGCCTTATGGGATCATCCACCCTTTCCTTGACAAAGCCTTTTAATGAAATTTCATTTTCAAAATCAATTTCTGAAAAATTTCTGGTCTAACTAGTTTGGGTTTTGGATCGGTAGCTTCGGCCAGTTCCGCCAGTCTAAAGAGACCAAGTGAACTTGATCTTATTAGAATTGGTTTCCCCAACGTACTATCATCTCACCTCTACCCAATACTATGTTGTCAAATTTCAGCTAAGTTTGTACAGTCCTTAACTAACCTAAGTCTAAGCATGGTCTATTGCAGAAATTAAATAAACAATCAAACAATCAATAATGACAAGTTTATCTAATAATAAAAATGGTTTTCAGTTTGGCTCCCCCTGGACTAAAGCCACGGTGATGGTTAGGCAAGATGTGAATCTTGTCCTTGGGGATCCAATACTGATTTGATCCAATTGGTTTGTTCAGGCATAGTTTAGGTACCCATGCCTGAGTTTTGCCTCTGGACTGATTCAGTACAGCCAAATACGATCTTTGTCGGGATTTGATTCGGTAGCCAAGTCCAGATCGATTAAGAAGTGACTTCTGTTTCCCAAGAATCATGTCAAGATTTTTGGAACCAGAAGTGAATCGTTCTAAAGCTGATCTAAGATCCTTAACCTGAGTTTTCAGGGAGGAGTTTTCCTTTTCAAGTTTTTCAACTTGAGTGGGAGTTCCTTCCTGAACCTTCTCGGTTGAGGGTTTAGAGTCAGCTCCCTCTTTCAGGAGTTTTACTTCCTGTCGGAGGGATTCGACCCGGAGTTTGGCTTTTGCCAAATCACGAGAAAGAAAAGAAATCAATTCAGTTAACTGTAATCTATTAAAACCAGTTACCTTAATTTCTCCGTCTTCTGTGAAGGTCAGCTCGCCGTCCTCTTGTTCTGATTCTGACTCTGTCTCGACTTTATCTGAGGCGGTCAGAGCTAGGAGGTTGGACTGGGGTGCCTCTTCTTCTTCTTCTGAGGAAGACTCGTCCCAGGTTGCTTGCAGTGCCTTCTTTCTTCTCGGCTTTTTCGTCTCCTTTAGGTTAGGGCACTCTGACTTGTAGTGGCCCTTTTTCTTGCACTCGTAGCAGGTCACATTTGGCTTGTTTGCTGGTTCAGTTGGTTCGTCCTTTCTTCGGCCGGTTTTTCGTTTGTTGGTTCGGTTCTTCAGCTCCTTGTAGTAGCTTCGAGCGAGCCGGACCAGTTTAGTTTGATCTCCTTCTTCATCTTCTGAGTCTGTGTCAGACTGGGGTTCAGGTTCAGTTTTCTTCTTCGTTGTCTTTAGATTTTTACCTGCAATGAAAGCGATACCTTTTTCGACCGAATTGGTGTTAGTCTGTTCATGCAGTTCTAGTTCAGAAAATAATTCATCTAGTTTTATTTTAGAAAGATCTCTAGAGACCTTGTATGCATCTACCATAGATGCCCACAAGGTGTTTCTAGGAAAGGCGTTTAGAGTATACCTTATTAGGTCACGGTTTTCAACCTTGTGACCTATTGAGTGAAGACCGTTCATTACCTCCTGGATTCGTGCGTGGAGCTGGGCTGCTGTTTCGTTGTCGGCCATCTTGATAGTGTAGAGTTTATTCAGTAGCAGATCCCTTTTGCTGATCCTGGTGTCCGAAGTCCCTTCGTGCAGCTCGATCAGTTTTGTCCATAGCTCTTTTGCACTGTTGAAGGGGCCCACTCGGTTCAGTTCTTCCTTTGTCAGCCCGCATTGTAGGGTTTGCGTCGCTTTTGCGTCGGCTTCTATCTTGCGCTTTAGAGTGTTGTCCCACTCCGAGTAGCTTTGTGGAAGTCCTTCTGCATTTCGGGGGATCTCCAGACCGGACTGGATAATGATCCACATGTCCACCTGAGTTTTCAGGTGGACCTCCATGCGACTTTTCCAGTAGGAAAAGTCTTCTCCACTGAAGAGTGGAGGTCTAGCGGTGCTGAATCCCTCTTGCATAGACATTTGTTCTGTAAAAGGAAATTTTACAAAAAAAAGTGTCCCAAGACTTGGTCTTGGATTAGCAGTGCGGGATAAAGATAATTAAAAAGATTAATTAAATTCGAAAAGAAAAGAAATAAAATCCGAAAAAAAACTATTTCAAACTGGTGGTTGCACCAAGTTTGAATTCCCCGCTCTGATACCACTTGTTGGATCGAGAAGCCCGATAGAGGGGGGGTGAATATCGGAAAACTTTCGGATTCGTATAAGAATAGGTACGCAGCGGAAATTAACGAAAAGACACAGAGACGCAATCAATTTACTTGGTTCGGAGCCTGTGTCGACTCCTACTCCAAGGCCCACGGTCGTTGACCGTTTACTTTGGGCAATTCTATATTTGGCGCAAATAAGTTACACAATATGATTTACAAAATCAAGTGCAATAAAATATTAATTAAAGAAATACGCTCTTCTTTTTACCGACGTCCGGAGTAGGTCGACTCTTTCGGGGCAGCAGGACGTCGTCGGCTCGAGGTGAAGCGTTTCCGGAGCAAGGCGCGAGCGTAGAAGAACTTTGAGGCGTTGGAAGAATTGATGTCTTGAAGCCTTGGTCGAAGGTCCCTTATATAGGGTCTGGGGGCGCCCGGGATGTCGGGGGCGCCCCCCACGTGGCCTTCGATCCGCCAAAGTCTCGGTCGCGTCTGATCCTCTGGATCCGCTTTGACCGGGGCGCCCGCAGCTCTCGGGGCGCCCGGATTGACCGGGTCAAACTCTATCCTTTGGCTTTGCTTGGCTTCGAGGGGTTCGGGTTCGATGTATGCGCATGGGGGCGCCCGCAGCACAGGGGGCGCCCGGGAGCAGCGGGGGCGCCCGCAGCTTGTACTGTCGAAGCGCACTTTTTGATTGTGTGTTTGGTGTTCACCTTGGGGGCGCTCGGGACACTCCGGGCGCCCTGGTCAGCAGTTGCCTCACTCCTTTGAGGCACTCTGAGCTGCAGACTCACGTTCCTTCGGTCCTGCATCCAAGGTTAGTCCAAAACATAATAACATAATAAATTATTAGATTTATACAGCCTTAGCTGTCTTGGTTCTGACTTTGGTCTCCAAAATGGAGCCCTAGGTCGAACCGATGCCTACTGTTCCCTCGACGGGGAACGCGTCCTCACCTACTCCTCTCGGGAGAATTTACCTGATGCCAACCGTTCCTTTGGTTGGACTTTTGCCTGACGGTCCTTTGTCAGGTTTTGTAAACTGGCAGTCCTTCGCCAGTTGCCTAGCAGTCCTTTGCTAGGGCTTCGGTCCCAGACTGTCCTTCGCTTGGAGCCTAGCAGTCCTTCGCGAGGACTTTCTTTCCTGGCATTCCTTTGCCAGTGCCTAGCAGTCCTTCGCTAGGGCTTTTCCTGCACACTTGATTAACTTGTTAGAAAATAAGAAAGACTTAACTTTTGACATATGTTGCCATTATCAAAACACAGGTTTGACTTAGGTGCATTCTGCACCAACATTTTCCACCCGAGCTCTCTTACTTCATTTGAACTCAACCTCAACTAGTTTGCCATCATCTTCTTCTTCTTGTGCTTCATACGCCCATTTGGTGGAGCTAGCTTCCTCTCAGGAATTATACCAAAATATATTCTTGAAGAACGAGACATTTCTTGATTCTCTTTGTTGGTTTTAGTCATGCATGGGAATCCTCTCCATGTCCCCAGATTAAAATTTTATTAATTAAAAAAATCTGGATGGAGATGAACTACCCAAGCAACCAATTCATCATCGTACTAATCAACTTGAGTGACCGCTTGAACAAACTTATTGTTCAAGCAATCTAACTCGTCTAGTCGACTAACCGCGGAATAGACAATGAATAGATCACCGGTTTTGTGTTTGGCATCGGGGTCCATGTTAATAATTAACATACAATAATTAAACAAGAACAAGAGGAACTAAACAAGAAGTATACCTCTTGTTTACCTCACGATCTTCTATTATATGTCCTACCCTCTTCTTGGACGTTGTGTGGGTGACGATCTTCCAAAAAACGAAGCCACCAAGACCACCCTTCTACTTCCTTCTTCTTGCGCCAATCACCAAAAGTGAAGAGTTTCCTTCCTCCTTGTATGCGCCGGCCACCAAAAGAAGGACACCCTTCTTTATGCCGACCCTAAGGAAGAAGGGAAGAGGAAGAAGAAGAGAAAGAAAGGTTTCTTTCCCTTAATCCCAAGCCGCCCGGTCTCTCGTTGATTCCTTGCGCCGGCGCCGATTTCCCTCTTCCAAGTGCTTGCGCCGCCGGCCAAAAGGAAGATGAACTCTTCCTTTCCTTGACCTAGCCACACGCCTAGAGAGAGGAGGAGTGTAGATGAGAGGAAGATGAAGAGAAGAAGAGAGGAAATTCTCTTCTTCTTGGCCGCCCACTCCCTCTTGCTTGGCCAGCGCCCCTTGAACCCTAAGAGAGAGAAAATAACACAAGGCTTGGTTATCCCTTAGGTTTTGGTTTCATGAGGTATATATAGGCTACAACAGGGACCATGAGGAGGAGTTGGGTCTTGGCCTCCTAATGGATCAAAGCCTGATCCATTAATGATAATCCAATCCACTAAAGGATTATCATTGAACTACCTCACCAACCCCCATAATTAAATATGGGCTCCACCTATTATGTGTACAAATTCTCCCCGTGTTTAAGATCTCGAATGTCCATTAATTAATTAAATTATTGATAATTTAATTAATTAATATCTAACTCCACTAGTAGTATCACTCAACCTTATCATCATGTCGGACCAAGTCCACCTGCAGGATTTACATGACGAACTTTATAAGCTCCTCAAGGGGGCATCATCATCCTGACGCATCATGACACGATTTCCTTCTATAATCAATGGCACACCATGTAAATAATATTATTTCTCAATTTACTGGGCCTATTTAACAAATAAATCTCGCCCACTAGTAAATCTAAGAAATATATATTAAGTATATGTGTCCATTATTATATCGGGATTAAGAGCATGTACACTATAATTTCTGAGGTTTGATTTAATTATATAGTCAGTATAAATTGAATCACCTCTATATCGGTCCTACTCAATATACACAAGGTGTACTAGTGTAATTCTATGGTCAAGATAGACCAATACCAAATTACACTACAACCATGCCAATGGTTTATCCAAAACTATTTCGGTTGTGAGCCACTACTTATATTCTACAAAGAATTGATAACATAATCTTCTATGTGACACCTCAGTACACCATGTTATCTACAATGTAAAGTAATAGACAATAGCATGTATATATCAAATATAAAATGCAAATAATGATCATGTGATTCTCATTTCAAAATGTAGATGTCCATACAAAAGCTAGGCTTTTAGTATACATCCTAACACTCTTATCGAGTTCTTATGTATATCCGATATTTGTGACTTATACACAAAAAACTGATACACACTACTATTATGTGCATATCTGATAAATATGCAATTAAGTGTTTTTAGTCCTATCCTAATCCTTTTCGAATTAAGCACCAAAACTTTGGCAAGACACCCCCACATTCTCAAATATTTATAGGATGATTGTCTTCTATTCCATATTTCATAAGAGCCCTTATCTATTTTCTTTCAAAATGCCTTATTTAAAAGGTAATTAGCTATTAACACAGCTTCCCCCACATAAACTCTGGCAGTCCAGAGCTTAATAGAAAATCATTCATCATCTCCTTTAGAGTGTGATTCTTTCGCTCAGCAACTCCATTTTGCTGAAGAGAATAAGAAGCTATTGTTTGATATCTAATTCTATGTTCAACATACAACTTAGTGAACGATGATACATATTTATCATCTTGGTCGCTTCGAACCACCTTAATCTTCTTATCAAGTTGGTTTTCAACCTCATTCTTACAAAGAACGAATTTCTCTATAGCTTCATCCTTACTTTTGAGAAGATACACATAATAATATTTTATGTTATCATTTACAAAATTGATAAAGTACATATTCCCACCATGTGTCGGTGTACCTTTTAGGTGGCACACGTTGGTATGAATTAAGCTGAGTGGTTCGTTGCTTCTTTTAACAGGTTGAAAGGATTACCTTATCATTTTCACTTTAATATAAGTCACACACTTGTGTTTTGGGTTAAGAGGAATGTATGTATGTTTTGCATGTTTATTAATCTACGCAACACATCGTAATTAACATGTCCTAGCCTATATCATACCACAAACATGAAGACTCAAGCATATAAATGAGAGAATTTTTAATTTTATTTATCTTAGGCTTAATGGTCATTACACTGAGCTTAAAAAGGTCATTAGATTCATAGCCCTTTAAAAAAAACATTCCCTTCTTGGCAAGTATAACTCTGTCCGACTAAAAAATAATGTGAAAGTCATACTTTTTTAACAATGATTTGGACACTAAATTCTTCTAAATCTCTGGAATATACAACACCTTATTTAGAGTGTGGTCCTTGCCCAAGGTTATCTTCAGCTTCACTTTTCTTTGGCCCATGATATCCAAGGTTGCTGAGTTCCCCATGAACAACTTGTCTCCATTTACTTCTTCGAAGTTGTAGAGTAACTCATTATTACAGCACACATGTCTAATGGCACTAATATCAATCTACCATTATCGTAGGTTTGAACCCACCAAGTTTCACTTAGAGACCATAATGCAGAGGTCATCCATTTCTGGTCCCTCATTCAGGTTGGCTGCCTTCTTCTTCTTTGGCTTTTTACATTTCGAAGATTTGTGACTGACTCGGCTACAATTGAAGCACTTCCTAGAGAACTTCTTGCTAATGCCTCCTCTGGGTCTCATCTTGGAAGGTTTAGAATTCTTTCATTTCAAGTTTTGATCATGCTCGACCACGTTGGCTTTCATAGTAGCCTGAGAGAACAACTTTCTCTTTGAACTTTTGTTGTCTTCTTTGATGCGAAGTCTAACAATGAGTTCCTCTATGTTCATCTCCTTCCACTTATGCATTAGGTAGTTCTTGAAGTTCTTCCAGCTGGGAGGTAACTTTTCAATGACTGCTTCCACCTAGAAGGTTTCACTCAGAACCATACATTTCGAGTGGATCTCGTGCAAGATCACCTGAAGCTCGTAAACTTGGCTAATCACCGTCTTGGAGTCAAGCATCTTGTAGTCCAGGAATCAACCCATGATGCACTTCTTGGCCCCCGAATCCTCTATCTTGCACTTCTTATCTAGGGAATCTCATAACTCCTTAATCTTTCTCTTTATGTTGTACACATATAGCAAGTCAACAAGGTAGTTGAGAATGTAATTTCAGCACAAAAACTCAGAATGAGTCCAAGCATCTAATACACTGATGGTTTAAGCATCAACATCCTCTTGGGAGGTCCTCGGTCAAGAATCGAACAAGATTAAGCATGGTCAAGTAGAGAGCATCTTTCTGTTGCCACCTCTTAAATTTTAACCCAGAGAAATTCTTTGGTTTTCCTCATAGTTGATTGAAACATTTTCAATTGAGGCGAAGGGGGCCTTTGCGTGATGAGTCTATTCCACCTCAACACTTTTCATGGTCATCTTAACAGAACAGAATCTGTTTCAAGATTATTTGACAATCAGTCGAAGATATTGGAGAATTATTCTGAAGTTACAAAAAATTAAATTCAAAGTTATCTGTTGAGTCCAGACCAGACCAGGTGGTAAAACTTATCTATTGATTAATTCAGGCTGCCAATGGGGGATAGTTTTACCAAGCTTCAGGTGGTCGGAACTCTAGTTCTAGTCCAGATCAGGATGCCACCTGACTGCCTGATCAGCGTATTATCTGAGTCGCCAACTACCAAGCTTCCAGACTCCCGAGTCCAAGTGACGAGTCCCAACCCTGAGTCCTGATGCATACTCCCAGCTCTGAATGCTGCATAGTCAGGAAGAGTTCTCCTAAGTAGAGCTCCTAAGTGGAAGCTGAGTTGGATGTTGAGTCGATCCTAAGTTGACATCGAGTCAGTCCCTGATGGATCCCAAGTCAGTCTTGAGTGGAAACCATGGAGAAAGAGTATGCTCCTGAGTGCTCTCGAGTGGATCTCCCGAGTCGGGAAGAAGGGTCCCGATTGCTCCCAGATAGATCTTCAAGTCGCACCTGAACAGGCTGCTGAGACAAGAATAGAAGTTCCTGAGCACTGAGACAGGAAGATAATTCCTGAGTGTTAGGTCGGGAAGAAGACTTTTAAGTGTTGAGTCGGGAAGAAGATGTTGAGGATTGCACTTAATATAATTTCCTTAAAACAGATTTGCCCCACCTCCGGTTGTGCTTTGAGATTTTTTTGGGTTGTCTGTTTCCTATAATACAGAGGCATATTGTGATTCCCACCAAGAACTGGTTGATGATGATGAATTGAGATAATACTCGATTGATATCAAGGAAAAAACCACCGAGTGAAAATACATGATGGAGAGAAGTTTTAGGGAATAAAGGTGGATGAAGATTCTCTTCTTTTGTTTTTTTTTGCTTAAGATTTCGCCTCCTTATATAGGATCACTCACCCATGATTGCGTTAAATAGCCAATTAAAGGTCATTTATAGTCATTACCATCCAGATAAAAAATGTCAGCCGAATCGACCATTTCACCCTAGAGATTATAGATACATCATTAACATCAATTAATGTATCCGTTATTCACTTGAGCAAGTATTAAAAACTATTTCATGTGGTAAAATGTTAGTTCATTCGCTTGTGCAAATTTTGCTCTAATCATTCCGGCATTCAACGCATGTAGGTCGTGCTCACACACAAGTTTTCTTAAATAGAAATTGTGTAGTGGGATGATGTTGAGGGATATATGAATAAGTATGTTGATAAAGGTCTAATGGATAATAATGAGCAAAAAGATAATGCACGACACATTTTGTTGCACAACCATACGACATCTAATGAGGCATGCCAAAGCATCCTTAGGGTATGTGTGGATGGCTTTGTTTGCTTGTGTGAACTATTAAAGCATAACACAAGGATAAAAGCCAATATGAATTTAACTGTTGAAGAGAAGGTTGCGAAGTTTTTATATTTGCTTGGTCATGATGTCAAGCATCGAGAGTTGAGTTTTTTCTTTCATCAAAGTACAAAGACTATTAATAATCATGTTCATGAAGTCTTAAAATCCATTATTGGACTTCATGCTGAATTTATAAAGCAACCAGATGGATCTGAAATCCCTCCCCTTATACAGTGTAACAGTAGATTTTTCCCTTACTTCAAGGTAACACTAAATATGCTCATTCTCTCTTAATTGTAGGATTATGTTGGTGCATTAGATGGAACTTATATATGTGTTAAGGTATCTGACGTAGATCACCTAGATATAAAGGAAGAAAGGCTACGAATGTGTTGGCGGCATGCTCCTTCGACCTGAAGTTCACATTATCTTATCTAGGTGGGAAGGAACTGCATCTAATTCTCGAATAATCAAAAGTTCTCTATCTAGATGTGATAAATTATTAATTACTCATGGTATTTAGTTTACAAATAATAGTGGACAATGTTTGGTAGTAAATATGATTAACTATGTTCTTTGTTTGTTAGTAGGTAAATACTATTTAGTTAACTCCGAATTTATGCTGAAGAGGGGTTTAATTACCACTTATCGAGGAATTCATTATCACTTAAAGAAATACTCGAGATGTGGCCCTACAAATGCAGCAGAGTTATTCAATCTTAGACATGCATCTCTTTGCAATGCAATCGAGAGAGCTTTTGGGATTCTAAAGAAGAGGTTTCCCATTATTGCTAGTGGAATAAAACCTCATCATGAAATTGGCATTCGCATAAGCCTTATCTTAGCATGTCGTATTTTTCATAATATCTTATGGGGGTGGATCCATACTAGAAGTTGATTAGTGAAGTGGATCATAAATTGAGTGCAAATTATGACAATGAAGTGAGTTATAATGAGAGATAAGATGATGACTGGAGGTAAGGGAATATGATCAGGGATAACATGACCAATGTTATGTGGTCGGATTATAATAACAACTAAAGAAGACTTATTTGGTTTTATTGAGAAAATTATCAGAACAATTTGATGTAGCATACTAATTAATAATGTTTGATTTGAATATGTGATGTTTTGAAGATGCTATTATTAAATCTTAATACTAGATGTTCTTCGATTGAATATATTTTTTATGCATTGATTAGATTTGTTAGTCGGGAACTGAGGCATTTTAGGTCATAACTGAGGTGCCTTAGTTCGAAAGTTTATGAAAACTTACGTTGGGTGTCGTGGATAAAATCTATCCAACCGAGGCGCCTTAGATCACAACTGAGTCTCTTTAATGTCACGTCAACAGAACGGTAGCTTCACTTTTCGGGGTATAAATAGCCCCTTAAAGCTAGGATTAAAGCATAACAACTTGTATTTATTTCCTAATTTTTTTCAGAGTTTTTCAAAAAGTATAAGAGACTTCTCCACCTATAACGAAAGAGCATTTTTATAGAGCATTCAACCGCCTTGGATTAGCAACCACCCTGGTTGTAATTAAGTAAATCTGTTTGTTTAGCCTCTTACTTATTTTATGTTGTTGATTACTATTATAATTATCTAACCTCTCTATATTTGCTAAGACATTGCAAAGGATCTAATTTTAATTTGCAGAGATATTCACTCCCTCTCGCCCACCTACACGAGACCAACATATGCAAGATTTACAATCAATTTGCCACTAATAGTAACAATTGTTGCGGGAGTCAGATGAAAATCATCAAGAAACCATAGAGATCATATCCTTCTAATAGACTTCGGATTTGAAGGCCAGCTCCACGTGATATAGTTTGAGGTGGTCAACTTCGTGATGTTTGTAATGTTGATAGCAATAAAAGGATTATTTGGTTCTGGAGTATTTTGAATGGTGGTATGAATTGTGGAAAATGTAGAGAAGTTTTCGGAAGCTATAAAAAGAGTTTTGAGAGGGGGAGAGGAAACATGTCAGAGTCGTTACTCTGATACCATAAAAAGATTTAGAATAATGACTTATTTTTCTTCCATGTTGAAATAAGATATTTATATAAGTATGAAATAGGTTATTTCTCAATCATAATAAAATAATAAATTAAATATTCTAAAACTAATCAGTTGTCTAATCTATGGGATTTATTATTATATAAAAATATTTACAAATTATTTATAAAAAAATAAATAATTATATAATAAATTATTTCCTCCTATAATTATTTCCTCCCATAGTGGGCCCCTCCTTACATTTATTTTCTTAGCTTAATCAATCAAGTTCATTTTATTCCTATTCAAGTTCATTAATTAGATTTTAAGTATTCACGTGTATGCAACATTCATTTGACATCATTATCCAACTATTCAGCTCCCGTGGATTGAACTATAATCGGTAAACGACGGAGGCATACGTTCATTTTTTAAATAATGCACATGTAAAAATATTTTAAATTTTCAGATAAATTAATATTTTAATAGATAATTGATTAGATTGATGCACTATCATAAAAGATTTCTAAAGAATGAAATTAATCATCTTTAAAATTAATCAACCAAAATTAAATACTAACTTAAAACACTCGACATCGTTTTTTTTTTAATTTATTAAAATAATGTTTCAATTTTTATTTCATATCCAAAATTATCTCTTTTCTTTAATAAAAATAAAAATCAACTATTACTTTTATGTGCAAAACAATTCTAAATTGATGATATTTTGTTGATAGGATTAAACCAATTAAGTTGAGTAAATTTCATGATGTTTAAGTTTATTTGATAAGGTAATTGAATCGAGTCTTTAAAATGAATTGAGTTTAAATGATTGTCCAAATTTGATTTGATTTTTTTTTATTTTTAGTTTGAGATGGTTCATTTAGACATTTTTGGGTTCTTAATTCAAATTTATTTAATTGTTTAAAATTTTTATATTTTAAATTTGTTTAGTTGATACAAAATTATTTATTTATTTTGAAAGTTTTTTTATTTATTTAATATTTTGATAAGAGTTTATTTATGAATATAGTTTATTAACTTTGTTTAAAATATAGTTCATCATTGTTTATGAATAAGTTATGATCTCTATTCATGAGCATCATTAATTGGATACATATATATTTAAGTTTCTTCGTTTAGTAAAATTGTTCAAATTTGTTAATTTAATTGATTTGGTATGTGTTGGATATGATTTTGCAAAGAAAAATTTTGGTGCTATCGATCGTTGAAAGTCAAGTTTGACTTCAAAATCGAAATCTACGTTTCGCGTAGATAAATCTGGACTATTTATTTGCTCAAAACCGATTAAAGGTGAATGAGAAATTAATTGTTCAAAGATACGCTCAAATAAATATTAAG
Organism: Boesenbergia rotunda; assembly: GCA_024364735.1. Classification (NCBI taxonomy): domain Eukaryota; kingdom Viridiplantae; phylum Streptophyta; class Magnoliopsida; order Zingiberales; family Zingiberaceae; genus Boesenbergia; species Boesenbergia rotunda. Next base: position 577,438 of record JAGFNQ010000734.1, read on the forward strand.
AAAAAAGATAGGGCTTTTTAGTCCCACATTGCTAATCGGCGGAAGCCGATGTTTCCTTATATGTGTTCTTGTGCTAATGTTGTTAATACAAAAGCACAAGAGGTCTCTACCCTTGGGCGAGCAGGTGCTCGCACCTGCGAGCCCGCCACCCGCCACCCGCCACCCGCCACCCGCCACGGGTGCACGCGCGCAATGGGCGCTTTGTTGACGCACTTCACATCGTCGTGAGGAGCTTTAATTTATGCTCCATGTGGCGATGACGTGTCGTGATCAGGTGACGCCACGTGGCATGTCGGTATGACGTGTCATGATCAGGTGGCACCACGTGACATGTCGGTGACGAGACAGTGCCTATGTGGCACGTGACTGTGTAGAGAACGATGACTGAATTGAGCGAACGATGGTGGCCGTCGGATCAAAGATCTGGACAGATCGCAGGAAGGTGTGATCTGGAGCGTCGGATCAAAGATCTGGACAGATTGCAGGCAGGTGCGATCTGGAGCGTCAGATTCAAATCTAATTGTGAAGAGGGAGGATGGATCTGAGGCGTCGGATTAACTGATCTAATCTGACGGCCGAGATCAAGATGGGATATGAAGAGTTATAACTCTTCATATCAATGGACGAGATTAAATGACCTTTAAAGGGTTATACCCTTTCATATGAACGGTCCAGATCTGTCTGAACCAAAGGGTACTTACCTCTTCACTCAGTATAAATAGAACCCTCCACTAAATCATTTCATTCATTCAAAGCATTGCAATCTAAAGCATTTGCACTCATCCATTCTCTGCATCGAGAGTCCAAAAAGCCTGCGAAAAGGTTTGCCGGTCTCGGAATTTGAAGTGCTACTATTCCGAGACGACGTCGTTGTATTTTGGAAATGAATTGCTGCTATCCGTGAGCACCAGTAGCGGAGCAATATCTTTTTACGGAGATAGTGTCAAACACTAGCCTCGACGTAATCCAATCAATTTGCTTTCTCCGAAAGCAACCTCCCGGAAGATCCGACGGTCGTAAATCGACTAAGTCAAATACCGAGGAGATACAAGTTGTCAAAGTTTCCGACAGTATGTAATTGAACAAATGATGCAGGACCAACACAACTCGCAATAGCACCTGAGCTTCAATGGATTATAATTTTTAACTCAGGTATTAGAATAAGGTATAGTTTTTTGAATCAAAGCTTGTTTAAAGACTTAAAGAGTGCTTGGTAAGCAAGTTTAGAAGGCGAAAATGGGAATGAAATTTATTTCATTCCTATTTATGATGCTTGGTAGTTGGTATACAAGAATCAGAATCAAAATATGGATATGATACCTTTGATTTTATAACCTAACCCCCACTAGGTTATCACTAAACCCATAAACCTTTCAATCAAAACCCATTATTATTCCTATTGCCGAATGTTATCACCTAAGTTTTAGATTTGTTACTGCGTGGAACTTATAATCGGTTAAGTTTCCGATCTGAAAAACTATGTTTAGGGCTTTTTTAGGTTCCGAATATATTTTTTACTTTTTTTGGTAATTTACATATTTTTGATATTTAGGATATTTTTAATTTTTTTCTTACAAATTAGGCTTTTGGGTCTATATAATATAAGCGTCCTATTTAATTATTTAAAAATTATCTTTTGTTATTGAAAAACTTTTATTTTCAATAAAACTTAGAGACACGATTTTTTTTTTTCATTTTCTTCACAAATTCTCTCTAACTTCAACCTGTAAAATCACTATTCTGCACAATCTTATAAATATATATAAAGTAAAACACTAAAATTTAAATATATATAAAGTAAAACACCAAAATCACTATTAAATATTTGATTCATTTATAATCTTATTCCTATATAGCTTCGAATATAATATTATTTTGTATAAATTAGCTCCAAAGTACTTTTATTTCGTATTATTAAAGCATCTTTGACATTGAATGCTATTTTTTGTTCAAATATTAAATTATGAATGAAATATATTTTTAAATTTTTTTTTCAAGAACGTCTTTTAAACTTTTTCTATTTATTTTTAAAATAATCCTGTATAAGTCTTTTAAAGAAATGATTTTAATATATTAAAAAAAAATATCTTCATATATGTGTTTCAATCACTTATATGACATATTTGTTTGTTTGATATATAATTCATAGGAAAATAATACTTAAATTAAAACTTTTTAGGGGTACAAGTATGATAACCAATGAATCTTAGGTTCAAAATGAAATTTACTCCTTTACTTATAATAATAACAGTGTTCAACAACCTTTTCATTGTCGATTTGGCTCGGCCCTTTATAACGTTGCCATCGAAGCTATGAGTGTCTTGCATGGTGCCTCGAATCCTTTCCATTTTCTAGGGCTATTTAATTCTCAGATCGATCCTATTCGTCTTGTTCCTCACTTTTGTCGCTTCCCCTGGAGTTCTTCGATCTCGTCGCCGATCTCTAATGAATTTCTTGTGTTCTTCTTCCTTCGCGTCCCCTTCTCTCTGCTTTACTCAGCCTCGCGTTCGATCCCTCTGAGCTGCCTTCTTGAACAACATCCGGCGGGTAATGATGGCATCGACGACGATCATCTCCCCGTCAATGGTTCTCCTTTCTGATCGTTCGGAGTCGTTGGAGTTTTTCTGCGTGCGACGCGAGGTCTGGGATAGGAGGACACTGCAGAGTGGATGCGGGCGCTTCTTGGGATGTCGCGTTCGGAGGCGTCGAATTTTCTGTAATTTGGAGGTGAGGTGAATCTCTTGCTGACAGTTTTGATTAATTTAAGGAAATCGGAAAAATGACTTTTTTTTTCACCGGGAAAAATTTATCAGTTAGATGGTTTAGGTGGTGAGCGATGCCTATCGGCATTTAACTTGAAATTGAAGTATCTAGGACTAGGAGTAATATTGCAGCTAGCGAACCAGACGCCAGTGGTGTAAAACATGTTCAAAAAGAAATTATATACATAGGCATCACTGGCACAGGAAGAGACACACTGACACACATACAAGTTCCGACTCTTATCTCCAGCAAATTGTTTCCTTCCAACAATAGACAGTTGCGTTCTTTATCTGAAGAGGAGAAATTCTGAATAATCTTATCTTCATCTCACATTTGCATCAAATATGAAATTTGCATTTTTTAAACTCCTGGTTTTAAGAACCATAGCTCGATTTGCCTCTTATGTTTCTTTGTTTGCTTTTACAAACGGTTGATGTTGTCAAGATGGTTTGAGCTGATTATCTCAACCTGTCGGCCTAGCTGGGTAGGCCGATTGTCAACTTTGTCTATGACCGCCCAAGTCTGAGTAGGAGAGGGAATTTGCCTAGCTGATTCGCCAAGTTGTCGAGTCGGCGAGTGCTCCGTGTCGAGTCATTGAAACTGGTGTCGAAGGCTCGAGTTTGAGTGGATTGCGTGAGGAGTGTCGCCCTAGGAACAAAGACGCTGTCTTGCAGCGAGACAATCTCCTTAAAGCAGTTTCTTCCCCTCCGGCGGTGCTAAGAGGTCACGTTTGGATGCCTGTTTTCCAATGATAAAACGGCGAAACCACGAACACAACCTAGCACAGATTGTCGTGACGAGTTGAGCGTATACCTGAACGTTATCACGAGTATTTGCCCAATGAAGAATTGCAAAGAAGAATGAAAGAGGAGAAGAAGGGGATCAGATGGAAAGAGCTCTCTTTCTGGTTTGCTTTTCCTTTTCTTGCTTCTGTTTTTTCAAAGAAAGCTTCACAAGCTTACTTTTCCTCATGCTTGCTTATGCTCCCTTATAAAAGAGTGCCCACTCTCCTGGTCTGATTAATATGCATTAGCATTCACACAAGAACCCTTGGCTTGCAGCAATCCTGGCATTCACACCCCTTCATGCACTATTGATCAGTTGTAATGCCACTCGACCAATGTGGGACTAATAACCCACAAGTCGAATTTCCATTCACATTTTTCCAACAGTTGGTCCCTTGAAGGAGCACGACATTAAGAGGCCACACATTGTTAGTTGCCAATGAGAAGTTTAGATAAGCCACATTAAGATAACTCATTAGGCGTGCCATAATTCCCTAATCGATGTTTCAGACTATAAATAATTGTGATTAGTGGAAGATATTGTTTTTGCAAAGAAAATCTTTTGTGCGGATTGTGAAGTTTTCAGCAAATAAATTCAAACTTTGCGGTTTGTACAGGGGCAAGGCAGAATCCTTTCTTACCGAATAGGTAGTAGGAACTATGGTCATCCTGGTTGTAGACATAATAACTAGATGAGAGCAGGTGTGATCCAGAAAATAAGAAAATGTACTCCGTGGCATGTGTTGGTGATGTCTTCAGTGCTACTAGTAGCAGAAAGAAGGATTGGACATAAGATGTTCTGAAAGGGCATCTGCCAATTTTCAGAAAGAGAAGAGTTATAAATCAAGGGTATAAAATTATCTAGATTGTGGATATGATTGTCACACTACATTTCACTCCCAAAGCAGGTACTCTTCCATTCAATACTGTGTCAAAAAGTTGGAGATCAGTCCCAAGGAGCTGTCCGTTTGACGCATCTGTAACTAGATAAAGTTGATAAGAATTATAAGGATCAAGGCTTACTAACAATAATTGCTTCAGAGAATCTATGCTATCATTGTCAACGAATCACACTTTGTTTACCCAAATATCTCAGCACACATATATAATAAACATAAATAATATATATATATATATATATATATTTTCCTTCTGAAACACAATTACCTTGGGTATAGTTATGCATCATTATTTCTTTAACATGTAACCAAGGATTGTAGCCCAAGGAGCATTATGTTTGAGATGTGTTCTGAGGCATGGGGATTGCTGGTACCTTTGTGAAATATTTTGTGTATTGCTCGTTCAGAGCATTCTGTTCCAACTGAGCTGAACCTAAAGTTTCACTTAAATACATGCTCATCCTTATGGAAATTGAAGGATTAAACCATTGGGAAACTTCCAATCCACTTCTAATCATGCTTAGTCACCATCGTAGAGTTCTCTATTATGCATGCGAGAAGACATTTTTGAGTCTCATGTACTCCTTTTTAACCACCGATGCCATCCAAGCCCGGATGAAAAGGCGAGGTTGCATGGTAGGTGCGGCCAATGTGATTTCACAAATGTTCAATGAATATCAATCAATGTATCTTTTTCTTATATTGATTTAGTTTTGATTATACAAAATTGAGATTTTAATTCATTTGTTTTTCTAAATAATAAGTTAGAATTTTTTTTATTGAATTGTGATTATTTATTGTCGTGTGAGTTTGCAAAGCAAATATTAACATGAGATATAATAACTAGATTATTGTTATAGGAAGTTTATTACAACTTTATATATGGATGATGTGGTGGTTATTAGGTATTAGAATACCACCTACTGCACATGCAAGGTTCTTCATGGAATCATATTATTTATGGGCACATTCAAGTGAAAATTCTTCTTGTTAATTTCCTTACATGTTTGGCGAGGAAACAAACCGGTAGCATTTCCAAATTCATCCTTTGACACCTAAAGTTTTTCTCTAAATTTTAAATGCCAGGCCTGGGCCATCATGGTCTTAATGATTGAAACATCTCATTTAAATAGTGATTGAAAATTATAATAGATCCGCATAAGAAGAGGAGAGTGGCAGTAGAATGACAAAAAGGTGATTCCTTATATCCTCATCTTGTTCTTGGACACCCAATATTGCTTCTTCCTCTTTGAGATGTGCTAGCAACACCTGAAGTTGCTTTGCCATCTTTGAAATATGGAACCACCTGTTGTTCCTTCTTTCTTCAGATATGGTAAGGTGGAAAGTCTGTTCTTTTTTTTTTCCTTCTCCTCCTCCTTTGCTTCTTGTTATTCTTCCCTGGTCACTCCTCTTGATTTGGTTCTACAGACACCATCTTTGCATTATGTATCAATATGCCAATGACACCTTGATACCATCTTGTTTCGAATAGTGACCAAAAAGGCAAGACAAGGCTTTGAACTTTTATTTTCCTTTTCACAATAAGTTCTTTGTCTTTGGTAATTGAGGCAAAAAATGGTCTTCTTTTGATCCTCTCCTCCCTTAATCCTTAGTTTGCTCCTCTTCAACATCATTTTCTGTTAATCTTTTATTTCTCTCAATTAATTTGCATCCTAGTGTGCCTCAAAGCATGGTTTTGAAAATAATTTATTTATATTTCTTTCACAAATTTTAATTCTTTGCATTAGAATTTAATTGAAGATACATAATGATTGCAACAAATATACATTGATCAAATCAAATTGTTTTAGAATTTTTTTTATTCAGTTTAATTTAGAGGGTTTGAAAAAAAAATCAAATTTAAATTTAATTTATTAAAAAATCTTTAATCTAATATTCCAAATATGATTTAGTTGAGTATAAATATAAAATTAATAGAATTTAGTTACCAAATTTTAAAGTTAATTTAATCCCCAAATATAATATTTTACGTCTCCAAAATTGAAAAAAGTTGGATTTCTCTATATATGTCCACTCTAAAATTGTAATTATATGGAAGAAATAAAACCGAATTAAAATTAAATTTGAAATTTTGAATTGTTTCATTGCATTAAAGAGTTTTGTTTAAATTTATTAATCAAAGTACAAGAAACAAAGGGATATTTAATTTATAAATTTTAAGCACAATTACATAAACCTACAAAAATATACGCTCATTTTAAAAGCTAAACAATGACAATTAATTAAGATTAATTAGTAAATAAATTAAAGGTTAACATGACCAAATCACAAACTGAATTATTTAAAAATAAAACATGATTCAGAATGAGAAATGAATTGTTATCTTAAATATTTTTTTATTGAATTTTTAGATATGTAGCAGATTTAATCTGCAACGCTATGAAGCTTGATGTCTACAAAAATTGAAATGAACAAGTTTTTGCTGAAATGTTAAAAATTATTAACTTATAGCATTTTTGAACATGAAGGTCTCTAGGTTCTTCAAATATCAAATATGGAATTGCTTCAATATTACAAAATTTGAAAGCAAAGCAATGAAAGATTCTTGGTTGCTTAATATCACTACAAAATGTTCCATTTTTTCCATTGCTTATTCTAACATTCTAGTTGCAAAAGTTGAGTAAATTAGAAGCATGTCATTAATCCTGAAATGGTTTTGGGTTTCCTCGTTAAACTTATTAATCAACTATTGCTCACGCTAGATAAAGGTGACAATGGCAAATAAAGGATGCAGAGTATGATGTCAAAGGCAAGTTTGTGTAAGATGGCGGAAGTGCTAGAGGGGAGGGGGTTGAATACAATAAAAAACTAGTTTGAAATTTGAGTTATCTAAGTAATGAATACAATGAAAATTAATATTTTTAATGGTTTAAAAAGTGTTCTAAAAATTTACATTGTGAATATACAAGTTAAAAAAACTATCAAGTCAGAAAGTTATGCAATAAGAAAAGAAAAATGTAGCGACTCGGCCCCTCTAGCCCCATCAGGCGGCTCTCTAGGTCGTGCCCTACGGTCTTCCCACTCTCGACAGTGGATTTTTGCCTTCCCTAGATTCGAACCCTAGACCTCCAGGACAAGTACAAAGGTTCCTTGAATCTGGTAGCCAAGTACAAAGGCTCACTTGGCTACCAGATTCAAGGAACCTTTGTACTTGTCCTGGAGGTCTAGGGTTCGAATCTGGGGAAGGCAAAAATCCACTGCCGGGAGTGGGAAGACCGTAGGGCACGACCTAGAGAGCCGCCTGATGGGGCTAGAGGGGTCGTGTCGCTACAAAAAGTAGATACGAACACAAGCATAACTCCGGCCTATGGACTTATTGTTAGGTTCTGTAGCAAAAATTAAACAATAAAATACGCAGCGGGCTAATGAACCCACCAGAGATCCAAGCAAATTCTAATTACATCGTAGATTTTGTAAAGATGTTATCTCTTGATGCGTAAAACCCTTTTGCTTATATGGAGAGTTTGTTCAATTTGCTCGCGATCAGAACATTCGCGTCTCTAGTGGTATCCACATGAGTACAACTGTCGCCCTTCTCATAAGGACAATTGGAGTCTCTCAAAAGTTACATGCACGAAGTGCTAGCTACCATGCATATATATAGGTTAAGATAAAATCATAACTTTTAAGGTTATCTTATTAGATGAGATATGTTCGTCACCATCAAATCTTATCTAATAAAATTTTATAAAGCGTGACCAAGTCTTATCTAATAAGACTCAAATAAAACATGGTCAAATCTTATCTAATATGATTTTATCTAATAACGTGGCCAAATCTTATCGACTAAGATATTATCTAATAACGTGAGTTTTATTGGTTTGGATTTATTTGAAAAAACTCAAATAAATATTAGATTAACCATTGATCTAATAAGTTTAAGATTCAATTAGATTAACCCATTAATCTAAAAAGATCCAAATAGATTAAAGTGGTACTTTGATTGTATTCCCAACAATCCTCTCTTCAAATGAAGGACCCCCATTAATGTAACAAGTTTAAAATCCAAAATTAATTTCGGACTTAAACTTAGACTCGCTTTATTTTAATCATATTAAAATAAAACAAACTCCAAAATTAATACGCTCTTTGTGTGTGACCCAATAAATTCTCATAACATTGGCAGTGACTCTAAAATCACATTTTAAAGACACATGCAATAAGTGACATCTAACAATATATCATTTCTATTTAAGCGACGAGAATGTCATAGATCCGACCTAACCCGTTTATGACTATTGTATAACTTAGTCCTTTTATCCATGATATCTAGATTGATTTACGAAGTATAAATCGTGTCATTCTTTTATTAATCTATGTGCTTCTTGATCTCTAAGTAGACTTAACCAAATAAATTCAATATCTCATATTGACTTATTTGAGCATGACCATACATTTCAATAGTCCTACTCAATCAAGGGACTACAAATATCACTTCTGTTATATGAAAGGGACAATTCCATCTATATCACTCACATCCCTTCACATAACTTATTGTATACCTAGTGAATCACTTTATAATCGACTTTGTTATAGGTGACGTCTATCGATAGTAAAGTATGCAACTCCTTATGTAGGGAACTGTAGTGCCAATAGTCATTATGAGAATGTTTATGACACTCATATAATAATCTATGAAACATTCTTATGGCAGGTCAGTTTAGTATATATTCTCTAATATATACTCACGTGTTAATTTAATATCTTATATCAATGACTTGAGTGATTTAGTTATCAGTTATCCTATATGCTAGTTCAATGTATTAATATTTCCTTGTATATTAATACTTGATTGGGAATTTTTTGAGAGTAGTATTCTATATATATATCTATAGTCTCTCATAATCAATTCAACTAATTGATATGTTATAGAACAGAATATATCACTCTAGGACATTATTATATTTATTCAAAATTGCACATATATAAATGTAATAAACACAAAATGTTGTTTTTTTATTAAAATATGATACAATAGTCCCACATCAATCATCTCATGATTAGAGCTAATAAGTATCTAATACCTAGTGACCTAGTGTGACCATCATGCTTTCTTTGTGTCAAAGCCTTGGTCAGTGGGTCCGCAATATTATCATATACTCTGCATATTTTCACATCTCCTTTATCGATAATCTCTCGAATGAGATCGAACCGCCGAAGTATGGTTTGAAACTTTGAATCGCTGATGAGACCTTGGTTTCGCTATTATCACAATAGAGGTCAATTGGATTAGCTATGCTAGGAACTATTTCAAGTTCTGGAATAAACTTTCTGTTCCAAACAACTTCTTTTGCTGCAACAATATACTCAGCCTCTGTGGTAGAATCAACAACTGTGTCTTGCTTTGAACTCTTCAAGCTTACAACACTATCATTTAAGCAAAACACATACCCTGATTGCGATCTTGAGTTTTCCTTGTTAATTTGGAAGCTTGCATCGCAGATCTTTTGTGTATTTGGCGAGTTTGGTCGATCTGAGTGTGATCAAAACGTTCGCTCCTCTAGCAATATTCACAGGAGCACAACCGCCGCTCGTCTCACGAGCACAATTGGAGTCTTTCAAAAATTACATGCACGTAGTGCATCTACCATGCATATATATAGGTTATAATAAAATCCTAACTTTTAGGCTTATCTTATTAATAAGATATGTTTGCCACCATCAAGTCTTATCTAATAAAATTTTATAAAACGTGGCTAAGTCTTATCGAATAAGATTTAAATAAAACGTGACTAAGTTTTATCTAATAAGACTTTATCTAACAACGTGGTCAAATCTTATACACTAAGATATTATCTAATAACGTGGGTTTTATTTGGTTTGGATTTATTTGAAAAACTCAGATAAATATTAGATTAACCATTAATCCAATAAGTTTAAGATCCAATTAGATTAACCCATTAATCTACTAAGTTGAAGATCCAATTAGATTAAAGTGGTATTTGATTATATTCCAACACTTGTAAGGTGATTTTCCCTTTGAAAAAAATCCACTATATTTTCTCTTTCTTAAAAATCATTTGAAGATGGAAAAACCTTTTACAAAACCTTAGACAACAAAATATAAATAGTTGAGATGGCAAGGATATGAAGATTGAAGGTAAAGACTTTAAGTTTAGAAACAAAAACGAGAATCACAACTAGAATAACAAAAAACTGCAAAAACAAAATCAAACTGCAATGACAACTAGAATAACAAAAAAAGTGCAAAAACAAAAACAAACTGCAACAAAGAGCTGAGAATCCGAAATGTTATTGTAGATAAAGCACTTATTGTTACTTCTTGATGTTGTTTTTGAGTTGCCTTGGCTTGGTATTTATAGAGTAAAGTTGATAATGATCACTGATCCACTATTTTCAAAACTCTATCCGTAACAATTATTGCCTTTACATGATTCTCTATCAAACCAATTGATTGTTTCAACTTTAGTCAACTCAACTACTTATTAGCAGACTAAACTCGACCAGACTTCGACATGGCTCAGTGAATCATGCCTTGGATCGCGGTTGATTCTTATGCTAGTTGTGTCATTAGTCGATGTTGACTATTTTGCTCCACTAGTCGACTAAAGCAAATATATTTGTGATCGATTCCCTTGGATTACAGTCAATTCTTTTTTTTGACTATGTCATTAGTCGATTAATCTAGATTCAAATCTATCCATAATTCAATCTTTTGATGATTACTCCACCAATTGACTGGTCTACCATCATGAGTTGACTCCAGGAGACTTCTTTAAATAATCTTGTTTAACGGTTATAATAATTTGAATTTAAATAATTAGTTTGCTGAATTACCATTCAGTTGTTTCAACTTGGAATGGAAACCATTCTATTGTAAGTTTCATCAACTAGGCAAAGTAGTCGACTCGAAGTGACCATCTGTCAACTAGCTCGTTGACTTTTGTCCAGTCTTTGCCTAAGTAAGAGAACTACCTTGCCTAAAATATAGGTCGCTCTCTTATAACTCACTTGTCTTGACATTACCTCATGGTTTTTTTCCATGCTAGGCATGGTTTAAAATCTCGATATGGTTTCGGTATGGTATTATGCCGTGTCGATATGATTTTTGTATTTTTAAATATCAGATATATTAATTAAAAATAAAAAATTAATCTAAATATTAAAAAAATAAAAAATATTTTTTTTAAAAAAGAAAAAAAATGAGATTGGAGCGCTCCTATCCTGTTTTGAGTATCCCTACTATAACTAGAAGTTGATTGAAATTGTTAATATAAATTTAATTATTAAAACTTATAGATTAAATTTAAGTTTGATCTTGCACGCGGAGGGTTGGGGAGGCCGCGATCGCCGAAATGACAAATTTTGCCTAGCAATATGAAATTTTAAACCATGATACTAGGTACTTGGTTGTCCTTGACCTTCCGAGTTCTTTGTTTGCTAAGAGGCCTTACCTTTAGATCTTCTATATCTGCAAGATAGTTGGTCCACCTTGATCTATACTTTCTTTACTAAGTGTTTAGTCGACCTTGAGCCCATAGTTGTTGTACTTTCCATATCTATATCTAGTAGCACTTGCGAGACTTTCTTTAGTTGAGCTCAATCCACTTAGACTGCAATGTAAGTATCAAGAAAATCTACACATACACGCAAGGTTGTAAAAATCGCTAGGCGGTAGTCGGGCGGAGGACTACCGCCTAGCGCCTAGTCGGCGCCTCCTAGGCGGCGCTAGGCGGCATTAGGCGACACCACGGTGGGGTGCGCCTAGCTCCTAGGCGGCGCCTAGGCGGCCACCTAGGCCGACTTTTACAACAGTGCATACAAGCACTCAATGTGAGACAATAATATAAACCTAACTTTAAACCTTTGCCAACCACATTAAAACAATATGGTTGGACTTGACCATATGGTGCATGGTGCATGATTACGCAATAGTTTATTGTGGTGAAATCATAAGAGAGGAGGGGCAAAATAATTCTTTCTATTAGCTATATAAATATATATCCTAATTTGTATTTTACCTAACATACAAATTATTTCCTAGAATAGAATCCTAATTTATTTCCTAGAATAGACTCCTAACTTTATATATAAATAGACCTTACATCTTGTAACTTTTGTGTATTGAGAATTCTCTTATTGTAACATGGTATCAAAGCATTAGGTTTCCACCGCCGCTTCTCCTCTCTCTTTTCCCTTTTTTTTTCTTTTGGCGCTTTGCACGATTTCTTTTCTCCCCTCTTTCAGCGCTTCACCTCTTCGTACGAACCCATCGCCAGGATTTGCTTCATTGCCGTTCGCTGCTTCATCGCCGGTCGCCACCTTTGTTCGTGCGAAGGGATTAATCTAGGGCTTGGCACTAGAAGGAAGAATTGAACCTCCTTCGACTTGCAGTTCGCCTCTTATCAATCTCACATCTGTTACAATTTACTTTCGACGCCGATCTAGGGCTTTTTATCATTAACGTCCACTGTTGCCTTCGTCCTTCATTGGGCTTCCTCTCAGTGCTTGGTTCCTGTCCTGTTGTTGTGTTTTCTCGTATCCTGCTTCACTGCTGTTGGCGTATTCACCATAGTTGTGCTCTCTTCTATTGAAGTGTTTATGCTTATCTTGTTGATGCTTTTTGTCTTTCCGATACAAGCTTTAGATCTGGTGTTGCTCTTCTTCCCTTCTTTGTTCGCCTCCCTAGTTGCAAAGTTAGTTGTTGCCGTGATTGATTTGAATCTTCCTTTCGATTTTTCTTTTGTTTTATTTCTATGGCAGAAAATAAGACTTCCATTATAACGGATGTGGTGCCTATAATGTCTAAGATCACGGACTATAAGTTAAATGGTTCAAACTATTTGGACTGGAGTAAGACCGTTCGTTTTTATCTACGAAGTATTGATAAAGATGGTCATTTGACCGATGACCCTCAAGATGATTTGAAGCAGACATGACTTAGAGAGGATGCTCGCTTGTTTCTTCAAATTCGGAATTGTATTGATAATGAGGTAATTGGTTTAATCAATCACTGTGAATTTGTTAAAGAATTGATGGATTATCTAGAATTTCTGTATTCTGGAAAAGGGAATCTCACCTGCATAATGAGGTTTGAAAAGCTTTTTACCGTGTGGAAAAATAAGATCAGCCTCTGATTAATTATTTTATGGCTTTCAAAAAGACATATAAAGAGCTAATATGTTGCTGGCCTTTTGCCCTGATGTAAAGGTTCAACAACGCCAACGGGAGCATATGTCTGTCATTAGCTTTCTTGCTGGCTTATCTCCTGACTTTGAGTCTGCTAAATCACAAGTTCTCTCTGGATCTGAGGTCACCTCATTAGAAGATATGTTTAGCCGCATTCTCCGTACAGAAAATACCACACATGTTCCACTTAGTGGTGCTTTGGTGAGTCGCAATACTAATTATGTGCCAAAAAAATCAACTAATGGAAACAAAGGAGGCTCACAAGATTTTGAAACTCGAACGTCAAATTCTAGTGGTATTATATGCAACTATTGTCGTAAGCCGGGCCATACAAAGTTTGAGTGCAGTAAACTTCAGTACAAGAATCAACAAAAACACTTGACTCATATTGCATCTACTAATGATATCCTTGACAAATCAGTTCTTATCTCTGCAGATGAATTTGTCAAGTTCTCTCAATATCAGGAATCACTTAAGTCTTCATCTTCCTCTGTCACTGCTATTGCTGATTCAGGTAATCACAACACATGTCTTGTTTCGTCATCCTCTAAGTGGATCATTGATTCTGGTGCCACGGATCGTATGACAGGTAATTCTAGTCTCTTCTCTACTTTTTCACACAAATCTAACACTCCTATCGTTACTTTGGCTGATGGATATTCATCTTATGTTCGTGGGTCTGACACTATCAATTCTACTCCTTTGCTTTCCTTATCCTCTGTCTTACGTTTACCTAATTTATCTTTTAATTTGCTCTCTGCCAGCCAATTAACTTGTAATCTTAACTGTTGCATCTCATTTTTTCCCGATCATTGTTTATTTCAGAATCTTTTGACGAAGAAGATTATTGGTAAAGGATATGAGTCTGGAGGTCTTTATATTCTTAATCCACCTGTCCCAAGATCTTTCGCTTGCTCGAGTGTAACTACTCCTTTCGAGGCTCATTGTAGGTTAGGTCATCCATCTCTTCGTTCGCTTAAGAAGCTTTGCCCATAATATAGTAGAGTGCCTTCATTAGATTATGAGCCATGTCAGTTTGCAAAACATCACCGTCTTAGTTCTAGTCTAAGAATAAATAAACGTGCTATTATACCTTTTGAGTTGGTTCATTTCGATATTTGGGGTCCTTGTCCTATTTTGTCTAAACCTGATTTTAGGTATTTTGTCACTTTTATGGATCATTATTCTCGTGTAACCTGGTTATATTTAATGAAAAATCGTTCTGAGTTATTTTCTCTATTTTGTGCATTTGTGCTGAGATTAAGACTCAATTCAATACGTCCATCCGCACTCTGCGAAGTGATAATGCCAGGGAATATACATCTAGTCTATTTCAAACTTATATGAGTCAGAATAGTATGCTTCATGAAACCTCTTGTGTTGATACTCTATTCCAAAATGGTGTGGCTGAGCATAAGAACAAACAACTTCTTGAGACTGTACGGGCCTTTTTATTTCAAATGAATGCTCCCAAGTCTTTTTGGGCAGATACGGTTTCTATGACATGTTTTCTCATTAACTACATGCCTTCATTTGTTCTTCATGGTGTGATTCCTTATAAAATTTTGTTTCCCAATAAGTCGTATCCTGTCAATCCTAAGATATTTGGTAGCACTTGTTTTGTTCGGGATGTTCGTTCACATGTCACTAAATTAGGTCCCAAGTCTTTAAAGTGTATCTTCCTTGGTTATTCTCGTCTTCAAAAAGGTTATAGGTGTTATTGTCCCAATATTAACAAATATCTTGTCTCAATTGATGTTACCTTCATGGAAGACACACCTTATTTCCCATCCTCACTAATCCCGACTTCTCAAAGGGAAGATGATGATCTATTGGTATATTCTATCACAACCTCTACACCTATTTCGGAATCGGCTTTGGTCAAGCCTCCTATTATTCAAGTATACTCTAGGCGTCAACCTCTTGATTCATGTCCTGCACCTACTACTTCGTCATCAGATCCAACTTCGAGTGACGATCTTCCTATTGCATTTTGTAAAGGTAAACGCCAGTGCACTTACCCTTTTTCTTCTTTTATTGCTTATAACGACATGACGTCTTCTTCTTGCTCTTTTATTGCTTCACTCGACTCTATTTCTATTCCTAAAAATGTCCGTGAGGCCTTAACTCATCTTGGTTGGAGAGATGCAATGATAAAGGAAATGAAAGCCTTGGATGATAATGGTACTTGGGGCTTGGTTGATCTACCTTCAGGAAAATGAGCTATTGGATGCAAATGGGTATTCACAGTTAAAGTCAATCTAGATGGGTCAGTTGCAAGACTAAAAGCTTGTCTTGTTGCTAAGGGTTATGCTCAAACCTATAGTGTGGATTATTCTGAAACTTTCTCTCTTATTGCAAAGTTGACATCAATTCGATTATTTATTTCATTGGCTGCTACTTATCATTGACCTTTATATCAACTTGATATCAAGAATGTTTTTTTTTTCATGGTGATCTTCAAGAGGAGGTGTATATGGAGTAACCTCCTGGTTTTGTAGCTTAGGGGGAGATGAGGCGAGTTTGTTGTCTTCAGAAATCTTTTTATGGTTTGAAACAGAGTTCTCATGCTTGGTTTGGAAAATTTAGTCAAATTATTGAAAAATTTGGAATGACGAAAAGCAAGTATGATCATTTTGTATTCTAGAAGCAGTCAGGAGCGGGTATTATTCTGTTAGTTGTGTATGCGGATGATATTGTTATTACTGGAAGTGATACTATGGGAATTTTATCCCTCAAATCTTTCTTTCTTACTCAGTTTCATATAAAAGACTTAGGGATGCTAAAGTATTTCTTAGGTGTTGAAGTTATGAGATGTACAAAAGGTATATTTCTATCTTAAAGAAAATATGTTCTTGACTTATTAATTGAGATAGGAAAATTAGGGGGAAAGCCTTGTAGTACTCCAATAACTCAAAACGTGGACCTCACAGTAGATGGAGAACTATTTGAACATCCAGAGAGATATAGAAGGTTGGTTGAGAAGTTGAATTATCTTACTGTGATACATCTAGATATTGCATATTCGGTTATCGCCATTAATCAGTTTATGTCATCTCCAACAGTTCATTATTGGGCAACGCTAGAGCAAATTTTGTATTACTTGAAGGGAGTACTCGGACGGGGTATCGTATATAAAAATCATGTGCACACTCATATTGAATGTTTTTTAGATGCAGTTTGGGCAGGTTCTAAAATGGATAGAAGGTCTACTTCAGGTTATTGTATTTTCGTTGGAGGAAATTTAGTTTCATGGAAGAGTAAAAAGCAAAACGTTGTATCACAGTCCAATGCATAGTCAGAATATAGGGCTATGACACAGTCTGTGTTGAAATAATGTGGATATATCAACTATTTACTGAAGTAGGACTTAAAATTTCAGTATCAGTAAAATTGTGGTGTGATAATCAAGCTGCTATTCACATTGCATCAAATTCCGTGTTTCATGAGTGAACTAAGCACATTGAAATTGATTGTCATTTTGTTCGTGAAAAAATTCAACGAGATTTGATCACTACAAGGTATGTAAAAACTGGAAAACAATTAGGGGGCATTTTCACAAAAGATTTAAATAGGGTCCGGATTGATTATTTTTGTAACAAGTTGGACATGATTAATATCTATGCCCCAACTTGAGGGGGAGTATTAGTTATATAAATATATATCCTAATTTGTATTTTACCTAAAATATAAATTATTTTCTAGAATAGAATCCTAATTTATTTCCTAGAATAGACCCCCAACTTTGTATATAAATAGACCTATTTATTTCATAGAATAGATCTCTAACTTTGTATATAAATAGACCTTACATCTTGTAACTTTTATGTATTGAGAATTCCCTTATTGTAACACTTTCTTTTGGGGTAAGAAAGAGAAGAGGATATCTAAAGAGGGTTACAGGTGAGTAGTGGTGTTTGCGAGTGGAAAGGAGGAAACATTGTGGGCTATTGCAGTGAAGAAAAAAATGGGGATTTTTTTTCTTCAATAAACCCCAAGACCAACATATCCAACCAGGCTAACTCAAGACGATTTAGCATCACTTCAGCCAAAATTTCTTAGAATTGAGTCAATGCGAGCCAAATATAAACTCAAAGCAAACCCAATCAATCTCAACTCAATATTACCTTCAACGGGTCAATCTAACCCCAACTTAAATCTAAATTGGATGTAAATACCAAAAAATAAACCTAAACACTTCTAGTTCAACTATATATTTCTTTTTACCTTCAATTATCTCACTAATCCCCTAACAGCCCATTATTATATTGCCAGTATAATATCAATCTCTAGCATCTTGAATGTGAGGCTTGTTAATTAATAAAACATGATTGATCCTCACTTCCTCTCATTATTCATAAAAAAGATACTTTTCTATATTTTTCTTAATATAGTCTAATTTGGAGTAAATGTTCTGTAAAGATTTAAGCTTGGTTTCAATTTTTTTTTACTGAAAGAGTTTGAACCTTTTCCATTTTCTCTTCTTAAATGTGAACTTAGTTTGAATATCTATTAAAGCTTTGAGAATTGATAATGCCATGGAATATTTTTCTCATACTTTTTAATTCTTCCTCTTTAGCTAGGTATCTTTTTTCATTCTTCATGCCTTTATTTATCTCAATAGACTAGAATCGTACTTGAGTGAAAAAATAACATATAGTTGTGCTATTACTTCATGTGGGAGTTCCTTTTAAGTTTTGGAATATTGCTATTCTCATTGTATGTTGTTTTATGAATCATGTAGTTTCTATCATTCTTTATGGTTAAATACCCTTCATGTTTTTTCCCCTGGCAATCACGGTTTCTACCTCTTGTGTTTGGGAGTTCTTGTTTTGTTCCTCTGTAATCTTCAAGTAGAGTTAATTTTTTCACTTAGGTTTCTCATAGCTATTCTTGCAATAGAAGGGTAAAGATGTTACTCTCCTGAAGTGCATTGATGCTTTACTTTTGCACTGCTTCCCTACTGCACCATTTTCTTCTTGAATCTATTATTGAGATTCTTTTTATTCCTATGCTATTCTTCCTAGTCCTACTTCATTATTTGTCTCTTTTCACCATTCTTTATAACAATGATAACAACACAAGAAGATCTATAATAGAATGTTAAATGTCTGGTCACAAGCATTACTTGAGACTATGTTGCTCTTCAACACCATCTACTATCCAGGATCCCACCTCTAATTTTGTTCTCCCTATTTTCCGAAGTAAGGGTACTCATAGGTAAGCTTCAAAATGTCTACCCACATTAGAGTTTTTGATCTTTAATTGAAACAATACTATTTTAGTATCGTGCTGATGTTTTGAGATATGGTGAAGCTGGCAAATTAGAGGTGGAAGGAGGAAGAAGATGAAAAAGAAGATATGATATTTATATTGTATTCAATCAATTTGACATTATATAAAATGGTTGTTTGGTGCACGAAGCTCTCGCGTACCACATTAGATGTATTGTACATAGCCTTACTCTGCATTGCAAGAGACTATTTTTACCACTTGGACCCATGATCACAAGGTCACATACTATTGTACCAAGGCTCTTCTTTAATTTTGATATTATATAGAAAGAAAAGAGCAGTCTGGTGCACGAAATTCCTGCCAATGAGGGGTCCTGGGGAATGGTTGAATTGAACTATATTAGATCTATTGCATGCAGTCTTATCCTGCATTGCAAGAGACTGCTTCTATGACTCAAACCCATAACCATAAGGTAACACAATAATAATTTTACCATTGTGTCAAAGCTCCCTTCAATTTTGACATTATATAAGGTACAAAAATAAAATAATAACATTATCTCAATTTAAGTGTTGTAGCATGTAAGGGGTGCTGAGTATTAGCATATTCATTGACATGATTAATACGATAACATAAGAGACATTGCTCGTGTGAGTGTTATTGGTTTCAGTAATTTATGAAAACAATACGCTTTAACTATGTC
>JAGFNQ010000735.1:0-20900 GCA_024364735.1 Boesenbergia rotunda
AACTCGTCGTAGTGTTTGGTTGTAACTCGCATATTGAAGAATTCTTCAAAGAATTCTGATTCGAAATCTGCCCACGCCATCTGGTTTACTTGTCTCTTGGTCCTGACCCTCTCCCACCACATTCTGGCATCCCCAGAAAGGCAGAATGATGCGCACTTGACCTTCTCATGCTCCGGCCAGTCCAGCAGTTCCAGTGTACTTTCCACCGTCTTGAACCATGCCTGGGTGTCCCAAGGTTCACCGGTACTCGAGAAATTCTCCGGTTTCAGTCTTAACCACTGGATCAAATAAGCCTCCTGTCGTGCGACAGTGGTCGA
Source organism: Boesenbergia rotunda (assembly GCA_024364735.1). Taxonomy (NCBI): domain Eukaryota; kingdom Viridiplantae; phylum Streptophyta; class Magnoliopsida; order Zingiberales; family Zingiberaceae; genus Boesenbergia; species Boesenbergia rotunda. The sequence continues at coordinate 318 of JAGFNQ010000735.1, forward strand.
GTTCGGCGGAGGAGTGTGTGTAACCGTAGGCGCCACCGGCGCAGCAGTCTGATTCACTGGTGGAGTAGTAGAATTTTCCTGTTGGTTCATTAAGGTGTTAATAATTTGTTGCTGCTCGGTAACCTGACGTTGGAGCTGGGTTACTAATTGCATCAGGTCAAGCATTGGAGTCGTCTTGTTAAGACGGTTACTCTGTCTTCTAGCCATGCTTTTCTTCACCAAAGACAAGTATGGCTAATATCAGTTTCTTTTCTACCCCTATATTATTCTAAATATTTAATTCCTAAAATAAGATAAAGTATCATTCATCGTTACATATCGTAACGTACTTTTCATCATAAATACCGTTCATCCTGGCATACCTTAAAATCATAAGACATCTTCCTACTATAAGATATGTAAAGAGGTACTTACTTGGAAGCGGCAGGAAGAGGGCTTGATGTGTGTGTAGTGAGATGGTTACTGCTCTGATACCAACCTGTAACGCTTGTTTTTTATTTCTTTTCATAAAGCGGCGTTACGTTAACATACTTAGGGCATGTAGACATCATAATGCAGCGGAAACCTTTAACTTACACCTACATGCACTTACTACCCTTCCTAACATCATAACATGGGAACTTGGCATATTAACTTTATACCTAACATCATATCATGTCATACTTAGCATCATGTCATACTTATCATCATGTCATTCTTAGCATCATGTCATACATAGCATCATGTCATAGAGTCACATTCAAGCACATACTAGTAGAGGTAAAGTTCTATCATCAAACGAGCAAACATATGGTCTCGTGGCCAAGTCACTATCACACACATACTTTATTGCCCTCCTGCTGCTTCCTTACGGTCCCCTTGCGTGATCTGCGGTATAAGAAAAATAAGACTATAAGCACACAGGCTTAGTAAGACTCTTTCCTACTCACTAAAACCATTCATCACTTAATCATGAGCATCTTAACATTAACATACTTAGTGCTTTACTCAGCACATAAGTCTTTATGAGCACTTAGCATACCTTTGACATGACTTGAACATAACTTAGTCACTTTCATAGCATAGCATATACATAAACATAAAAACATTCATGGCTTGGCATAATACTTGGCATAGACATAAACATCATAAACATTCATAGCATGGCATAATTCTTGGTATAGACATAAACATAATAACATAACCTCAGAAACATTCCTAACATGAACCTAAATAAAATCATGGCATCCGAACTTAGCATAAACACAATTAAATCATGGCAACATAACTTAGCATAGACATAAATAAAATCATAGCATTCTATCCTAGCATAAACATAATTAAATCATGGCATCATAATTAACACGAGCATAAATAAAATCATGGCATTCTAACCTAGCGTAAACATAATTAAATCATGGCATCCTAACCTATCATGAACATAAATAAAATCATGGCATTCTAATTAACATAAACATAAATAAATCATGGCATCCTAAACTATCATGAACATAAATAAAATCATGGCATTCTAATTAACATAAACATAAATAAATCATGGCATCCTAAACTATCATGAACATAAATAAAATCATGGCATTCTGACTTAGCATAAACATACATAAAATCATTTGCATAAACATACCTTGCATAAACTTACTTTGCATAATGTTCTTATCATAAGTATAATGCATAACATGGATGAATGCATGTGGCAATTGCATATATATATAAGGATGCTTAATCTTTAAAAACATGCTTTTAAATACTTTAACATAATCATAACATTCATTGGGCCCTGGCTTGTACCACATTCATTCATCATATGCGCGCATCCCTAAGTAAATACGAGGTAGCTAATCTCGACCTACTAGGGTAAGGACAGCTTCATCGGTAGTCCCGAACCGTAAGGACAGCTTCATCGGTAGTCCCGAACCGTGGACAGCTTCATCGGTAGTCCAGAACCGTGGACCTTACTTAGGTCCGGTACAAGCCCATAAAATAAAATAAAATGCTTTCACATGCTTTTTCATTCATCATCATTCATTCATCATACTTGTCATTCATCATCATTCATTCATCATACTTAACATCATCGTTATGCCTTAAAGGCATGTACTTTAACCTCATTCATAAGACATGGCATACATACATCTTATTCATAAAACATGGCATACATACGTATCATTCATAAGACATGGCATACATGCATATTATTCATAAAACATGGCATATCATTCATAAGACATGGCATACATACATATCATTCATAAATCATGGCACATGTCTAAACATCTATGACTTAACATATAATTCATGACATACAAACTAAGGGTTTGGTTAACATAGAACTTCTTCCATCTTACTTAAACATATATCTTGGTAACTCATACACAAGCATCTTTGGAGGTTTAACCCAACCCTAACCCTAGGTTAGGCCCTTGGCCGAAAGCCCCAAGGAACCATAGGTTCATGAAGCTTCACATAACTTCCCCAAACAACATCCCATACATACATACTAGGCCATAGGAAACATTTGATTCCATACTTAAGGCCAACCCTAATCCTTTAACCCTAATCTTGCTCTTGGCCGAAACTTCAAGGCCATGGGGCATGGAAAAATTTCCATTAAAATCCCCAAATCAATTGTTATACACCAACCATACCTTACCATAGGGCCATTTGGGGCCCTTACTTGAAATGAGTCCTAACTTTCCACCCTATTAGGGTACTTGGCCGAAACCTATAGGGTCTCTAGGCCATGTGAAACATTCACATAAATACCCTCCATCTCCCTTATATCATGACAATACATAAAACAAACACTTGAGGTTTTAAACCCAACCCTACACAAGGGTTCTTGTTGTTGGCCGAAACCCTAGGGTATCCTAGGGTACTCCAAAAATTCCCAAAAATTATTCTTAATCTCTAAACATCATAAGGGAACATTAAATAACATTATAAAGATTTTTAGCATCATTATGGACCCTAAAACATTGTGGCCGAAACCCATAGGGTCTCTAGGGTGTTGATTTTGTTTCTTTCATGTTGGCCGAAACCCTAGGGTGTCCTAGGGTACTCCAAAAATTCCCAAAAATTATACTTAACCTCTAAACATCATAAGGGAACATTAAATAACATTATAAAGATTTTTAGCATCATTATGGACCCTAAAACATTGTGGCCGAAACCCATAGGGTCTCTAGGGTGTTGATTTTGTTTCTTTCAACCTCAAGTCCCAAAAACCAACAATAAATCATGCTAAAATATAAAGAACTATTATACCACAGGTGAGGGAGTCTTACCTTGGGTTTCTTGATTTTTAACCTTGAAAGAGAAGGAAATGGTAAGATCTTTGGACCCTTGAACCCCCTTGTCCTTGTATCCTTGGAAGACCCCTTAGATCTTGGAGATGAGACCTCTTGTGGAGCTTTTCCAAGGAGAACCCTTCCTTGGGTGTTCGGCTAGGATGAGGGAGGAGGAGGAAGAAATTGCAAAGTAATGGAAGAAGAGGTAACTCCCAAAACCCCCTCTTTATAGCCCAAAGGAGGTAAATGAAGAGTCTCTCCATGACCCTTCATCTTCTTCTAAGCCTTAACCAATATCCACTTCATTCCCTCATAACATTCCCTCACTAGATGAGTTGGTTAAAGCATACATGGTAGTACAACTGGTCCAAGGTTCAATCCTTGGTAGATGCATAATTTTTTCCACTTATTTTATTTTATTTTTTTTCCTAATATTTTTGAAAATCCCTTAAAAATTCTCCCATAATTATGTTAATATTTCTTATTAAAATCCCTTTATATTTATACTAATTTTCACCTAAAACCCACCAAAAATTATGGTACTAAAAAAAGCCCATATAAGGCCCATTAGTGCCCTTTTCCCCAATTTAAATGAGAAAACATGGATTTTTTAGGCCAAGGTTCGCCTTAATATTTCTAGGTTCCTCAGAAAATTATCTAGGCATGCTTAATATTTTAAGTAAATATTAAGAGAATTTTCTGGGTCATTACAATTTGGATCGCCGATTTTTGTGTTTATCTTCAGGGTCCAGTTAATTAATTATTATCTATGATTCCAAATCAAAATAATAAACTAACATACATGAAATGACGAGAAAAAAGCAACAAGGCACAAATAAAACATAGCAAAACAAAACTGGAGCTCGGGAGAAATATACCTCACCCTTTATCTCGTAGTCTTCTATCTTATGACCCTCCCCTCCTAGACATCGTGTGGGCGACGAACTACCAAGACGCGGAATCACCAAGGCTCCGGATCAATCTTCCTTCTTCTCTCCACCTTGCTTTGCGCCATCCAAGAGGAACCCTAGACCTAGGGTTCCTTGCCGCCGGCGACCCTCCAAGGTGGAAGATGATTCCTCTTCCTTGCACTGCCCACCAAATAGACCAAGGAGAAAGAAGATGATGAAGGTGAAGAAGAGAACTAATGCTCTCCTTCCCTCCAAACCCCAACCAAAAACTCTCCTAACATCACTTTCAATGCCGCCGACCAAGGGAGGAAGAAGTTCTCCTTTTTCCCAGCCGCCGGTGGCTCCTTCTTGTTCCCAACTTGCACACGGCGATGAGGAAGAAATATAGCAAGATGATGGAGAGAAAAGGTGGACAAAAAATGGTGCAAAACCTCTCTTCCTTGAGTCTCCTTTCCTCTTCCTGCCGGTGCCGCAACCTCCCACTTGAGATCACCGCCGGCGATTCTTCCGTTCCTTTCTCTCCCACCGAGCACCACCTGATGGTGCTTTCTCTTTTTCAGGTTCCACACCCAAAGAGGAGGAGAAGAAGACCTTGGCTACTTGGTCCTTTGATCCGACGCAACCTAAACCCTAGGTTAAGAGAGGGGAAGAGAGATTAAAGAGAGGGAGAGAGAGGTAGGGGTTTATATATATGGGATATATATGATTAATTGGAAAATTTTTCTAATTAATTACGGATTGATTCCAAAATTTTATTAGAGAATAATTCCTTAATTAATCAGAGATTAATAATTTAATTAATCAAAGATTAATTCCTTAATTATTCCGAGATTAATTTCTTAATTAATCCGAGATTAATAACTTAATTAATCCCAGATTAATTCCTTAATTAATCGGCCTTGTATCATGACTCCTATGGGGTTTTATTGGGCCAAGATAGGGGCCATGTGGAGGTGTTGGTTCTTGGCCCGCTAATGGATCCAAACCCGATCCATTAATGGAGATCCATTCCACTAAAGGATTCCATTGTACTTCCTCATCAACTCCCATATTTTCATATGGGCTCCAGCTATTACGAGTCATCCATCTCCCCGTATTTAAGATATCGTATGCCCGATAATTAGTTTAATTTAGTGATAATTAAATTAATTATCCTCTTGATCCTTGATTAGTACCACTCAACCTTTTCATCATATCGGACCATAGTCCACATGCAAGATTTGACATGACGATCCTTTTGAGCTCACCAAGGGGCCATCATCATCCTGACCCACCAGGACACGGATTCCATCAATAATCAATGGCACATCATATTATTAATATTATCTCCCAACTTACCGGGCCTATCAATCTAATAGAATAGATCTCACCCATTGGTAAATCAAAGATATAATAATTAATAATATATGCCCGTCATTATTTCGGGATTAAGAGATCGTACTCCATATTATTATCCGAGGTCTAATCCAATTTACTAAGTCAGTACAAAAATTAGATGACCTCTCTTTTGGTCCTACTCAATGTACACAAAGTACACTAGTGTAATCATATGGTTAAGATAAACCACACCTAATTACACTACAACCATCCCGATGGTTTGTCCAACTCCATCTCGGTTGTGAGCCTCTTTCTTATGCTTCGGTAAGGAACCTGATAACATGATCTTCTGTGCGACACCACGCACCATGTTATCTACAATGTCAAGCATCAGACGTTTAGTGCACATACTAATATAAACATGCACTGTGTGATTTTCTGATTCTCATTAAAATGTAGATGTATCCTAACTAAAAGGCAAGACTTTTAGTATACATCCTAACAACAAGGTGAGAGTCTGGACACTTGGCCAGTCCGATCCTAAGAAGCATGGGTCACCACGCATCCAATCGGGGAAACCGTGTCGAGTGGTGGCTTGGGGGCATGCCCACTTATAACTTGCCGACAAGGTGAGAGTCTAGACACTTGGGCGGTCGGATCCTAAGGACCGTGGGTTGCCACGGGTCCAATCGGGGAAATCGAGCAGAGTGGTGGCGTGGGGGCATGCACACATATAACTTGCCGACAAGGCAAGAGTTTGGACAGTTGGTCGGTCCGATCCTAAGGAACGTGGGTTGCCACGTGTTCGATTGGGGAAACTGAGCCGAGTGTTGGCATGGGGGCATGCCCACGTATAACTTGCCGACAAGGCAAGAGTCCGCACACTTGGCCGATTCGATCCTAAGGAGTGTGGGTCGTCATGCATCCCATCGGGGAAACCGAGCCGAGTAGTGGTGTGGGGGTATGCCCACATATAACTCGCCGACAAGGCGAGAGTCTAAACAGTTGGTCGGTCCAATCCTAAGGAGCGTGGCTCGCCACACGTCCAATCGGGGAAACCGAGCCGAGTGCTGGCGTGGGGGCATGCCCACTTATAGCACGCCGACATGGAGAGAGTCTTGCCACTTGGTCAGTTTGATCCTAAGGAGTGTGGGTCGCCACGCGTCCGATCAGGGAAACTAAGCCGAGTGGTGGCGTGGGGGCATTCCCACATATAACTCTTTGACAAGGCGAGAGTTTGGACACTTTGTCGGTCCGATCCTAAGAAGCATGGGCCACTAGGCATGCAATCGGGAAAACTGAGGCGAGTGGTGGCGTGGGGACATGCCCACATATAACTCGCTGACAAGGCGAGAGTCTGCAAACTTGGCCAGTCCGATCCTAAGGAGCGTGGGTCACCATGTGTCCGATCGGGGAAACCCAGCCGAGTGGTGGCGTGGGGGTATGCCCACTTATAACTCACCGACAAGGTGAGAGTCAAGAAACTTGGTCGGTCTGATCCTAAGGATCGTGGGTCGCCACACATATGATCTGGGAAACTGAGCCAAGTGGTGGTGTGCCACTTATAACTCACCGACATCACGAGAGTCTGGACACTTGGTCGGTTAGATCCTAAGGAGCGTGGGTCGTCACGCGCCCAATCGGGGAACCCGAACCAAGTGGTGGCGTGGGGGCATGCCCACTTATAACTCGCCGACAAGGTGAGAGTTTGGACACTTGGTCGGTCTGTTCGTATGGGGTGTGCGTTGCCACGCATCCGATCATGGAAACTGAGCCGAGGGGTGGCGTGGGGGTATGCCCACTTATAACTCACCGACAAGGCGAGCGTTTGGACTCTTGGTCGGTCCGATCCTAAGGAGCGTGGGTCGCCATGCTCCCGATCGGGGAAACCGTGCTGAGTGGTGGCATGGGGGCATACCTACTTATAACTCGCCGTCATGGCGAGAGTCTGCACACTTGGTCGCTCCAATCCTAAAGAGCGTGAGTCGCCACACGCCCAATCGTGGAATCCGAGCCGAGTGGTGGCGTGTGGGCATGCCCACTTATAACTCATTGATAAAATGAGAGTCTTAAATGCCTGCACATGTTATGCGGATCTCGGCGATTCATTAATATTACAGAGTTGGGTAATACAGCCAACTCACACAACCTCAATGTGGCTCTTTGTAAGGCTGGAGATGAATGATACTCCAGGGTCCATCCAGCTTCATTCCTTGCTAGTTTTCCAAGTAGTATGCTCCGGAAGCCAGCTTTTGGATTACCTTAAAAGGCCCTCCCCATTCAAGCTCCAGTTTGCTGACATCGCTGATCGGCTTTATCCTCTTCCATACGAGGTCCCTGACCTGGAATGCCCTAGCCAGCACCTTTCTGTCATACCTTTACTTCATCCTTTGGCGATAGGCGAACATCCTGGCAGCAGCCTTTTCTCGGATTTCTTCGACCAGATCTAGCTCCAAGCGTCTTCACTCCTCATTCCCTTCAATATATGCCTTCCACCGATCGGGCACACTCCCGACTTCAACGGGCACCACTGCCACGCTTCCATAGACCAGTTGGAAAGGAGTATGACCCGTAGTCTCCCTCGGTGTGGACCGCTGAGCCCACAAGATGCTAGGTAACTCATCTACCCACGTGCCACCTACGTGATCTACCTGGAAAGGAGTATGACCCGTAGTCTCCCTCAGTGTGGACCGCTGAGCCCACAAGATGCTAGGTAACTCATCTACCCACGTGCCACCTACGTGATCTACCTTTTGTGGGATCGTTGTAATCGATAGAGGGGGTGTGAATATTGATAATTTGAATATTTCGGAAACAGAGAGAATACTCAGCGAAGATTAAATCAATGCTAACACATTTTCCTTTTTTACTTGGTTCGGAGTCTGTAATGACTCATTCTCCAAGGACCACGGTCCTTGACCATTTTCGATGGGAAATTCTATATTTTGAAAATGATATACAAATGAGAATATTCGAATACAGAATTAATTAAAAAAATACAATTATACCGACGACACATAAGGAAATGGCAAAGTCTTCTCGAGCAATGTGTCATCGATCATGATCGTTGTCGGCCCGGGAAACCCGAGCATGGAAGAATGATGAAGCATGCTTGAGTTGGAAACATTGTTATCCTGAAGCAAAGGGGTGAATACCCTTTTAAAGTGTGTTCTTGGGCGCCTGATAGGGTCTAGGGTGCCTGCCACGTCACCGAATTTGGCGTGTGCCTATTGATAACCGATTTTAGTCGTGTTACGGTTTCAAATACAATTAAAATGTTAAACTCCTCTAAACTAATGTAGCATAGAGTAACTTGAGTCGTCTCTCTCAAGGAATGTAATGATAGATTAATAAATCATAAGATCGTATGTTATTGCTTTTGTGTTTTGGATATTAAACAGGGGTTTGGATTTGAGAGCTATGACTACGAAATGAAATAGCAAAGCAAGTATGAAATCTAATCCTAATTAATGAAAGACAGTGTAGGTAAGGAAATTTAAATTAACCTAACTACAATTGCAGAAAAGAAAAGGACAACTTGAAATTATGCATCAACAAGACTAAACAAGGAACAAAACCTACAGCATTAAAGAAATCTTATCTGACCTAACCTATTGCATCCAAATTAAGTACAAGAACATAAGGAACACATGAAGCATTCAATTAACATAGCAGTGCAAGAATTTAACAAACTCAAATGCAACAATCCAAGTAACACGAATGATTTGGGAATTCCATCAAACACCTAATGAGCATCAAGCAAAATGACTCAAGTATATGCAAATTGAAACATAAGGGGATCCAACAAATACAATCATTCACCAATTAACACAAACATCCAAGTATCAACACCACAACCAAATCTGAAGGCCGATGGAATCCCTGGAATCTGAAGGAGTTGCTGCCAAATCTGAAGAAGAGCTCGGAATTGGATCTCCTGTCTTCCAGCCGTAGAGAAGATCGGTTGTGAAGAAGTGCTACCGGTCAGTCAGCTGTGAAGAGGTGGCTGACGGGAATGGAGGAGATGGTGAAGAAGATAGAAGGTCGGCGCCTCTAGGGTTTGCGGATTAGGGGTGAAGAAGAAGGAGAAGTGGAGGCGAAGAAGATGAGATGGCTGCCGGCTAGGATTCGTGGATTGGATGCATCGGTTGAGAAAGTGGAGAAGAAGGAAGAAGATGTTGGAAGAAGAGTGAAGGGTCGGTTGTGAAAAGAGAAGGGGAAGAAGAATGAGGTCCGGCCGGCAGCGGTGAAGAAGAGGAAGCTGCCGGCCGAAAGGGGGAGAGGAGCAGTGGGTGTCGCCTCGGATCGGGATCGCCGAGTGTCTATGTGGATGAGAAGTCCCAGTCCTCCATTCGCGTGGGTGAGCCGATGGAGAAGCGATGTGCTCGGGTCGAGAAGCAGATTCAATCTCGACAGCCCATTGAGTTCGGCCCAAAGCTTGGGTTCAGCCAAGCTTCAGCCCAACTTTAGCCCAGCAGTTCCTCAGTACAGCATTTCCTCAGCCCAGTCCAGTCCTTGGTTCAACCAAGCCCAGTTCGGACCAACCCTTGCCTTGGGTTCAGCCAATTCAGCTCAGCTCACCCCATCAGTTCGGTTCATCCTCATCCATTTGGTTCAACCTCCTCAGCCCTTGGGTTCAGCCAAAGCTCCAAAAAAAATCATGAAATTATACCCTACAAAAAATCAATTCGGTCCAATCTTTAATTCCCTATAAAAAAAATTATGAAATTATACCAAAATTTAGAGAAAATTATAATGATCTCCAAAAATAGATCCTAATCATAAAATGTGATATAAACATGATTTTAACATACGATAGGATAAAAAATGCTAAATAAATGAGCAAATATAATGGCATAAAATGCTAGTTATCACCTATCCGTAAACTTGGCCAAACCTTATCTCTGGTCTTGGGTGTCTAGGGTTGCTGAGGCGCTTGATGGCTTACGGGGACCTGAGAAGCTAACGTGGCAAACCTGCCAGCTTATCTTCTCCATCCGCTGGAAAACTCCTTCTGGGCGCCTGATAGGTATCAGGCGCCTGGGTTCTCGGGCGCCTGAACCCTTTCAGGTACCAGGGATGCAGCAGCTGATTCCTTTCAAACCTACAACCAGGGCTAGTCTAAGAATAGTATAATAATAAAATCAAAGCATGGATAACGGCCGGAGCTATCTTGGTTTTGACTTTGGATTTTAAAATAAAATCCTAGGTCGAACCGACGCCTACTGTTCCCTCTTCCAAGGAACGCGTCCTGACCTACTCCACTCTGGAGAAGTTACCTTTTCACCAACCAGCTCCTCTGGTTTGATTTTTGCTCGGCCTCCGAGACTGCCGGATCTCGAGACGTCCATAATCCTCTCTCAGATAAGACTCCTGCTCAATCATCCTGATCAAGACTTCGGTGCGCTGGCCACAACCAGGACTTCATGACCAACCCCCGATCAGGTATTCGGTGCCCAGCCCTTGGCCAGGTCATCGATGTCCAGCCCTCTGCCATGTCTTCGATGCCCAACCCTCGGCCAAGTCTTCGTGCCCAGTCCTCGACCAAGATTTCGTGCTCAACCCTACTGGTGAAGACTTCGTGCCTAGCTCAACTAGGACTTTCCTGTACACTCAATGAACCACATTAGATTACAACATAAAGTTAACATTGAACCCTTTGCCATTATCAAAACCAGGATTGATCTGGTGCTCCCGACACCAACAATCTCTCACTTTTTGATTTATGGCAATATAGTTCAAAAGTAATGTTAAAACTAACATGAATAATAGTAGATTTAAAGTTAAGCATAAAGTCTAACATAAAATTTTTATTCTCCCCCTTGATTATTAATTTTCTTCTTTTAGAACATTTCAAAAGTTTTGAAAAATTCTTAGAAAATAGAAGAATTGCATAAAGCTCCCCCTTGATTTTAAATCCTCCCCCTGAAGCTTTTGAAAACATGCTATTTTTTTTTAAAAAAGAATTTTCTAATTTTTTGAAAGAATTCTAAGTATTACAAAAACTTTTAAGTTAAAATACTTGTTAATGAAAAAAACTTTTAAGTAAGGGAAATGCTTTTTGAGGGAAAACTTATTTTTTCTACTCTCTCCCTTTGCCAAATTAAAAAAAAAACTTGATGTTTTTGAATAAGGGAATTTTTTTTTAATTTTCTACTCTCCCCCTTGACTTTAACTTCACTTTTCTTAAATTTTAACTTCACATTTCTACTCTCCCCCTTTGCCATATATCAAAAAAATATTCTTTTTGTAAAAAAACATATTTTTGATAAAAAAAGTTTTATTTAAGGGGAAAAGAATTGTGTATCAGAGCCAATTGGTTTTGCAAAACAAATAAGAATGCAATTGACTTATGAATTAAGCAAAAATGAGCCAAGTAAGTAGAAATTAAAATTAACAAAATTTGAACCAAATTGATAATTCTAGTGAGTCCAAGCATAAAACAAATCATTCATTTAAGAAAAAAATGGATCAAATCAATTCTTTTCGGTCCCTATCTAACCCAGTTTGTTAGTCAAGTTATGTAGTCTGATCAGTTAGACTTTCTAAGCATGATTACTTAACTTGATTACTGTTTACTTGTATTTATTGCTCCAACTACTCTTGATGCACTGACTTAATGCATCTTGAGTCATGGCATAAATCTAAGCATCTCAACCCAATCTAGATTATTAATGAAAGTATCCTAATGTGCTTGTAAGATGCTGGCATCTAAGTCTATAGGAACATGCAAACTAGGGTTAAGTCCTAAGTTAAGTCCATTTCATAAAACACCCCTAGTTTTTAAAGGGGATAATTTAAAAAAAAACTAAGTCGGAAAAGCACTTTCAAAACAATATTAATTTTGAAAACAAATTTGCAAGATAATAGAATTAAAAAAATGGTGATTAAAAAAAGCAATTCTATTCTACTAAATACATTCCTAGCTGCCTTCTTAGCGAACTAAACTCAGACTCAGGTAGTGGTTTAGTGAAAATATCAGCTAGGTTAGATTTTGAATCTATATGTGTTTCACCCCTAGCTACGTGATCCCTCATAAAGTGGTATTTTACTTCAATATGTTTAGTTTGTGAATGATGAATGGGGGTTTTTGTAAGGTTAATTGAACTTATATTGTCAATAAATACTTTAGTTTGGGTATAGTCTAGGTTGAAATCCTGAAGGGCTACAAAGGCTAGTAACATCCTAATTGACTCAAGTCTAACTACAGGGGCATAAGTTTTATCATAGTCTAACCCCTCAACTTGACTAAATCCCTTAGCTACTAAGCAAGCTTTGTTCTTACTATTTCACCTTGGTCATTCAACTTATTCCTAAATACCCACTTAGTGTCTATAACTGGCTTACCTTCCGATTTAGGTACTAAGTCCCAGACTTGATTTCTATCAAATTGGGTTAATTTGTCCTGCATAGCAATGATCTAGTCTGGGTCAGGTAAGACCTCTTCTATAGTTTTAGGTTGTATCTTTGAAATTAGTGCATCCTGACTGAGGTTTCTATAGGAAGACCTTGTTCTAGCCCCTAAGGTAGGATCACCCATAATTTGGTCAGTTGGGTGATCTAGTCTAGATTTCTTATATCTCCTAGAACTTGGTTCAGCCTCAGGTCTGGCTAGTAGGTTTTGGGTTGGTACAGGAGCGATTTCAACAATTTGAGTTGGTTCAATTATTGGTTCAATTTCTTCTTGGTCTTGATTTGAAGTAGTTGGTTTTGATGAGTTGGTTAAGTTGATTGGGCTAGGTAAAATACTAGGTTTTGTTATAATTTCTTCATCAAATATGGCATTCGTGGTTTCTTGAATTTTAAGGATATGTTTGTTATAGACCCTATATGCCCGACTCGTGGTTGAGTACCCTACAAAAATTCTTAGGGTTCATTTTGATTGGAATTTTCATAGGTAGTCTTTTGTATTTAGGAAGTGTACCATACACACAAAAACCTTTAGATAATATTGTAGGGATCTATAGGTAAAAACATTTAAAATTGCTATGGAAATAAGATCCCTCGAGCGATCCATGTGAAAGAAAAACTCATACAAAGTGATCTATAATTCCAATCTTATAGGAATACCTTTATCGCGCGCCCTTCGCTTATCCCGCTAGCCCTTTGGTTTGCCGTATCTCTTGCATGTTTAAGTGTCCGTGCCTCTATGCATATCCACATGAACACGATCTACGCCTTGGAGAGAAACCACCTTAGTTGTGCTAGCAACTTGGGATGGTTCACAAAGCACAAGAACCTCCACTAGGGAGTTATGGACAAGGAGGAAGAAAGAAGAGCAAGAGAGATGCACACTCTAGCCTTTGACACAGGGGGGGTATTTATACTCATATAATGAATACCATGGGTCTATGTCCCTTGAGCTCCTCTCATCTTAATGCTAATAAAACCCAATGAATACCAAACCTCTTGGTATTCTTTGAGACTCTTAATATTCTATTCATCTAATGAATAGAATGTCTCTTAGCCTTCCTCTTAAATAATATTTATTAAACTCTTTATTGAATATTATTCATAATTAAGTGGTTGAGTCTAATCTAGATGAGTCTAATGTTGGTGCAGAAAGCACCAAAGTCAAACCTGTGTTTTGATAATGGCAACAGGGTTCAAAAGTTAAGACTTACTTGTTATCTAACATGTCATTTGAGTGTGCAGAGTAAAAAGCCCTAGCGAAGGACTGCTAGGCACTGGCGAAGGAATGCCAGAGTAAAAAGCCCTAGCAAAGGACTGCTAGGCACTGGCGAAGGAATGCCAGAGTAAAAAGCCCTAGCGAAGGACTGCTAGGCACTGGCGAAGGAATGCCAGAGTGAAAAGCCCTAGCGAAGGAATGCTAGGCACCGAACGAAGGACAGCTCGGCATTCAAGACCTGGCAAAGGACCGTCAGGCAAAAGTCCAACCAGAGGAACGGTTGGCATCAGGTACACTCTCCCGAGAGGAGTAAGTGAGGACGCGTTCCCCGTCTGTTAGTGATATGAGAGAAGTGTCCTAAGGCAATCGCCTTATGATGTAAACATTTATTTTAATAAATGATAATTCACTATTTGAGTATACATGTTTTGTGTATTTGATTGGGATCTTAAACTCATCTACTGAATGTCCGCAATACAACTCACAGCATAAGAGAATTTGTGATGGGATCACAACTAGTGATTATCTCTAATGTGCAATTGTGAAGTATTGAAATTATCCCTAGTCGATGAATTGATAAAAATGGACACTATCAATTCTGTTGAGACTAGCATGGGTTATTCTCTAATCAGCTGATTCTCACTAGCTGGTGACATTGGGATGTCCGGAGATAAACATGGATGCTAGTTAAGGGAACTAGTTCATTGGAGTGACTGGCTGTAAGACTTCATATGGGAATCTACATGTAGATATGTCAATGAAGATCTTACTGCGGCTTAAGTGCGATGTTCCTTTGACTTGCGGTGTTCAAGTCATCTTGGTCATGGAGACTTATACTTTAACATCTTAAGCAAGCATCTCCAAGGAGGTGTGGACCCGGGATGGTTGGGTATAAGCCGAAGTGCCCGAAGATGTTTGAACAGCCTACAAAGGATTCACCACTCCTTGCGAGGAGATGTATACCCAGGCCTATCGTCGGATTGTTACTCAAAGCCTCTGGCCAGAGCATATCATGTTAAGAGTGCGAGTCTCTTAAATACATGAGAGTAATTAGAAATCCAAAGGATGAGGAAGACACTACTTGGGCTAGGTGTGACGTAGTCAGCCTAGTGGGGACTGACACCATAGACCGTGTCCTGAACCAAGTGGGTATAAGGTGGTGAAGGGAATGAGGCACGATTCATTAGAGCTGCTGAAGGGTTTCAGAATAATTTCTTCTGGGGTCAAACCGTTGATCTTTCGATTAATTGGGGATCATGATGTACTACTAGGTGCCACTCATGATCGTTCTATAATTAATGGGTTAATTATAGACGGCCAACATAAATCGAAAGCCTATTTAGTCACACGTAATACGAGTAATCCGAGGGATTTAAAACGAGTTGAAAATTGGATTTTCCGATCAAGAGAAATAAGTCGAATCTGAGTTGGTCAGAGGCGCAATGGAAGCTAAAAATGGCTAAGTCTTTTGAAGGCTTTTTGGGCGAATTAAATGAGTTTAATTCGCGACCGGTTCGGGTCGATTTGGGTCGGCCAAAGAGGGTATTATCCCTCTTTGGGTGGCCGGCCAAGAGAGAGAATTAAACCAATTTAATTGGTTTAATTAATAAAATAAATCTAGTGTGATTTGTTTTATAAATTATGGATAAATAAATTTGTATAAAGAAATTTATATAAATAAAATTTATAGAAATTTATTCTTTTATGGAAGATTAAAATAATCCATGAATTGTTTATTTTAATTTTATAAAATCAATTATGAATTGATTTTTCCATAATAAGAGAGTTTATAAATTTCTTATAAAATTTATTCCATAATTTAAAGAGAAGAAGAATTAGTTTTATTATAAATTAGTTTATAATAAAACTTAGTTTAAACGGAATAATTAGTTAAGAAAATTTATAGGATAAATTTCTTATAACTAATTCCGTTTAGAGGGAGACTTAGCAAAGAGTTGCTACTATATAAAGGACCCAAAGGCTAGCCCTTTATTAACATCAATCAATTAATCAAGAGATTAATTAGAGCTCTCTCTCTCTCTCTCTTTTATTCTTCTCCTTCCCCTTCTCCCCACCTAGGGCCGGCGCCCTTCACTTTGTGAATTAGGGCCGGCGCACCAAGCCCTCCTCCAAGGGTGAAGTTGGCGTGAGCTACAAGAAGAAGGAGAACCCGAACACGAAGAAGAAGAAGCGGATAGCGACTCCTCTTTTCTCGGAATTCGATTCCGTTACTTCGTTGGTTAGTTTCCTTTCTTTCCTCTCTTGATCTTTCAAGTTGTGCCTATAGAGAATCTAGTAGTTCTCGTCGGCACAAAACTCGTGACTTTGTGAAGTCATCCCGAAGAGAACTCGGCGTGGACGCGAATAGAGGCGGAGCTTCCAAGGGACGCTACGGTTGGATCTCGTCCCTTACTTCAAGTTACGCGAGGTATAAAAGTAAATTAGTTTACTTTTCCGCAAAGTTTTATTTTATGATTATGTCAACACACCATAAGATTGCATGCTAGATACGAAGTTAAAATAATTTAAGAAATTATTTTATGCAAACTCTTCCGCTGCACGTAAAAATTTTAAATTTTACGAACTCGTATCCTTGTCGACATGCACCCGGTCCCAACACCGTCGAGGGAACAGTAGGCGTCGGTTCGACATAGGGTTCCATTTTGGAGACCTAAAGTCAGAACCAAGACAGCTAAGGCTGTATAATCTAATATTTTATTGTTTTATTGTGTTTTGGACTAACCCTGGATGCAGGACCGAAGGAACGTGTGTCTGCAGCTCAGAAAGCCTCAAAGGAGTGAGGCAATGGCTGAGTAGGGCGCCCAGAGTGTCCCGGGCGCCCCCAAGGTGCATACAAAATAAGGCAACTAAGAAGGGCTTCGAACAGCTGCTGGGCGGGGCGCCCCCGTACTCCCGGGCGCCCCGGTGCTCCCGGGCGCCCCCTGCGCTGCGGGCGCCCCCAGTGCCAGCTACCGAAGCACACCTTTGCGAAGCCAAGAAGATGAGGATTTGACCCGGTCAATGCGGGCGCCCCGAGCGCTCCGGGCGCCCCGAGCGCTCCGGGTGCCCCGGTCAAATCTGATCCCGAAGGTATAGGGATCATACGCTGACCGAGAAATTGGCGGATCAAATGCCACGTGGGGGGGCGCCCCCGACGTCCCGGGCACCCCCAGGCCCTATATAAAGGGCCCTCGACCCCAAGCTTCGACAACAACTTCAATCAACGCTTCCACGCTCTTCTGCTCTCGCGCCTTGCTCCGGAAATTGCCCAACTCGAGCCGACGACGTCCCGCTGCTCCTAAAAAGACAACCTACATCGCACGTCGGTAAAAGAAGAGTCTCTTTTTTATTATTTAGTTTACTGTGCTGAACTTGTAAATCAATTATTGTAAACTATTATTACGCCTAATATAGAATTACCCAAAGTAAATGGTCAACGACCGTGGGCCTTGGAGTAGGAGTCGACCCAGGCTTCGAACCAAGTAAAATCGATCGTGTCTCTATGTGTTTTTGTTTTATTAATTTCCGCTGCGTACCTGCTCTAAGTTTTTCCGAAAAACGATTTCCAATATTCACCCCCCCTCTATCGGTTCTCTCGATCCAACAAGTGGTATCAGAGCGGGGAAGTTTAAACTTGGTGCAACCACCAGTTTGAAAAAAAAAATTTCGGATTTTTATTTTCTTTTTCTCGTTCGAATTTTCTTTAAATATTTCGTTCGATTTTTTTTTCCATTAATCGAGGTTGGTGCAACACCCCTCGTTATTTCATTTTATTTCATCCCACACTACTAATCCAAGACCTAGTCTTGGGAAATCTTTTTCTTGTTAGTTTTCTTATTCTACAGATTAAATGACCATCCAAGAAGGTTTTAGCACCGCCAGACCTCCACTTTTCAGTGGAGAAGACTTTTCCTACTGGAAAAGTCGAATGGAGGTCCACCTGAAAACTCAGGTGGACATGTAGATCATCATCCAGTCCGGACTGGAGATTCCCAAAAACGCCGAAGGAGTACCGCAGACCTACTCAGAATGGGACTACAATCTGAAGCGCAAAATAGAAGCCGACGCAAAGGCGACTCAGACCCTACAATGCGATTTAACAAAAGAAGAGCTGAACCGAGTGGGCCCCTTCAACAGTGCAAAGGAGCTATGGGCAAAGCTGATCGAACTGTACGAAGGAACATCAGACACCAGGATCAGTAAGAGAGACCTGCTCCTAAACAAACTCTACACCATCAAGATGGCTGACAACGAAACAGCAGCCCAACTCCACGCACGCATACAAGAATTGATGAACGGTCTTCACACTATAGGTCACAAGGTCGAAAACCGTGACCTAATAAGGTATGCCCTAAACGATTTCCCTAGAAATACCTTGTGGGCATCTATGGTGGATGCATACAAGGTCTCAAGGGATCTTTCTAAAATAAAATTAGATGAATTATTTTCCGAATTAGAACTGCACGAACAAACTAACTCCAATATGGTCGAGAAAGGAATTGCTTTTGTTGGAGGAAAAATTGGAAAATCAACAAAGAAGAAACCTCAACCTGAACCCGAGTCTAACTCAGACTCAGACGCAGAAGACAAAGAAGGAGATGTAACGACCCGAAAAATTCTCTTAATATTTTCTTAAAATATTGAGCATGTCTAGATAATTTTCCGAGGGGCCCAGAAATAATTATGTAAAATTGAGCACAGAAATCCATGTTTTCTCATTTAAATTGAGAAAAAACTAGGTACTAATGAGCTTTAAATGGGCTCCAAAAATGGGTATTAATTAGGTAAAATTAATATAAATTAGGTAAAATTAATATATATATAAAAAAATTTTATTTAGGAATATTGGCATAATTATGGGTGATTTTAGGGGGATTTTCAGAATTTAAGAAATAAAAATAATAAAATAAATGAAATGAAAATAAAATAAAAATAAAGGTGCATGAGCCAAGGATTGAACCTTGGACCTCTTGTACAACCATGTAAGCCTTAACCAACTCACCTAGCAAGGGATTTCTATGAGGAAATGATGTGGATATAAGTTGAGATTAAGAAGAAGATGAAGAGTCATGGAGAGACTCTTCATTCACCACCTTAATGGGTTATAAAGAGGGGGGTTTTGGGAGTTATTCTCATCTCTCCATCAATTACATTCTCTTCCTCCTTCTTTCTCATCCTAGAAGAAATCTACAAGGGAGATTTTCCCTTGGGAAAACTCCACATGAAGGTCCTACCACCAAGATCTAAAGGTTTCCTAAGGTTCCATGGCTAGGGGTGATCAAGAGACAACAAATCTTCCTTCTTCTTCCCATCTAAGGTCTAAAAATCAAGAAACCCCAATGTAAGACTCCCTCACCTGTTGTATAATAGTTCCCTATGATTTCCATGATTTTTAGCATGATATATTGGTTAGTTTTCGAATTTGATGTTGAAAGGAAAGAAAACCAAGACCCTCATGCTTAAGGGTTTCGGCCACCATGTTTTACAGGTCTATAATTATGATAAAAATCATGATAATGTTATTTAATGTTCCATTATGATGTATAGAGGTTAAGTACAATTTTTGGGAATTTTTGGAGCACCCTAGAACACCCTAGGGTTTCAGCCAACATGAAAGAAACCAAAACTAAGAACCTTAAGTTTAAGGGTTTCAGCCACCATGATTTATAGGTCTATAATTATGATAAAAATCATGATAATGTTATTTAATGTTCCCTTATGATGTGTAGAGGTTAAGTATAATTTTTGGGAATTTTTGGAGTACCCTAGGACACCCTAGGGTTTCGGCCAACATGAAAGAAACAAAACTAAGAACCTTAAGTTTAAGGGTTTCGGCCACCATGATTTACAGGTCTATAATTAAGCCAAAAATCTTGATAATGTTATTTAATGTTTTCTTATGATGTGTAGAGGTTAAGTATAATTTTTGGAAATTTTTGGATTACCCTAGAGACCCATATGTTTCGGCCAACCTCAAGGACCCAAGGGTTAGGGTTGAGCCTTTAACTTCAAGTATATGTTTATGTGTTGCCATGATATAAGGGTGATGTAGGGAACCATGTTAAGTTATATGCCAATGCTATGCTAAGAACCATGCTAAGTGATTATGTATGTTCATGATATGAATGATGCCATGATAAGTATGATAAGTTTATCTTCAGGATATGAATGATGCCATGATAAGAATGATAGGGTTATGATCACGATAAAAATGATGCTATGATATGTTAGGTTTATGATATGAATGATATGCCATGTTTTATGAATAATATGCATGTATGCCATGTCTTATGAATGAAGTTAAAGTACATGCCTTTAAGGCACAGCTATGATGTTAAGTATGATGAATGACAAGTATGATGAATGAATGATGATGAACGACAAGTATGATGAATGAAAGATTATGCTTATGTCTTTAAGGCATAAATATGCCAAACGT
>JAGFNQ010000735.1:25120-80820 GCA_024364735.1 Boesenbergia rotunda
TAGCATACATGATGAATCCTATTGCGGATGCATAGGGAATCTTATTCATGCTAATCCTCTCGTCTTCTGTGCGCGGACACATAGACTTCGAAAGGTTGATCCCATGCCTGATGAGAAGGTAACCTTCTTGGATTCCGACATGCTAAACCTTTTTAGCACTCGGTCTATATATGTAGACTGCGAAAGACCAAGCAACCGTTTTGATCTATCTCTATAGATTCTAATCCCAAGGATATAGGTTTGCTTCTCCCAGGTCTTTCATGGAGAAAGTTTTGGACAACCAAATCTTAACTGTCTGTAAAACTGATATATCGTTTCCTATAAGTAAGATGTCATCGACATATAATACTAGGAATACGACTGCACTCCCACTAACCTTCTTGTACACACAAGGTTCGTCAGGATTTTGTGAGAAATCAAACTCTTTGATTGTCTCATCAAAACGGATGTTCCAGCTCCTAGATGCTTGCTTTAGTCCATATATGGATCGTCGAAGCTTGCATACCTTGGTTTTATCAACCGATGTGAAACCTTCAGGTTGTATCATGTATACATCCTCAAGTAGGTTTCCATTAAGGAAAGCTATTTTCACATCCATTTGCCATATCTCATAATCATAATGAGCTGCTATGGCTAGGAGCATCCGAATGGATTTAAGCATAGCTACTGGCGAATAGGTTTCGTCATAATCAACTCCTTGTTTTTGACGATATCCTTTTGCCACTAATCTAGCCTTAAAGGTAACAACATTACCTTCCATGTCGGTTTTCTTCTTGAAAACCCACTTGCACCCTATGGGCTTTAATCCCTTCAGGTGGGTTAACCAAGTCCCATACTTGATTTTCATACATGGAATCCATTTCCGACTTCATGGCCTCAAGCCATTTGCCCCTTTCTGAATTTTCAGAACATCTTCATAACTGATAGGTTCGTCATCGCCAATGAGCAACACGTCGTTCGATTCACTTACGAGAAATCCGTATCTCTCTGGAATGTTGCGTGTCCTATCAGACCTACGAAGAGGTGGTGTAGTTTTAGGTTCAACTGATAGCTCATCACTATGATTATCGGTTGTGGCCTAGACTAGGTGTCTCTGTAATGTCTATTGGAGTTTCTTGAACTTCATCAAGTTCAACCCACTCCCACTGTTTTCTTGTAAAAGAAACTCTTTTCTAGAAATACAGCATGCCTTGAAACAAACACCTTTTGTTCCAAGGGATGATAGAATTGGTAACCCTTCGTTTCCTTAGGGTATCCAATAAATAGACATTTATCAGACTTAGCATCCAATTTGTCTGATACAACCCGCTTCACGTAAGCAGGACAACCCCATATCTTAAGGTGAGTTAAGTGAGGTTTCTTACTATTCCAAATCTCATATGGAGTAGTAGAGACTACCTTGGTCGGGACTCTATTTAGGAAGTAAACAGCTGTCTTAAGTGCATAGCCCCAAAAGGATTTTGGAAGAGTTGCATGATTCATCATAGACCTAACCATGTCCATCAGGGTTTGGTTGCGCCTCTCAGATACACCATTATGCTGTGGTGTATACGGCGGAGTCCATTGGGACAATATCCCATTGTCCCTTAGATAATCTTGAAACTCTTGACTTAAGTATTCACCACCTCGATCGGATCGAAGTATTTTAATACTTTTGCCAAGCTGTTTCTCTACTTCATTTCTGAATTCTTTGAATTTCTCAAAGGCTTCAGATTTGTGTTTCATCAAGAACACATACCCGAATCGTGAGTGATCATCGATGAAGGTGATGAAGTAGCTATAGCCTCCTTGTGAAAGAGTTGACATTGGTCCACATACATCGGTATGTATTAGACCAAGCAATTCTCCCACTGGATTACCTTTTCCGGGAAAGGGTAATTTGGTCATCTTGCCTTTTAAGCATGATTCGCATGTATCAAATGAACCGGGTTCAAATGATTCCAAAATTCCACATCGGTGTAATTTGGTCATGCGTTTCTTACTTATATGGCCAAGACGACAGTGCCACGTGTAGGAGTCTATTTGATTATCTATTCGAGCACGTTTGTTGCTTACTTCGATATTGAAAACGTCACTGGATAAATCTAACGTGTAGATGCCATTGCACAAAGTTCCATTCCCATAAAGAACGCCATTTAAAGTTATGTAACAACAATTGTTACTGAAAGTTAAATGATAACCCTTTTCATTCAAACATGAAATAGATACAATGTTCTTTATTAACGAAGGAACGAAATAACAATTATCCAATTCTAAGACACGTCCAGTTGGGAGCTTTAGCAAATATGTTCCGATGGCAATAGCAGCAATCCTTGCTCCATTTCCAACCCGCAAATTCGCTTCTCCCTTGACGAGCCTTCTTCTATTCCTTAGCCCCTGTATGCCATTACATATATGTGAGCTACACCCAGTATCAAGTACCCAGGTATCTGAGGAAGTAGAGTGACATTCAATAACGAAGATACCTGAAGAGGATGGGGCATCGGATGCCTTCTTCTTCACGGACTCAAGATAAATCTTGCAGTTTCTTCGCCAGTGACCTTCCTTGCCACAGTGATGGCAAGTTCCTTTTGGTTTCTTTTCAGTTTTCTTGGCCTTTTTCTTCTTCCCTTTGTTCTGTTCTTTGGCCTTCCTCTTAGAACCTTTCTTCGAGGAACCAACTAACAGTACTGCTTTTTGATCTGGCTTTACAGAAGGCTCCACAGTCTTCAGCATGTTGATCAATTCAGGAATGGTAGTCTCCAGTTTGTTCATCCGATAGTTCATCACAAATTGTGAACAACTCTTGGACAAACAACTCAGAATTAAGTCAATACTTAGTTCATGATCCATTGCAAAACCGAGTGCGCTCAATCGCTCAATGTACCCCAACATCTTTAACACAAACTGCGAGGCAGAAGTGCCTTCCTGCATCTTAGTGGTATCAGAGCCGGTTAGTGTTCAACTTAATCATATAATTGTTTTGTGGAAAACTTTGTCATGATCTCAATTTCGGAAAATTTTTCCAATTATGGAAACTTTCAAATTATAATAAATTTTAGAATTAGGAATTTCAAAGTTTGGAAATCGTCATGAAATTTCGCAAACGTTTGAAATTTTCTAGTTTCTAAATTTTTATAATAATTGTGAAAATTTCCCATCTTTGGAAACTTTCCAATTTTGGAAAATTTTCTATTTTAGAAATTTTCCAACTTTGGAAATATGTAAGTTTTCTTTGTACCAGAAACTTACAATTATTCTGAAAACCTATTTTCGAAATCTCGCAATTTTGGGCACTTTCTTTTAAGAAAGTCTAGACAAATTCATGGGCAGTTAGTTGACAATTAAATTTGAATTAGTTTTTAAATTGACAACAAATTCTTTATTTTGGATTGAGCCTCGGGGAGCCGTCCAATTTAAAGTTAGATGTTGTAATTTAATTTCCCAATTTTAATTGAAATTGTCATGTTTGATTTGGATTGAGCCTCGGGGAGCCGTCCAATTGGATTTACAACACTTTACTTTTCTTTGGGTATCTGAGCCTCGGGGAGCCACCCTTAGAAAACGATTTGTTGTAATTAATCAATCCATAAATAAAATATGTTTTAAGAGGTGATGCTCTTACATATTGTTGTCTCCAAAATTAATTAGGAAAATGGTTTCCTATAGAGTTTTCTTAAATGAGATTTTCATGAAAATAATATGTAGTTGAATTAAGGGATTTGTCTCTTAATTTAATAAGATTTGATTTAGAGAAATCAAAGTCTTGAACATATTATTTCCGAAATTAATTATGACAATTTAGGAAATTGTTTCCCAAAGCAATTCCTTTAATAAAGTGTGAAATTAGAATTAAGAAAATCCGGTTCCTAATTCAATTCATGAGACTTGATAAATTAAGTCACATACATACTTTATTAAGGAAATCGTTAGTCATGACATATGTCATGAATGTGCATTAAAAGGTAAAAGATGAGACCAAAACCCTTTACAAAATATTAAGGCCAACACCTTCCATTAATATGGTTAGAATCGGAGTTTTGTTTCTCGCTTGGGTTGATGGACACATCCATGCCCGACTTGAACCTTAACATGTTCAAACCATGGAATTAGTTTATGAATAATATAGTTGGAGTCAGAGGTCAATCCTTAGTTTTGGTTGTTGGACACATCAAAGGCTAGCCCTTAATTCCTAACACATCAATCAATTTTAAGAGATTAATTATTCTCTCCCTCTCTCTCTTAATCTCTTCTCCTCTCCCTCTCCCTCTCTTGCCTAGGGCCGGCGCCCACCCTTGTGGTTTAGGGCCGGCGCACCCAATCTACATCCAAGGTGAAGTTGGCGTGAGCTATCAAGAAGAAGGAGAACCCGAACACGAAGAAGAAGAAGCGGATAGCGACTCCTCTCTTCCCGGAATTCGATTCCGTTACTTCGTTGGTTAGTTTTTCATTATTTTCTCTTATTCTTCTAGTTGTGCCTTCCGAGAATCTAGTAGTTCTCGTCGGCACAAAACTCGTGACTTTGCGAAGTCATCCCGAAGAGAACTCGGCGTGGACGCGAATAGAGGCGAAGCTTCCAAGGGACGCTACGGTTGGATCTCGTCCCTTTCTTCAAGTTACGCGAGGTACTTGGTAAATTAGTTTACTTTTTCGCAAACTTTTATTTTATGATTATGTCGATACACTATAAGGTTGCATGCTAGATACGAAGTTAAAATAATTTAGGAAATTATTTTATGCAAACTCTTCTGCTGCACGTAAAAATTTAAAATTTTACGAACTCGTATCCTTGTCGACATGCACCCGGTCCCAACACAGTATGTATTTGAACCACTGTTTTCTTTACTTGTTTTGTATGGCCCTTGGGGGCGCCCGGGACGCTCCGGGCGCCCTACTCAGCAACTGCCTCTTTCCTTTGAGGTTTTCTGAGCTGCAGACACACGTTCCTTCGGTCCTGCATCCAGGGTTAGTCCAAAACACAATAACATAATAATTTATTAGATTTTATACAGCCTTAGCTGTCTTGGTTCTGACTTTGGTCTCCAAAATGGAGCCCTAGGTCGAACCGATGCCTACTGTTCCCTCGACGGGGAACGCGTCCTCACCTACTCCTCTTGGGAGAATTTACCTGATGCCAACCGTTCCTTTGGTTGGAATTTTGTCTGACGGTCCTTTGTCAGGTCTTGTAAACTGGCAGTCCTTCGCCAGTTGCCTAGCAGTCCTTCGCTAGGGCTTGAAACTGGCAGTCCTTTGCCAGTGCCTAGCAGTCCTTCGCTAGGGCTTTGTTTCCTGGCAGCCCTTCGCCAGGTGCCTAGCAGCCCTTCGCTAGGACTTTGTTTCTGCACACTTAAGTAACAACATTAGATAACAAACAATACTTAACTTTGAATCCTTTGCCAATATCAAAACCAGGTTCGATATGGTGCTTCCTGCATAACAGTGTGTTCCTAGGGAATGTGATTAGAGTATACGTGATTTGGTCACGGTTCTCTACCTTGTGACCTATTATATGCAGCCCATTCATCAGCTCCTGGATTCTGGCGTGGAGCTGTGCTGCTGATTCGCCTTCATTCATCTTGATTGTGTAGAGTCTGTTCAGCAACAGATCTCTTTTGCTGATTCTGGTGTCGGAGGTACCTTCGTGCAGCTCAATCAGCTTGTTCAATAGTTCTTTGGCACTGTTGAAAGGGCCCACCCGATTCAGTTCTTCCTTGTCAATCCGCATTGTAACGTCTGGGTTGCCTTTGTATTAGCCTCGATCTTCTTTTTCAACGAGGCATCCCATTCAGAATAGTGTTGTGCCACTCCTTCTGCGTTCTTGGGAATCTCCAAACCAGATTGGATAATTATCCACATGTCCACCTGAGTTTTGAAGTGGACTTCCATCCTGCTTTTCCAGTAGGAGAAATCTTCTCTACTGAAAAGCGGTGGTCTGGCTGTGCTGAATCCTTCTTGCATGGCCATAATATTTTCTAAGAAAGAAAATCAACGAAAACTTGTTCCAAGACTTAGTCTTGGATTAGTAGTGCAGAAGAAATTATAAAGAACAAAAAAAAAAGATCGAGTGATGTTGCACCAACCTCGATTAATGAGAAAATTTTCAAAAAAAATTTAAATAATTTCGTAAATCTGAAAAAAAACTCTCAAATTGGTGGTTGCACCAAATTTGAGCCACCCGCTCTGATACCACTTGTTGGATCGTAGAAACTCGATAGAGGGGGGGGTGAATATCGAGATCAAATTTTTTCAGAAGAATAGAGAAAATACGCAGCGGAAAGTAATAAATCAATCGCGAACACAGGTTAGTTTTACTTGGTTCGGAGTCGCGGTCGGCTCCTACTCCAAGGCCCACGGTCCTTAACCATTTACTTTGGGCAATTCTATAGTCGTAAAAATAGTTTTACAAATTTAGAACAGAAATAGAATTAAAATTTAAACTTGCAACACTTTCGTTACCGACGCCCGAGGTGGATCGAATTTTAGAGCAGAGGGTCGTCGTCGGCGCTAGAATCTCGAAGTCGAAGCTTGTCGGAGC
This sequence comes from Boesenbergia rotunda, assembly GCA_024364735.1. Classification (NCBI taxonomy): domain Eukaryota; kingdom Viridiplantae; phylum Streptophyta; class Magnoliopsida; order Zingiberales; family Zingiberaceae; genus Boesenbergia; species Boesenbergia rotunda. The sequence continues at coordinate 31,635 of JAGFNQ010000735.1, forward strand.
GTAGCGTTTGAATGAAAGTGCTTGGAGCGTTGAGAGCGATGTTCTCTAAAGCCTTGGGGGTGAACCCCCTTTTATAGCACCCATGGGGGTGCCTGTGTCGATGGGGGCGCCTACACGTGGCCTTCCCTGCGCAATCTCTTATCCGCAGGCTCAGTCATTGCTTATCCATCTTCACTGGGGCGCCTGAGCTGATGGGGGCACCCGTATGGTCCCGGGCGCCTGAGCTGAGTACGTCTAGAGGCTTCGTGGCAGTTTGCTTCGCTTGCTTCTGTTTTGCCTTTGCACTGGGGCGCCCGTATCCATATGGGCGCCTAGCCCCAGTGAGGTGCCTCACTCCTATTGAGGCGCCTCATTTGCAGAAAACCAATCCTTCGATCCCTGCAACCAAGGTTAGTTCCAAAATAAAGAGAAGCAAACATGTTAGCCATTATTTACAACCTAAGCTGTCTTGGTTCTGACTTTGGGTCTCCCAAATGGAACCCTAGGTCGAACCGACGCCTACTGTTCCCTCAATGGGGAACGCGTCCTCACCTACTCCTCTCAGGAGAGGTTACCTTTTGCCAACCGGCTCCTCCGGTTGGACTTTTGCCCAATCCACCTGACCAGGTCTTCGTGCCCAACTTCCGGTCAGATCTTCTTGCCCAACTTCCGGTCAGATCTTCGGTGCCCAGCCCTTTGTCAGGACTTCTTGCCCAGTCCTCGACCAGGACTTCTTTGCCCAACTTCCGGTCAAGTCTTCTTGCCCAGTCCTTGACCAGGACTTCTTGCCCAGCCCTTGACCAGGACTTCTTACCCAGCCTTTTGCCAGGACTTCTTGCCTAGTGTACCTAGGACTTTTCCTGCACACTTAGTAGACTTGTTAGATCACAATAACACCTTAACTTCTGAACCCTTTGTCATTATCAAAACCTAAGTTTGACTTAAGTGCTTCCTGCACCAACACACCCCGGGGGGTCGGGCCCCGAAAGTACCCCCGGAGCACCTCGGGAGCTGTGGCACCTGAAAATCCCTAGCTCACCTCGGGAGGCAGAGGCCTCGCAATAATCGGCCTCAGGTACTGCCCCTCCCTTTCGGTACGAATAAGCATCCCTGTTAGAAAAGGTCTTCGTGACCCTTAAACAGTGTAACGGGTAGTGGCGGGATAACGACGCAGGCTGTTTCAAAGAATATCCCGTAACCACCGAAAGAGGGGGAGGTGTGGCTTAAGTATGGGAGACGTGGTGCCGACCAGGGGGCACGTCTAGCCCATCATCATCGGTATAAAAGGTAGTCCAACCCCTCCGATAAGGGGGTTACGCACCCTCGTCTCTAAACCTCTCCTTTACTTTTTAAGCAACCTTTCCCGGTAGATACTGACTTGAGCGTCGGAGTGGACTCCGCCGAACCCCTGTCGGCGTGTTCCCTAACACTTGTGTTAACTTCGTAGGACCTCAAGTCCCTCCCCGGCACAGCAACTTCCGCGCGGGTAAAAGCCTCGGTGATTGGCCATCATCGATGACTCCTTCTGGAACACGTTACATGAGCATAATTTATGTTAACTCCTAATATTTGCATTCTTTTCACTATTTTAGTACAGATGACTGCAGTTTCTTATTGATAGAAAGTGGAAGAATTTAGCATTGAACAAAATATCAAAACGAAAAATCATAGAAGCTCACATCTCAGCATGATCCATGGTCAAATCGTGCTACATTCCACGACCATATATCACTCAGGAGGAAGGCAAAATTGATATTAAAGCATTGACAATCGGTATTTCCAGCAAAGAACATGGTCAGCCTGTTGTGCTTACCATGACCAAACTTAGGATTCCAAACTAGGTATGTCCACCAATATGTAAGTCAAATAGTCTTAATATACAAAATAGAACCAAAAATCATAAATGAAGCTTTATTTGATCCAGATTGGATTATAGGTATGGAAGAGGAATTAATCCAATTTGATAAAATGAAGTTTGGGACTTAGTACCTAAACCAACTGATAAAACAATTATAGAACATGATGGATGTTTAGAAATAAACTGAATGAAAAAGGTGAAATTATCATAAAAAGCTTTCCTTATGGCTCAAGAATTTAGTCAAGTAGAAGGATTAGACTACAATGAGATATATGCTCCAGTAGTCAGTCTTGAGTCAATTAGGATGTTATAAGCCTTTGCCTCATATAAAGGGTTCCAACTATTTCAAATAGATATAAAATCAATATTCTTAAATGATTTTATTACAGGAGGAGAAGTACACATAATCCAACCACCGGGATTTTAAAACCTAGATAACCCTACCATATACTAAAACTTAAAAAGGCACTGTAGGACTAAAACAAGCTCCTAGAACTTAGTATGAAAGGTTATATACTTATTTAATTTCTAAGGGATTTTGGTAAGGTAAAATTGATCCAACTCTGTTTTATTAACACCCATGCTAAGGATATTTTTATTGCCCAAATTTATGTTGATGATATTATTTTTGGGTTAAGTAACAATTTATTTATAAAGGATTTCAAGTTCACTATGAAAAGTGAATTTCAGATGAACCTAATAGGTGAGCTCAACTATTTTATAGGATTACAAGTCAAACAAATCAATGAAGGTATCTATGTCTATCTGACTAAGTATGTTAATGAACTAATTAAAATATTTGGAATGAAAAATTTTAAAGACTTAGCAACCCCAATGATCTTAAATATCAAATTAGATAATGACCCAAGTGGAAAAAGTGTAGATGTTAAGTACTATAGAAGTGCTATAGGTAGATTTTTGTACCTAACTACTAGTCAATCAGATATACCTTTATTAGTAGGTATGTATGCAAGATTCAATCTTATGCTAAAGAATCACACCTAATAGCAGTTAAGAGAATTTTAAGATATCTAAAGGTACTCTAAATGTAGGATTATTCCGAGGACAAGTAATTTTGACTTAGTAGTGTTGGTGCTGGAAGCACCAGATCGAACTTAGTTTTGATAATGGCAAAGGGTTCAAAGTTAGTATGTTAACGTATTTGACTAAGTGTGCAAGAAAGACCTAGTTTGTCTATGCACGAAGTCTTGACCTGTAGGGTTGAGCACGAAGTCCTGGTCGATGACTGAGCATGAAGTCCCAGCCGAGGGCTAGGCATCGAAGACCTAATCGCGGGTTGGACACAAAGACCTGGTCAAGGACTGGGCACCGAAGACATGATCTGGAAGATCGGGCAGAAGACTTAGCCGAGCGAGTGTTGATGCAGTCTGACCCTGATTGTTGTTTTGGTGTTGACACCGATTTTAGTTTAGGTTGATGATTTTGATGATTATGATTAAGTCCTGATCGGGGATCAGGCAGGGTATGGGAAATCCTAGCTTGGAGGGCTTGGTATTGGAAAATCTTAACCTGGAGGGTTAGGTGTGGAAAATCCTAGCTTAGAGGGCTAGGTGTTGAAAAGTTATAACCTGGAGGGTTAGGTGTGGAAAATCCTAGCTTGGAGGGCTAGGTGTTGAAAAGTCATAATTCGGAAGGGTTGGGTGAAAAGTCCTAGCTTGGAGGGCTAGGTGAAAAGTCTTAACTGGAGGGTTAGGTGAAAAGTCCCAACTTGGAGAATTAGGTGAAAAAGTCCTGGCTTGGAGGGTCAGGTCATAGCTTGGAGGGATAGTTTGGAAAAGTCCTAATCCGGAGGAGTTGGGTGAAAAGTCCTAGCTTGGAGGGCTAGGTGAAAAGTCCTAACTTGGAGGGTTAGGTACAAATTCCCAACATAGAGGGTTAGGTGAAAAATCCTTAGCTTGGAGGGCTAAGGTGGATGAAACCCTAGCTTGGAGGGATAGGTTGGAGCCCCTGGATCAGTCTGGTGACCGATCAGGGAGTTGGCACGGTGCTCCTTCGTGGATCGGTCTGGTGACCGATCCAGCAATGACTGATCGGTCTGGTGACCGATCAGGGAGTATACGTTTCACCCATTGCTTGGCTCCTGATCGATCTGGTGACCGATCAGGGAGCAAATAGTGAGGTTGAGTTCCCCTGCTGATCTGCTCCTGATCGGTCTGGTGACCGATATGGCTCACTGTGCAGATCGTTCTGGAGAACGATCCAGCTTCGCGAGTTCTTCACTAAGATCGATCAGGACGGAGCCTGATCGGTCTGGTCATGATCTGATCAGACTGGTGACCGATCAGGAGGCTGCCTGATTGGTCCGGTGACCGATCAGGAGGTCTGGACTGTGAAGCTCAGAAATCACCCTATAATAGGGGTGGATCGGTTCGGTGACCGATCCACAACCTGGGATCGGTCTGGTGATCGATCCAGGAGAGTCCCAAAGAAATTGCGATTTCTAATTGAGCGTTGGGAACCGATCAGGATGGAGCCTGATTGGTCTGGACCCAGCCTGATCAGTCTGGTGACCGATCAGGAGGCTCTCTGATCGGTCCGGTGACCGATTACTTTAATTCAAAATGCACTGTAAGACGCTCTGATCGCGTCTGAACGTATCCGATTCTCTGCGCTTAACATCTAATATATGATTTGGTGTGTGATATGCTGCTCTAACACACTGATTAAGCTGCAAGTGACAGGGAAGGATTCAAACACTCAAGGAGAGTCAATGGTGGCCTTTCCTTGGAGCAGGTTTATCCGTTTTCCATCTCAGGTTGCAACGGCTGGAGCTGCAGACTGGAGCTGCTGACTGGAGCTTGGCTGAGGGAGGCTCAGGAAGTCCAGGGAGAGCTCTGTGGTAGTTGGTGTTGGCAGGGAAGCAGGTGGAGGCTGCAGGAGATGTTGTCACCTGATGCTGAGTGGAGAAATAAAAGGGCGGAAGAAAGCTTCTTTGAAGCAGAGTTCGCGAATTGAGTTCTGGCTGCGCCTTTGGGTTCTCCACAACTTGCTTGCGTGTTCTGAAGTTTCATCACCTTGAGCAAGCTACTGCAATCTTGAAGCAACCATTCATTACTTGAGTGCTAGAAGGAAGGAACAAGAACCTCCGAGTCCAACAGCGAGAAGACACGAGGAGAAGGCTCTTGCGTGAGATCGTCGCTGGGTGGAGCTCTGAGGGAGCTTGCTGCGTTCCTGTCTTTGCTAAGTGCTAAGTAAGATCTTTCTTTGTGTTTCATTGTGCTTAAACCTATATCTGTGATTGAAACGCTGTGGAGAGGTTTCTCCACCGAGAAGGAGGTTGTCTTCTATCCGGTGTTAACCGGGGCTTGATCTGCCGACGATCAAGGGATCGCCCACCTTAAGGGCATGCCAAGGAGTAGGGGCAAGTTATCCCCGAACCTTGTAAACCCTCCTTGTTAGTGATCTTGCTAGTTGTGTTTGTTTGCCTTCGTTTTATGTTTTTTTTCTGCACTGTTTTGTTTCCATTGTTTCTTCCGCTGTGCTACTGATAAGTTTGAGTGCAGAATTCGATAAGTGCCTAATGTCCAAGTGTTTGGCTATATTCACCCCCCCTCTCTAGCCATCCGGGTTCCAACAAGTGATATCAGAGCTTGGGGCTCTGTTTTTGCGGATTAACAACCGAGAGCTATCATCCATGGCGTTGAGAGATGGATTTTCCACCACCCGACCTCCTTTCTTTGATGGCGCTGATTTCCAATATTGGAGATCAAAGATGGAGTATTATTTGAAGATGCACATCAACACTTGGTTCGCGGTGAAGGAGGGTTTCACTCCTCCTAAGGATGATGAAGGCAAGAAATTTGAATCATGGCGGTGGACAGCCGAACAAACCCGGAAGAGTGAAGTCAACGCGAAGGCGGTTGTCACTCTACAATGCGGGATGAACAAAGACCAACTCATCAAGGTTGGTCCCTTCACAAGTGCAAAGGACTTGTGGAACAAGCTCATGAAACTCCACGAGGGCACCCGAGACTCAAGGATTGCCAAGAGGGACTTGTTCCTCAATCAACTACAAAATCACACCATGAAGGAGAATGAATCGATTAGTGAGCTCCATAGCCGGTTCAAGGAAGTCCTCAATGGGCTTCATTCGATTGATGAAAAGGCCGAGAATCACGACCTTGTGAGGTATGTACTAAAAGCATTTCCAAGGAATGCTTTATGATCATCCATGGTGGATGCCTACAAAGTATCCATGGATTTATCCATTGTTAAGTTAGATGATTTGTTTTGTGAAATTGAATTGCATGAAATGGCTAACAAAGGCCTCAAGGAGAAGGGGATTGCCTTAGTTGCAGGGGATCGATCCAATAAGAAGAAGAAGGAGAAGGAAGTCACTTCATCCTCATCCTCATCCTCTTCCGAATCTGAGTCTGATTCCGAAGAAGATGGCAGCGACTCCTCATCCTCCGAGATGACGAACTTTGTGAGAAGGATGATGAGAAGGGGTCGACGCTTCAAGAGTAGAGGTAACTCTAGTGAAGCTAAACTTGATAAGACTAATGCTTCTTGCTGTGAGTATGATTGGAAAGGACATTTCAAGAATGAATGCCCGAAGCTAAAGAAGAAGGAGGAGAAATCCAAAAGGAAAGAAGAAAAATCCAAGAAGAAGAAGAAGGCTTTGAAGGCCACTTGGGATGAATCCTCCTCAAGCTCATCCGATGAAGAGAAGGAGGAGAAGAGCACAAGGCATGTGGCACTCATGGCATTGGGAGATCAAGAGAGCAGTGATGAATCATCCAACTCCTCAAACGCGTCTTCATCATTTTCGGATGATGAAGAGGTAACTTCTCCCGAGCATGAGAAATGTTATAGAGCAATTGCATATTTAACCAATATGTTGAAGAAGTCAAAAAATAAGATCAAAGCATTGCTGTAACGCCCGCTTTTTTTTCGTAAAGCGGCGTTACGTTAACATACTTAGGGCATGTAGACATCATAAGGCAGCGGAATAACTTTATTCTTACACATACATGTCCTACGACCATTCTTAACATAATGACATGGAAACTCGGCATATTGACTTCATACTTAAACATCATATCATGTCATACTTAACATCACGTCATAGAGTTCCATAAGTCATTATTCAAGCATTCAAGCATATAAGTGACCAAAGTAAAGTTCTAGCATAAACGATAAACATATGGTTTCCTGGGCCAAGTCACTACCACACACATGCGTTCTTGCCCTCCTGCTGCTTCCTCATTGTCCCCTTGAATGATCTGCGGTATAAGGAAATAAGACTATAAACACACAGGCTTAGTAAGACTTTTTCCTACTCACAAAAACCATTCATCATCTCATAAATGAGCACATGGAACATTAGCATACTTGGTGCTCTACTTAGAACATAACAACTTGAATCACTTATCATATACGTGACATGGCATGAACATAAATATAAGTGAACATTCCTAGCATGGCATGAAACATGGCATAAACGTAAACATAGTAAACAATCTAAGCATGACATGCTACATGGCATAAACATAAACACAATAAACATTCCTAGCATGGCATAATACATGGTATAAACAAAACATAATAAACATTCTTAACATGACATAATACATGGTATAAACATGTCTATAAAGTGTAAACCAACCCGTATGGCATAAACATAGGCATACTTCCTATCATAGCATATGAGCATCTTCTTAGCATAATCATGACATAGATCAATTACTCTCATGCATCTTTCTTAACATGAAGCGTAAGCATAAAATCTTATTAGCATAGCATAATGCATAACATGAATGAATGCATGAGTGGAATGCATATACATAAGGATGCTTAACTTTTAAAAACATACTTTTAAATGTTTAAACATAATCATCATATCATTGGGGTCCCCGGCTTGTACCACATACATACATCATAAGCGCGCATCCCTAGCAAATCCGAGGTAGCGAGCCCCGACCTACTAGGGTAAGGACAGCATAGTCGGTAGTCCCCGAACCGAGGCGTTCTTAAGGAGCCCATCCCTGTTGCACAGCTCCGGTAGTGCCAGAACCGTGGACAGCATAGTCGGTAGTCCATAACCGGGGCATTCTTAAGGTGCCCATCCCTTGGACCCATACTTCGCTCCGGTACAAGCCCATTCATAAAGTAAAATACTTTACATATTTCATCATTCATAAGACATTCATAGCATAACCATGTTACATAAAGCATGACTTAACACATGCTTGTCCTTTCATTGTTCATACTTATTGCATAGCATCATGATGCCTGGAAGGCATGAGCATTATCTTCATTCATAAACATGGTATGCATCTTCTTTCATAAACATGGCATGCATCTTTATTCATACAACATGGCATGCATCATTATTCATACAACATGACATGCATCATTATTCATACAACATGACATACATCTTCATACATAAAACATGGCATGCATACCTAAACATCATTCCTATTCCTAGTACTTGCATGATCATAACGTATAAGGTAAGCATTGCATCGAACATGACATGTTTTTCATAGATATTTATCCTACCACATAGAGCTTGTATGATCATGATACATAAGGTAAACATTGCATTTCTTACCTAAGCATGGTATCTATCTCAAGCATGCATAGGTAGGATTTCCATAACACTCTACCTACCATTCAAGTACATGGCATAAAACATAAGACATTCATAATAAACCCTATTAAGCATGGCATCTAATCATAACATATAACATAAAACATGGTGCTTAAGGTTAGGGTTATAGGTAACATGATTTCTACCACATGCTTGGACCTATATATATATATATATACTTCATGATAAGCATAAACCATCATTCTTTGAACCCTAACTCCACCCCAAACCCTAGATAGAAGGCATGGCCAAAACCTATAAGGTGGAGTTCCATCAATTCCATAAACATGTAAGATAGCATAAGGTAAAGGAACAACCATACATCATCTATGAGACCATATGAAGCCATTGGGGCTCATGATTAGGGTTAACCCTAACCTTTAGCCCTCCTTTCTAGGGCTGGCCGAAACATATAAGGGCATGAGTCCATGGAAAAATTCCATTACAATCCCCAAATCAACCATTAAACACCAACCATACCATACCATAGGGGCCATTAGGGCCCTTACTTGAGGAAAGTCCTAACTTTCTACCCTATTAGCAAGTCTTGGCCGAAACTTATAGGGTCTCTAGGCCATGTGAAAATTCACATAAATCATCCTCCATCTCCCTTATATCATGATAATACATAAAACACATACTTGAAGTTTTAGACCCAACCCTACCCATGGGTTCTTGAAGTTGGCCGAAACCCTTGGGGATCCTAGGGTAGCCCAAAAATTCTCAATAATTATATTTAATCTCTAAACATCATGAAAGCACATTAGACAACATTATGAAGATTTTTAGCATCATCATGGACCCAAAAATCCTAGTGGCCGAAACCCATAGGACTAGGGTCCTTGGTTTTTTTTCTTTCAACATCAAATCCCAAAAACCAACCAATATATCATGCTAAAAACATAAGGAACTATTATACCACAGGTGAGGGAGTCTTACCTTGGTTGATCTTGATTTTTAGACCTTAAAAGAGAAGGAAATTGTAAATCCTTTGGACACTTGAACCCCCTTGCCCTTGTATCCTTGGAAAACCTTTAGATCTTGGTGATGCGACCTTCTTGTGGAGCTTTTCCAAGGGAGAACCTCCCTTGTGGTGTTCGGCTAGAATGAGGAGGGAGGAGGAGAGAAAATGCAATTGATGGAAGGAAGAAGGTAACTCCCAAACCCCCTTCTTTATAACACATTAAGGAGGGTAAGTGAAGAGTCATGGAGTCTCTTCCTCTTCCCTTAAGCCTTAACCAAACTCCATTTCATTCCCTCATAACATTCCCTTACTAGGTGAGTTGGTTAGAGCATGCATGGTTGTACAAGAGGTCCAAGATTCAATCCTTGGTCCATGCACCTTATTTTTTATTTTATTTTTCCTTTTATTTTCTATTATTTTCCCCAAAATTCCAAAAATTCTCTAAAAATTTCCCCATAATTATGTTAATATTTCTCATTAAAACCCCTTTATATTTATATTAATTTTTTTTACCTATAATTCTCCAACAATTGTGGTACTAAAAAGACCATATAAGGCTCATTAGCACCTTATTTTTTATTTTATTTTTCCTTTTATTTTCTATTATTTTCCCTAAATTTCCGAAAATTCTCTTAAAATTCCCCCATAATTATGTTAATATTTCTCATTAAAACCCCTTTATATTTATATTAATTTTTTTTACCTATAATTCTCCAATAATTGTGGTACTAAAAAGACCATATAAGGCCCATTAGTACTTAGTTTTCTCAATTTAAATGAGAAAATATGGATTTCTAGGCCACATTTTGTATTAATATTTCTAGGTCCCTCGGAAAATTATCTAGACATGCTCAATATTTTAAGAAAATATTAAGAGAATTTTTTGGGTCATTACAATCCCCCATACCTCGTGAAAGTTCGTCCTCGAACATAGAATAGCTCCGGGTACTTGCGCCTCATCTCGTCCTCGCGTTCCCAGGTAGCTTCTTCGAACCGTTGACTTTGCCATAGGACCTTGACTAAGGGTACCTCCTTACTCCTCAGCTTCTTGACTTCCCTATCCAAAATCTGGATGGGTCTGCTCTCATAACTTAGATCCTCCTGCACTTGTACTGTATGTGGCTCGATCACTTGGTCCATATTTGGGATACACTTTTTAAGTAGGGACACATGGAATACGTTATGGATAGCTGACATCTCTGGAGGTAGCTCTAGCTCCTATGCCACTTTACCGACTCTTTTCAGAATCAGGTACGGCCTCACATAGCGCGGACTTAGTTTTCCTTTCTTCCCAAATCTTGTCACCCCCTTCATAGGAGCCACTTTGAGAAATACCCAATCTCCAACATTAAATTCTAGTGGTCTACGCCGGACATCGGCATAACTCTTCTGCCGGCTCTGAGCAGTTTCTATCCGTTGTCGAATATTCTGTATAGCTCGGGTGGCGCTGTCGATAACATCCGTTGTGAGCCTCATTTCCTTCTTTTCACCACCCTCGTACCAACAGATCGGAGACCTACATCTCCTCCCATACAAGGCTTCATAAGGTGCCATTCCGATAGTAGCTTGGTAGCTATTATTGTAAGCGAATTCCGCTAAGCATAGATATCGACACCAACTTCCCTTGAAATCCAGGGCACAAGCTCTCAACATATCTTCTAGTATTTGGTTCACCCGTTCAGTTTGCCCGTCCGTCTGAGGGTGAAAGGCGGTGCTAAATCGCAATTTAGTGCCGAGAGACTTCTGAACGCATTCCCAAAAATACGAAGTAAAGCGACCATCCCTATCTGAGATGATGGTCTTGGGAACTCCATGAAGCCTAATTACTTCCTTAACATATAATTGAGCCAGTTGCTCAATCGAATAAGTCATTTTGATCGCCAAGAAGTGAGCAGACTTTGTCAGCCTGTCCACAATTACCCATATTGCATCATATCCATTCGTAGTCCTGGGAAGCCCTGAAATGAAATCCATAGAGATGCCTTCCCATTTCCACTTCGGAATCGTTAGTGGCTGCTGAACTCCTCCGGGTCGCTGGTGTTCTGCTTTTACTTGCTGGCAAGTCCTGCAAGTACTAACATGCTGAGCCACATCCCTCTTCATACCGGACCACCAGAACCTCTCCTTCAGATCCTGATACATCTTGGTGGATCCTGGATGCATCGAATAAGGGGTTTCGTGAGCTTCCGTCAGTATTTTCCTTCGAAGCTCCGGATCATTAGGGATACATAGGCGATCCCTAAGGTATAGTACCCCCCCTTGGCGATATGAAAACCATCGCCCTTTCCTCCTAGGATCTCCTGTTTTATTTTCTGGAGACTCAGATCACCATTTTGTTTTTCCAATATATCCTCACATAGCGCGGGTGATATTGTCATGGTGGAAAGTCGCCCGGAGATGACTTCGACCCCAAAATTCATAATTTCTCTTTCAAGTGGTCGGGATAATTTAGATATGGACATCAAGGTGGCACTTGACTTCCGGCTGAGTGCATCGACCACTTTGTTCGCCTTCCCTGGATGATAGAAGATCTCGCAGTCATAGTCCTTTACCAACTCAAGCCATCGGTGTTGTCTCATATTCAGGTCCTTCTGAGTGAAAAAATATCGCAGACTCTGGTGGTCTGTATAAATTCGACACTGCGCTCCGTACAAATAATGACTCCATATCTTAAGAGCGAAGACCACCGCGGCCAGTTCCAGATCATGAGTGGGGTAATTCTGTTCATATTCCTTGAGTTGTCTAGAGGCATAGGCCATAACTTTTCCATTCTGCATAAGTACAGCTCCAAGTCCTAGTTTGGAGGCATCGCTATACATGTCAAAGTTCTGATTACATTCTGGAAGGGTAAGGATTGGTGCACTTGTGGGTCTCTTTTTTAGTTCCAAGAAACTCTTTTCACAGTCTTCCGTCCATTCGTACTTCTTATCCTTCCGGGTGAGAGCCGTTAAAGGGGCTGCGATCCTCGAGAAATCCTCCACAAATTTTCTATAATAGCCTGCCAACCCCAGAAAACTTCTGATCTCACTGGCGTTCTTCGGCCGGCTCCAGTTATTCACAGCTTCAACCTTCATTGGATCTACCATAACCCCGTCTTTAGAGATAATATGGCCCAAAAAGCCCACTTGGTCGAAAAACCACCTTTCGTTTACGGCACTCAATAGAAGCACCGTATTTACCCAGGAAATCCATTCCCATTATAACATCATAATCTTTCATGTCGAGTACTATCAGATCGCAGTAAAGTTCCCTTCCTGCAATTCCGACCGGCACCGCACACAGCACATGAGTGGATGTCATTATTTCTCCCGAGGGTAGGGTCGTTAAGAACCTGCAATCTAACCCTTGCGGCAGCCTATCTATCTTCTTGGTAAAGGGCACCGAAATGAACGAGTGCGTTGCCCCAATATCAAATAATGCAGTAGCATACTGACTGGAAATAAGTATCTGACCTGTGACAACTGTAGAAGCTTCCGCAGCATCCTCCTTGGTAACCGAGAAAACCCTGGCATTTGTCACTGTTGGGGAGGCTTCCAATATCGGGGTCCCTTCCAGCTCGGCTGGCATATAGTGCAACTTCGCTAGTGCACCCGGGTACTGCGCCAGTGGTAGGGGAGGGGCCTGGTTCTTTGTAGGACAATAAGCTGCCATATGTCCCTCCACACCACAGGTGAAACACCGGTTCGTACCCTTGCGGCATTCCCCGGAGTGATTCTTCCCGCATGTCGCGCATGGGGAAAACTTGGTCTGTTTATTTGCTGGGCCTCCTTGAGAGTTGTTCCATGGCTTCCGTTTGCCACCTTGATCCCCCTTCCCGCCAACGTGGTTGCTCTGGGACATTTGTCCTCCTAAGTGATCATTAATGGAAAGATCATTAGGGATAATGAGAGAAAGAATCGAGGATTCTGGCGTGAACTTGATTCTTACTTTCATTCATCGCCTTCCGTTGCTGATTGATATTGTGCAGATAGTGCTCAGTGAGTAGGGCACTACTAAACAGTTCCTCGGCGTTCTGGGGTCTGCTAACTCCGCCAGCCACATTCAGAGCTATTTCAGGCCGCAACATTCTTAGCATAAGTCGGACCCTCTCTTTCTCAGTACGGACCAACTCAGGGCACAGTCGAGCCAGTCGATTGAATTTCTTCACAGCTTCATTGACCGAGAGATCGCCCTGCCGGAATTCCGTGAATTCGTCATAGTGTCTGTTCGTGACCCGCATGTTGAAGAATTCTTCAAAAAACTCTGATTCAAAATCTGCCCACGCCATCTGGTCCACCGGTCTCTTGGCCTTAACCCTTTCCCACCACATTCTGGCATCCCCAGACAGGCAGAATGACGCACACTTGATCTTCTCATGCTCAGGCCAGTCCAGCTGCTCCAGGGTACTTTCCATCGTCTTGAACCATGCCTGGGCGTCCCAAGGTTCGCCAGCACCCGAGAAATTCTCCGGTTTCAGCCTTAACCACTGGATCAGGTAAGCCTCCTGTCGTGCCACAGTGGTCGAGCCCGGCGGAGGAGTGTGCGTAACCGTAGGCGCCATAGGTATAGCAGTCTGGTTCACTGGTGGAGTAGTAAAATTTTCCTGTTGGTTCATCAAGGTATTAATGGTCTGCTGCTGCTCGGTGACTTGGCGATGAAGTTGGGTCACTAATTGCATCAGATCAGGCGATGGGGTTGCCTCGTTAAGTCGGTTACTCTGTCTTCTAGCCATGTTCTTCTTCACCCAAAATAAGTATGGCCAATATCAGTTTTTTTTCCTACCCCTATATTATTCTAAATATTTAATTCCTAAAAGAAGATAAGTATCATTCATCGTTACATATCGTAAAGTACTTTTCATCATAAGCATCGTTCATACTTGCATATCTTAAAATCATAAAACATCTTACTACCATAAGATATGTAAAGAGGTACTTACTTGGAAGCGGCAGGGAGAGGGCTTGATGTGTATGTAGTGAGATGGTAACCGCTCTGATACCAACCTGTAACGCCCGTTTTTTTTCGTAAAGCGGCGTTACGTTAACATACTTAGGGCATGTAGACATCATAAGGCAGCGGAATAACTTTATTCTTACACATACATGCCCTACTACCATTCTTAACATAATGACATGGAAACTCGGCATATTGACTTCATACTTAAACATCATATCATGTCATACTTAACATTACGTCATAGAGTTCCATAAGTCATTATTCAAGCATTCAAGCATATAAGTGACCAAAGTAAAGTTCTAGCATAAACGATAAACATATGATTTTCTGGGCCAAGTCACTACCACACACATGCGTTCTTGCCCTCCTGCTGCTTCCTCATTGTCCCCTTGAATGATCTGCGGTATAAGGAAATAAGACTATAAGCACACAGGCTTAGTAAGACTCTTTCCTACTCATAAAAACCATTCATCATCTCATAAATGAGCACATGGAACATTAGCATACTTGGTGCTCTACTTAGAACATAACAACTTGAATCACTTATCATATACGTGACATGGCATGAACATAAACATAAGTGAACATTCCTAGCATGGCATGAAACATGGCATAAACGTAAACATAGTAAACAATCTAAGCATGGCATGCTACATGGCATAAACATAAACACAATAATCATTCCTAGCATGGCATAATACATGGTATAAACAAAACATAATAAACATTCTTAACATGGCATAATACATGGTATAAACATGTCTATAAAGTGTAAACCAACCCGTATGGCATAAACATAGGCATACTTCCTATCATAGCATATGAGCATCTTCTTAGCATAATCATGACATAGATCAATTACTCTCATGCATCTTTCTTAACATGAAGCGTAAGCATAAAATCTTATTAGCATAGCATAATGCATAACATGAATGAATGCATGAGTGGAATGCATATACATAAGGATGCTTAACTTTAAAAATATACTTTTAAATATTCAAACATAATCATCATATCATTGGGGTCCCCGGCTTGTACCACATACATACATCATAAGCGCGCATCCCTAGCAAATCCGAGGTAGCGAGCCCCGACCTACTAGGGTAAGGACAGCATAGTCGGTAGTCCCCGAACCGAGGCGTTCTTAAGGAGCCCATCCCTGTTGCACAGCTCCGGTAGTGCCAGAACCGTGGACAGCATAGTCGGTAGTCCATAACCGGGGCATTCTTAAGGTGCCCATCCCTTGGACCCATACTTCGGTCCGGTACAAGCCCATTCATAAAGTAAAATACTTTACATGTTTCATCATTCATAAGACATTCATAGCATAACCATGTTACATAAAGCATGACTTAACACATGCTTGTCCTTTCATTGTTCATACTTATTGCATAGCATCATGATGCCTGGAAGGCATGAGCATTATCTTCATTCATAAACATGGTATGCATCTTCTTTCATAAACATGGCATGCATCTTTATTCATACAACATGGCATGCATCATTATTCATACAACATGACATGCATCATTATTCATACAACATGGCATACATCTTCATACCTAAAACATGGCATGCATACCTAAACATCATTCCTATTCCTAGTACTTGCATGATCATAACGTATAAGGTAAGCATTGCATCGAACATGACATGTTTTTCATAGATATTTATCCTACCACATAGAGCTTGTATGATCATGATACATAAGGTAAACATTGCATTTCTTGCCTAAGCATGGTATCTATCTCAAGCATGCATAGGTAGGATTTCCATAACACTCTACCTACCATTCAAGTACATGGCATAAAACATAAGGCATTCATAATAAACCCTATTAAGCATGACATCCAATCATAACATATAACATAAAACATGGTGCTTAAGGTTAGGGTTATAGGTAACATGATTTCTACCACATGCTTGGACCTATATATATATATATATACTTCATGATAAGCATAAACCATCATTCTTTGAACCCTAACTCCACCCCAAACCCTAGATACAAGGCTTGGCCGAAACCTATAAGGTGGAGTTCCATCAATTCCATAAACATGTAAGATAGCATAAGGTAAAGGAACAACCATACATCATCTATGAGACCATAGGAAGCCATTGGGGCTCATGATTAGGGTTAACCCTAACCTTTAGCCCTCCTTTCTAGGGCTGGCCGAAACATATAAGGGCATGGGTGCATGGAAAAATTCCATTACAATCCCCAAATCAACCAGTAAACACCAACCATACCATACCATAGGGGCCATTAGGGCCCTTACTTGAGGAAAGTCCTAACTTTCTACCCTATTAGCAAGTCTTGGCTGAAACTTATAGGGTCTCTAGGCCATGTGAAAATTCACATAAATCATCCTCCATCTCCCTTATATCATGATAATATATAAAACACATACTTGAAGTTTTAGACCCAACCCTACCCATGGGTTCTTGAAGTTGGCCGAAACCCTAGGGGATCCTAGGGTACCCCAAAAATTCTCAAAAATTATATTTGATCTCTAAACATCATGAAAGCACATTAGACAACATTATGAAGATTTTTAGCATCATCATGGACCCAAAAATCCTAGTGGCCGAAACCCATAGGACTAGGGTCCTTGGTTTTTTTTCTTTCAACATCAAATCCCAAAAACCAACCAATATATCATGCTAAAAACATAAGGAACTATTATACCACAGGTGAGGGAGTCTTACCTTGGTTGATCTTGATTTTTAGACCTTAAAAGAGAAGGAAATTGTAAATCCTTTGGACACTTGAACCCCCTTGCCCTTGTATCCTTGGAAAACCTTTAGATCTTGGTGATGAGACCTTCTTGTGGAGCTTTTCCAAGGGAGAACCTCCCTTGTGGTATTCGGCTAGAATGAGGAGGGAGGAGGAGAGAAAATGCAATTGATGGAAGGAAGAAGGTAACTCCCAAACCCCCTTCTTTATAACACATTAAGGAGGGTAAGTGAAGAGTCATGGAGTCTCTTCCTCTTCCCTTAAGCCTTAACCAAACTCCATTTCATTCCCTCATAACATTCCCTTGCTAGGTGAGTTGGTTAGAGCATGCATGGTTGTACAAGAGGTCCTAGGTTCAATCCTTGATCCATGCACCTTATTTTTTATTTTATTTTTCCTTTTATTTTCTATTATTTTTCCCAAAATTCCGAAAATTCTCTAAAAATTCCCTCATAATTATGTTAATATTTCTCATTAAAACCCCTTTATATTTATATTAATTTTTTTACCTAAAATTCTCCAATAATTATGGTACTAAAAAGTCCATATAAGGCCCATTAGTACTTAGTTTTCTCAATTTAAATGAGAAAATATGGATTTCTAGGCCACATTTTGTATTAATATTTCTAGGTCTCTCAGAAAATTATCTAGACATGCTCAATATTTTAAAAAAATATTAAGAGAATTTTCTGGGTCGTTACAATTGCAATCAGAAATTGATCAATTGAAACTATCTAGGGATGATAACATTGATGATTTGCATGTTGAAATGTTAGAGGATGAGATTAAGTCATTGAAGCTTGAGGTTGAAAATTTGAAATCCTCTAAGGTTGAGGATATAAATGATTTGCATGATGACTTGCTAGTAGAAGAAAACCAATCATTAAAGAGTGAAGTTGAGAAAGTCATGAATATTCTTGAGAAGTTCTCAACTAGCTTTAAAACCCTAGACATGATCTTGAATGCCCAAAGGGCAGTCTACAATAGGGCCGGTATTGGTTACCGTCCTAAAGATCCCTCATTTGTGTCTCTTATGTCTAGGACTGATATGAGACAATCTAGGACACCCAAGGTTTAAATGAAAGTTGTCAAGGCATGAGTGCCTAAGTCTTGTTTAGTTGATGCTTTAGGTCCCAAGGTTTGGGTACCTAAAACTTCTATTTTTCGAATTGTGTAGGTTATGATTGAGGGGGAGCATCTATCAACTTGGTTCGTTGATAGTGGATGCTCCAAACACATGACCGGGGATAGATCATTGTTTACCACACTTCACAAGAAAAGTAGAGGTAATGTTTCATTTGGTAACAATGGTAGCCTTAAGGTCATAGGAATAGGAGACATTCAATTCAAATATCCGAATGTCATAGAATTTCAAATGTCCTTCTAGTCAAGGGAATGACTTTTAATCTCCTAAGTGTCACTCAATTGTGTGACACGAGTTACACAATTGATTTTCAACCAAGTCAATGTCTAGTTAGACAACATGACACCTTGGACACGGTACTAGTAGGAACAAGAGTAGACAATATTTATCAAGTTTCATTTGAAAGTGTTACTAATGCTATTGCTAAGTGTCTCATGTCAAAAGAAGAAGAGTCCACCCTTTGGCACCGGAGACTTGCACATGTGAACATTGTTGGGACCGGGTGCATGTCGACAAGGATACGGGTTCGTAAAATTTTAAATTTTTACGTGCAGCGGAAGAATTAGTATAAAATAATTTCTTAAATTATTTCAACCACTTATCTAGCATGCAACCTTATGATGTTTTGACATTATCATAAATTAAAACTTTGCGAAAAAAGTAAACTAATTTACTAAGTACCTCGCGTAACTTGAAGTAAGGGACGAGATCCAACCGTAGCGTCCCTTGGATGCTTCGCCTCTATTTGCATCCACGCCGAGTTCTCTTCGGGATAACTTCGCAAAGTCACGAGTTTTGTACCGCCGAGAACTACTAGATTCTCTATAGGCACAACAAAGAAGATCAAGAGAAGAAAGGGAAACTAACCACCAAGAAACGGAATCTAAATTCCGGGAAGAGAGGAGTCGCTATCCACTTCTTCTTCTTCTTGTTTGGTTTCTCCTTCTTGTTGAAGCTCACGGCAACTCACCCTTGGGAGGGAGGTGCTTCGGCCCTAGGTCCTCAAGAGGGCGTCGGCCCTAATTGGCCAAGAGGGCGCCGGCCCTAGGTGGGGAGAAGGGAAAGGGAAGAGAAGAGAATAAGAGAGAGAGGGAGCTTCTATATCAATTAACTTGATTATTGATTGATTAGGAATAAAGGCTTCCCTTTGGTTCCTTATATAGTTGCATCTTCCTTGCTAAGTCTCCTCTTAACAGAATTAACAGAATTAGTTATCATAAGAATTTTATCTTATAAAATTTCTTATGACTTATTCCGTTAAGCCTAGTCTTATTATAACTAATTTATAATAAAACTAATTAGTTATCATAAGAAAATTTATCCTATAAATTCTCTTATGAATTATTCCGTTTAAACCAAGTTTTATTATAACCAACTTTATAATAAAACTAATTAGTTATCATAAGAAAATTTATCCTATAAATTCTCTTATGAATTTTATTATAACTAACTTTATAATAAAACTAATTAATCTTCTCTTTAAATTATGGAATAAATTTTATAAGGAATTTATAAACTTTCTTATTATGAAAAAATCAATTCATAATTGATTTTATAAAATTAAAATAAACCAATTCATGAATTATTTTAACTTCCATAAAAAGAATAAATTTCTATAAATTTATTTATATAAATTTCTTTATTCAAATTTATTTATCCATAATTTATAAAATAAATCGCACTAGATTTATTTTATTAATTAAACCAATTAAATTAGTTTTTCTCCCTTCATTGGCCGGCCACCCAAGGAGGGTTAACACCCTCTTTGGCCGGCCAAAACAGACCCGAACCGATCGCGAATTAAACTCATTTAATTCACCCAATAAGCCTTCAAAAGACTTAGCCATTTTTAGCTTCCATTGCGCCTCTGATAAATTCAGATTCGACTTATTTCTCTTGATCAGAAAATCCAATTTTCAACTCGTTTTAAATCCCTCGGATTACTCGTAGTGCGTGTGACTAAATAGGCTTTCGATTTATGTTGGCCGTCTATAATCAACTAATTATAGAACGATCATGAGTGGCACCTAGTAGTACATCATGATCCCCAATTAATCGAAAGATCAACGGTTTGACCTCAGAAGAAATTATTCTGAAACACTTCAGCAGCTCTAATGAATCGTGCCTCATTCCCTTCACCACCTTATACCCACTTGGTTCAGGACATGGTCTGTTTGTGTCAGTCCCCACTAGACTGACTACGTCACACCTAGCCCAAGTAGTGTCTTTCTCGTCCTTTGGATTTCTAATTACTCTCATGTATTTAAGAGACTCGCACTCTAAACATGATATACTCTGGCCAGAGGTTTTGAGTAACAATCCGACGATAGGCCTGGGTATACATCTCCTCGCAAGGAGTGGTGAATCCTTTGTAGGCTGTTCAAACATCTTCGGGCACTTCGGCTTATACTCAATCATCCTGGGTCCACACCTCCTTGGAGATGCTTGCTTAAGATGTTAAAGTATAAGTCTCCATGACCAAGATGACTTGAACACCGCAAGTCAAAGGAACATCGCACTTAAGCTGCAGTAAGAACTTCATTGACATTTCTATATATAGATTCCATATGAAGTCTTACAGCTAGTCACTCCAATGAACTAGTTCCCTTAACTAGCATCCATGTTTATCTCCGGACATCCCAATGTCACCAGCCAGTGAGAATCAGCTGATTAGAGAATAACCCATGCTAGTCTCAACAGAATTGATAGTGTCCATATTTATCAATTCATCGACTAAGGATATTTTCAATACTTCACATTTGCACATTTAGAGATAATCACTAGTTGTGATCCCATCACAAATTCTCTTATGCTGTGAGTTGTATTGCGGACATTCAGTAGATGAGTTTAAGATCCCAATCAAATACACAAGCATGTATACTCAAATAGTGAATTATCATTTATTAAATTAAATATTTTACAATCATAAGGCGATTGCCTTAGGACACTTCTCTCATATCACTAACAAACATGAAGAACATCCGGAAGTTGGCCAACAAGAGATTAGTTCGTGGCTTACCAAGCATCAAGTATGAAAAGGACAAACATTGTGATGCATGTCAAATGGGTAAGTAAATGAAATCTGCACATAAAGGTAAAAGCACTGTAAGTACTTCTATAGCTTTAGATTTACTTCACATGGATCTATTTGATTGTAGTACTATCATATCATTGAATGGAAGTAGATATTGTTTTGTGATCATTGATGATTTCACTAGATATTCATGGACCTACTTTTTAAAATATAAGGACCAAACCTTAGATATTTTTATTTCTTTTTGTAGAAGAGTTGAGAATGAAAAATCATCAACAATTAAGACAATTACAAGTGATCATGGAGGTGAATTTCAAAACCAACGGTTTTTAGATTTTTGTCAAGATAGAGGTTATAGACATGAGTTCTCTACTCCTAGAACACCACAACAAAATGGTGTTGTAGAGAGGAAGAGCCGTGTTTTACAAGAGGCTGCACGAAGCATGCTTAATGAGTACTCACTCCCGAGTTACTTATGGGTTGAAGCTGTAAATACAGCTTGCTATGTGCAAAACCGAGTTCTCATCCATAGGTTTTTAGGAAAGACTCCCCATGAACTTTGGTTTGGGAAACTGATAAGCGTCATTTTATTGATCATTTTATATGCTTAAATCCATATTTGATCCATATTTTACTTGTATAATTGTGGATTTACTCTAGGTTCTAGGATTTATACTCTTTTTGGACTTAATTGCAAATTTTGATATTTTCGAGTTGTTTTGTTACTAAATTTTTGATCAACTTTTGTAGGTTTGGAGGGATCATGACCTAGGTTATGTTGGGTCAAGGTTGAGTCAAAAGTGGACCAGATCAAAGGAATCAAGCGTCGACTCATTTGGACCGTCCGATGCAAGAACGGTTAGATCTAGACCATCTGAGAACTTCTGATCGATCCGAGCTGGGGTTAAGTCTAATCGAGCGATCAGATCAAGATCTGAGAGTTTCAGCCCAATCGGAGATCATCTAGCCGTTGGATCACGATCAGAGTGATCTAGACCATCCATTTCAAACATCAGTTTGATATGAACCATCCGCTATAGATCTGGCAGATCCGAGCTACCCTGAGGATGATCCTGACCTCTGATCAAGATCTGGAAATTTTGAATCAAATCGGACGAGGATCCACCGTTGGATGAAGTGGGATTAATATCAGCCGTTCAAATTAAATGGGTTAAGTTTAAATTGAAAATTCCCTCGGCAGATCTCGGCGTCGCGTCTTCAGCTCAGCTTTCTTCTTCTCCATTTCTTCTTCAATTCTTTTGGCGATTTCTTTCAATCAGAGGCGTGACCAACTCGATCAGCACCTTGGAGCAAGATTTGGATCCTCGGAGGAGGTTTCTATGGAGATTTAATCACTGATTTGCAGCTGTGCGCGAATCTGTTATCAGATCTGAAATTGGAGCTAATTCCCAGCGATTTGCGAGTTTAAGGCTTCTTGGCTTGCCCTTGCGTGACGAACAAGGTGGTCTTGATACAAGGAATGGTCGAGGATTAATTTTTAGAGTATTTCTTTTGTTTTCATTGCTGTAATTTCAATTTTAGCAAACACAGTTCTGTTCTGTTTTTCTTTCCAGCTGTTAGTTTCATTTTTGAATCGCTGCTACTTAAGTTAGGTTTAATTCTGCAAGTAAACTAGATAGGAATATTGTTAAGTGATCAATCGTACTCAAATTCAGTTAAATTTCTGTTTGTTGCTTGAGTATCAAACTTGAAGTTGCGTGCCAGTCATGTATCAGTTTCTTTATTTGATGTTTCTGCTATAGTTTTTAAAATTCCGCATCAGCTTGATTGGATCGGTTTTTGTAGCTGGAAGCTTTCCAAATTTGAATGCTAGTTAGTTATGTTGATTGAGTAATGAATGATTGGAATTAGATCCTTTTATTCCGCATAGATTCATTTCTGAACTCAGTTTCGAATCTGAAATTTCTGTCTCTGTTTTACGTATCAGTCTTGTAAGTTTCATTTTTGCAAGTTGTGTATCAAGTTTTCTGCCTTGTATCAGTTCCAAATTGGATGTCCTAATTCTTGTATCAAGTGAGCTTAGTTGTTCTTCATAAATTCATTTGGAAGATTGTCTCATTTGCATAGAAATCAAATTAGAATTTCTGAATTTCTGTAGTTGCAGAGAATCCATTCCTGCAGGTAAATTTCAGAACCAGTTTTGCAAGATTTAGTTGTAGCTCTCTTATGTTTTCATCAGTAAAATTAGATCTTTTACATCTTGTTCGACACTAGGATATTCACTCACACTTAGATTGCCTTGCGTGTTTGCTATGCAAATCAACTTTAATGCATTTCTGAAATCTGTCTGCCCTGGACATTTCTGCATTTGCTTTGAATTGTGCTACTGCATTTCTTCTTCCAGACCTGCATATCAGTCCATTGTTAGTTTACATTTCTAAGCTGAATTTGATCAGTTTCTGTATTTGCTTGTATCAGTTTATACTTTGCATTTAGTTCAGCTAATGGCATATTAGTCTTTTTCCTTGAGTATCAAGTCTAATTCATTTTCTTTTCTACTTTGTATCAAGATTGTACTACTGAATTGATTGTTAACAAATTCCTTGCAATTGTTAGTGAGCTAAGGGTTGAATTCAGTTAGTTCTTTTCGTTTGGCTGTTTCTGAATTTTCTTATCCAAGTTTGCATTGTTTGCTTCTAAATCTTGTAGCTTGTGTTTGTTTGCCTAAAATTCGATTGGTGAATCAAGAATTTAGTCATCGAGTTGCTTCGTTTTGTTTAGCATTTGTTTTACATTTTATATCAGATTTGTTCTATAAAACCGGTTAAGTGCTTTAGTTGATTTGAATGTTCATTAATTGAATCCTTCGTTGCTATTACTTAGTTTAAGTTTGTTTAGTTGAGTTCAATTCTTTTCATTGTGTTTACATCTTTAATTTGCAAACAAAACCACATTTTATTTGAAAACCCAAAAATATTAACGACACATAACTCGAGCACGAATTGAACAACTTGAATTAGCCCTTGGAAAAATACGACCTGTGGCCCCTTTACTACGCTTTTCTTCTTTGATTGCAAAAAGGGTTTCCAGCACATTTATAAATTTCTAAATTCTAACGGATCCACACATTTCGTGACAACTTTAATTAGCTAAATTGGGTCCATCAGAAACCACCTACGGTTAAACATCTTAGGGTGTTTGGTTGTAAGGTATTCATCCTAAACACCAAGGACCGTCTTGGAAAGTTCACGGCAAAGGCTGATGAAGGGATACTAGTCGGGTATTCCCTCGTTAGCAAAGCCTACCGAGTCTACAACAAGAAGTCTAGATTAATTGAAGAGTCTTCTGATGTCGTCTTTGATGAAATTCTAAAAGTCAATGGACAATCAGAAGATGAAGTCCAATTCGAACTTATGAGACTAAGTTTAAATGAGAGTCCAAATTTTGTTGATGGTGATGAATCCGATGACGGTGAGCCTAGATAACCCATTGATCAGCCGGATCCTGAGGCTGAGCTTATGTCTAGTGAACCTATTCAAGAAGCACCACCAACACCTAGGCAAACTAGATTAGCTTCTAGTCATCCCCAAGACCAAATTGTTGGAGACATCTATCATGGGATTAGGACTAGATCATTCTTCCAGAATGAGGCTAATGAAGTTGCTTTAATTTCCTAAATTGAACCTAGAAAAATTGATGAAGCATTAAATGATCCCGATTGGATCATTGCAATGCAAGATGAACTAGGTCAATTCGAAAGGAGTCAAGTTTGGGACTTAGTCCCTAGACCTAAGAAGACCACCATCATTGGAACCAAATGGGTCTTCAAGAACAAATTGAACCATAAGGGAGAAATCATTAGAAACAAGGCACACTTAGTGTTAGTAATATGAGAGAAGTGTCCTAAGACAATCGCCTTATGATTGTAATCATTTACATTAATAAATGAATATTCACTATTTGAGTATACATGTTCGTGTATTTGATTGAGATCGTAAACTCATTTACTGAATGTCCATAATACAATTCACAGCATGAGAGAATTTGTGATGAATTCACAACGAGTGATTATCTCTACATGTGCAATTGTGAAGTATTGAAATTGTCCCTAGTCGATGAATTGATAGATACGGACACTATCAATTCTGTTGAGACTAGCATGGGTTATTC
The DNA here is from genome assembly GCA_024364735.1 of Boesenbergia rotunda. Classification (NCBI taxonomy): domain Eukaryota; kingdom Viridiplantae; phylum Streptophyta; class Magnoliopsida; order Zingiberales; family Zingiberaceae; genus Boesenbergia; species Boesenbergia rotunda. The sequence continues at coordinate 57,036 of JAGFNQ010000735.1, forward strand.
TCTAATCAGCTGATTCTCACTGGCTGGTGACATTGGGATGTCCGGAGATAAACATGAATGCTAGTTAAGGGAACTAGTTCATTGGAGTGACTGGCTGTAAAACTTCAAATGGTAGTCTACATATAAACATGTCAGTGAAGTTCTTACTGCAGCTTAAGTGCGATGTTCCTTTGACTTGCGGTGTTCAAGTCATCTTGGTCATGGAGACTTATACTTTGACATCTTAAGCAAGCATCTCCAAGGAGGTGTGGACCCAGGATGGTTGGGTATAAGCCGAAGTGCCCGAAGATGTTTGAACAGCCTACAAAGGATTCACCACTCCTTGCGAGGAGATGTATACCCAAGGCCTATCGTCGGATTGTTACTAGAAGCCTCTGGCCAGAGCATGACATGTTGAGAGTATGAATCTCTTAAATACATGAGAGTAATTAGAATCCGTTGGACGAGAAAGACATTACTTGGGCTAGGTATGACGTAGTAAGCCTAGTGGGGACTGACACACATAGACCGTGTCCTGAACCAAGTGGGTATAAGATGGTGAAGGGAATGAGGCACGATTCATTAATGCTGCTGAAGGATTTCAGAATTATTTCTGAGGTCAACCGTTGATCTTTCGAATAATTGGGGATCATGATGTACTACTAGGTGCCACTCATGATCGTTCTATAATTGGTTGATTATAGACGGCCAACATAAATCGAAAGCCTATTTAGTTACACGCACTACGAGTGATCCGAGGGATTTAAAACGAGTTGAAAATTGGATTTTTCGATCAAGAGAGATAAGTCGAATCTGAATTTTTCAGAGACGCATCGGAAGCATAAAATGGCTAAGTCTTTTGAAGACTTATTGGACGAATTAAATGAGTTTAATTCGTGAGGTCATGGCTTGGGTTTGGCCGGCCACATTAAAAGGGGAGAACCAAATTGTTTGGTTCAAATTATAAAATAAACCGAGCGTGGTTTGTTTTATAAAATTATGGATAAAGAAATTTATATAAAGAAATTTATAAAACGGATTTATTTTTCATGGAAATTAAAATGAACCATGGATTGGTTTATTTTATTTTATAAAATCAATAATAGATTGATTTACCATGATAAAGAAATTTATATAAAGAAATTTATATAAAGAAATTTATATAAAGTAATTTCTTTCCATAATAAAAGGGGAGACATGGTTGTTTTTATTATAAATTAAATTATGATAAAAACTTGGCATGATGGAATAATTCATAGAAAAATTTATATGATAACTTTCTTATGAAAAATTTATTCCATAAAAAGGAGACTTGGCAGTTGAGAGGCTACTATATAAAGGAACCAAGGCAATGCTTGATTCTTAATCCAAGAGATCTAGAAATAAACCCTCTCTCTCTCCTTCTCCCTCTTCTAGTGCCGCCGGCCCTAGAGGCCCTCCCCTTTGCCGTGAGCTACAACCACCAAGAAGCCGTCGCAAGAAGAAGAAGAAGCGGGTGCAACTCCCTCCTTCCTCCCGGAATCTTGATTCCGTTCTTCGTTTGGTGGTTAGTCCTTCCATCTCTCTCTTGGTATTCTTGTCGTGCCTTTGGAGAATCTAGTAGTTCTTGTCGGCACGAAACTCGTGGCTTTGTGAAGTCATCCCGAAGAAAAGTCGGCGTGGACACGAATAGAGGCGGAGCTTCCAAGGGACGCTACGGTTGGATCTCGTCCCTTTCTTCGAGTTACGCGAGGTAACAAGTAAATTAGTTTACGTTTCTACAAAATTTTAAATATATGATCATGTCTACACAATATACGGTTGCATGCTAGATGGGTGGTTAAAATAATTTGAGAAATTATTTATGCTAAATCTTCCGCTGCACGTAATTATTTTATAAAATTACGAACCCGCATCCATGTCAACATGCACCTGGTCCCAACACTTAGTAGCCAAGGGCTACAGTCAAGTTGAAGGCCTTGATTATGATGAGACATATGCTCCCGTGGCACGATTAGAGTCCATCTGATTGATGCTAGCATTTGCAGTACATCGTGGTTTCAAATTATATCAAATGGACGTCAAATCGGCTTTTCTAAATGGTCTAATTAGGGAAGAAGTCTATGTCGAACAACCTCCGGGGTTTGAGAGTACCGAATTCCCAAACCACGTGTTCAAGCTCAAAAAGGCACTTTATGGTCTTAAACAAGCACCCCGAGCTTGGTACGAACGGTTGTCAACTTTTTTGATTGAAAAAGGCTTTGTAAGAGGCCAAATATACCCTACACTATTTCTATGGAGAGATGGTGAAAATATTTTTGTAGCCCAAGTATATGTCGATGACATAATTTGTGGCTCGAATAACAAGGGCTATTTAAATGAATTCATTGGGCACATGGAAAGTGAGTTTGAAATGAGTCTAGTGGGAGAGTTGACTTTCTTCCTTGGACTTGAAATCAAGCAAACTCGCGATGGTATCCATGTGCACCAATCAAAGTATACACAAGAAATGCTTCGAAAATTTAACATGAGTGATTCAAAAGAGGTAACCACTCCCATGGCTACAAATACAAGATTAGACAATGATGAGAGTGGTAAACCCGTTGATTTGACTCAATACCGAAGCATGATAGGTAGCTTGCTATACCTCACAGCTAGTCGACCGGATATCCTATTTGATGTGGGTATGTGCGCTAGGTATCAAGTGTGTGCCAAGGAATCTCATTTGATCGTTGTTAAGCGAATTTTGAGATATCTCAAAGGCACAATTATTGTCGGTCTATGGTACGCCCGTACCGAATCTTTTGATTTAATTGGCTATACCGATTCCGACTATGTTGGATGTAAGTTGGACCGAAAAAGCACAAGTGGGGGTTGCCAATTCTTAGGTTCATCCTTAGTAAGTTGGTCAAGTCGGAAGCAACATTGTGTTGCTCTCTCCACGACCGAGGCAGAGTATATTGCTATGGGAGAGAGTGTATTGCAATTGTTGTGGATGATTCACACTCTAGAGGACTATGGATTGAGTTACAAGGGTGTGCAAGTGTTATGTGATAACATTAGCACAATTAATATAACCAAAAATTCAGTCCATCATTCTAGGACCAAACATATTGAAGTGCGTCACCACTTCATTAGAGATCATGTTGCTAGGGGAGATATTGTACTCACACATGTAGAGTCCAAATCAAACCTAGCTGACATTTTCACTAAACCACTCCCCTAAAATGAATTTAGTTTCCTAAGAAGGGAGTTGGGAATGTGTCGTGCTTCTTGAATTTCAAAATGCATCCAAAACCCTTTATGATCATTTCGAAATTGTTGGGATTCAATTGGGTAACTTTGGAGACATCTCACACAAACTATAAGGTTTAACAAAATATTTTTGTTTGCTAGATATGGGGTGAGATACTAGGATCAACTCGATTTCTCAAAATGTCAATGCATCCCTTGAGAAATTAAGTTGACGAGATAATAATCACTTCGGTGACCATGTATGGGGAAAACCAATGCATAACATATGTGTATTTGGCTCCATGATCATACTTGGGCATTCCAATCAAGGAAACTTGATTGGAAACCTGAATTTGATACAAACTTAGTTGAAATTGCTTGAATGATTATTGATTGAGTTTGACTCCATTTGGGTGGATCAAAGTGATTGTTGAACCTATAAGGACCTTTGATCTTTGTTTAGGGATTAATTTTAGTCATGAGATCATGTCCAAGTTCGATAAACTTCATCAGATCTCGTTGGAATGATTTTGGAAATCTGAAACTGAATGTTTCAGATCGTATCAGGGAGTATCAGGAACTCTGATCGGTCCCCGAACCGATCAGGCCTAGGGCTGATCGGTCCTCGGACCGATCTGGCTCCATTCTGCATTGATCGGTCCACAGACTGATCAGAGGGGTCACAGAGACTTTGCGAGATTTCGGCCAACCTTTCTGTGCTTGCCTGGGTCGGTCCCCAGACCGATCTGGCACCTTATGGTGATCAGTCCAGAGAACGATCTGGAGGGCCTCTCGAAAATCATCTGACCCTACTGTTCGATCCCTGATCGATCAGCTGATCGGTCAGGAGTCTTCCTGATCGGTCACCCAACCGATCAGGAACAGGCCAGTCCGACCAGGATCTAGCCTGATCGATCTGGGTGTTTCCAGATCGAACGGTGATCCATTCAATCGCATTAAAGTGTGGTTGGTGGACCGATCCACCAACCGATTAACTCCTTCACAACTCCTCATTGCCGAACCCTAGCCAACCAAAATCCTCTCACCACCGAAGTTTTCTCCTACATGTGCGATCTCACTTCCTCTTACGCGTGAGCCTCTTTGCGGTTTCCCTCTTCCTAGGCGTGCTCTACTACCGTCTCCTCTGCGTAAGAGCTCCTCCCTGTTTTTGGCAAGTTTGTCTCTTTGAAGCCTTCTGCGCCGAGAACTTCTTCCGCACGATTTCTTTCTCCAACCTTCAAGAACTTTCTCCATGGCGCCTAAGTAAGTTTATGTTGGTTAGTTCACTTTGTGAATCAGTTCATGGATTTATGTATTTGAGCCTAACCATATTTTTAATGATTGTGCCGTGACCTTCTTGTGTTGGCCGTGACCCTATCTTTCCATACTTCAACTTATGATTACTCTTCTATGATCTTGTTTGATAAATTCTGACTATTTGACGGATGTGTCCGACTTGGTTTTTGTCTGTTCTGGCATGATATTAACTTTACTGAATTTACTTGCATCGAACAATATGTCTCATTCTACATTGCCATGCTTATGCTTATGATGCCATGTTCATATGCTGCCTGTGAATGCTATATCTTGATCTATCCTTTCACATGATGTCATATGTGTTCCAACATTACATTCAATCTTTATGGTTTTGGGGATACCCCTAGGATTGAGGGGGAGTATGGTTAAACCTAACAGCCCCTCTAGACCCTTTTTGGTGTTCGACAAAGGGGGAGAGTGTTGGTTGGTTAAGTTTAGGATGATTATATAGTAGGGGGAGGATCTTGATTCCCCTATGATTCTGAAAGTTGAGGAATTGATTGAGAATCCCTAAACATAAAATCAGATTGTCAAACAACAAAAAGGGGGAGATTGTTGATGCAGTCTGATCCTGATTGTTGTTTTGGTGTTGACACCGATTTTAGTTTAGGTTGATGATTTTGATGATTATGATTAAGTCCTGATCGGGGATCAGGCAGGGTATGGGAAATCCTAGCTTGGAGGGCTAGGTATTGGAAAATCCTAACCTGGAGGGTTAGCTCTGGAAAATCCTAGCTTGGAGGGCTAAGTGTTGAAAAATCCTAACCTGGAGGGTTAGGTGTGGAAAATCCTAGCTTGGAGGGCTAGGTGTTGAAAAGTCCTAATTCGGAAGGTTGGGTGAAAAGTCCTAGCTTGGTGGGCTATGTGAAAAGTCCTAACTTGGAGGGTTAGGTGAAAAGTCCCAACTTGGAGAGTTAGGTGAAAAAGTCCTGGCTTGGAGGGTCAGGTCCTAGCTTGGAGGGCTAGGTTTGGAAAAGTCCTAATCCGGAGGAGTTGGGTGAAAAGTCCTAGCTTGGAGGGCTAGGTGAAAAGTCCTAACTTGGACGGTTAGGTGCAAATTCCCAACTTGGAAGGTTAGGTGAAAATCCTTAGCTTGGAGGGCTAAGGTGGATGAAACCCTAGCTTGGAGGGCTAGGTTGGAGCCCCTGGATCGGTCTGGTGACCGATCAGGGTGTTGGCACGGTGCTCCTTCGTGGATCGGTCTGGTGACCGATCCAGCGATGACTGATCGGTCTGGTGACCGATCAGGGAGTATGCATTTCACCCATTGCTTGGCTCCTGATCGGTCTGGTGACCGATCAGGGAGCAAACAGTGAGGTTGAGTTCCCCTGCTGATCTGCTCTTGATCGGTCTGGTGACTGATCTGGCTCACTGTGCAGATCGTTTTGGAGAACGATCCAGCTTCGTGAGTTCCTCACTAAGATCGATCAGGTCTGAGCCTGATCGGTCTGGTCATGATCTGATCGGACTGGTGACCGATCAGGAGGCTGCCTGATCGGTCCGGTGAACGATCAAGAGGCTGCCTGATCAGTCTGGTGAACGATCAGGAGGTCTAGACTGTGAAGCTCAGAAATCGCCCAATAATAGGGGTGGATCGGTCCGGTGACCGATCCACAACCTGGGATCGGTCTGGTGATCGACCCAGGAGAGTCCTAAAGAAATTGCGATTTCTAATTGAGTGTTGGGAACCGATCAGGACGGAGCCTGATCGGTCTGGACCCAGCCTGATCGGTCTGGTGACCGACCAGACCGATCAGGAGGCTCTCTGATCGGTCCGGTGACCATCACTTTAATTCAAAATGCACTGTTAGACGCTCTGATCGCGTCTGAACGTATCCGATTCTCTGCGCTTAACATCTGATATATGATTTGCTGTGTGATATGCTGCTCTAACATACTGATTAAGCTGCAGGTGATAGGGAAGGATTCAAACACTCAAGGAGAGTCATGCTGGCCTTTCCATGGAGCAGGTTTGTCCGTTTTCCATCTCAGGTTGCAACGGCTGGAGCTGCAGACTGGAGCTGCTGACTGGAGCTTGGCTGAGGGAGGCTCAGGAAGTCCAGGGAGAGCTCAGTGGTAGCTGACGTTGGCAGGGAAGCAACTGGAGGCTGCAGGAGATGGTGTCACCTGATGCTGAGTGGAGAAACAAAAGGGCGGAAGAAAGGTTCTTTGAAGCAGAGTTCGCGAATTGAGTTCTGGCTGCACCTTTGGGTTCTCCACAACTTGCTTGCGTGTTCTGAAGTTTCATCACCTTGAGCAAGCTACTGCAATCTTGAAGCAACCATTCATTACTTGAGCTCTAGAAGGAAGGAACAAGAAGCTCCGAGTCCAACAGCGTGAAGACACGAGGAGAAGGCTCTTGCGTCAGATTGTCGCTGGGTGGAGCTCTGAGGGAGCTTGCTGTGTTCTTGTCATTGCTAAGTGCTAAGTAAGATCTTTCTTTGTTTTCATTGTGCTTAAACATATATCTGTGATTGAATCGCTGTGGAGAGGTTTCTCCACCGAGAAGGAGGTTGTCTTCTATCCGGTGTTAACCGGGGCTTGATCTGCCGACGATCAAGGGATCGCCCACCTTAAGGGCACGCCAAGGTGTAGGGGCAAGTTATCCCCGAACCTTGTAAACCCTCCTTGTTAGTGATCTTGCTAGTTGTGTTTGTTTGCCTTCGTTTTCTGTTTTTGTTTTCTGCACTGTTTTGTTTCCATTGTTTCTTCCGCTGTGCTACTGATAAGTTTGAGTGCAGAATTCGATAAGTGCCTAAAGTCCAAGTGTTTGGCTATATTCACCCCCCCTCTAGCCATCCGGGTTCCAACAAGTGGTATCAGAGCTTGGGGCTCTGTTTTTGCGGATTAACAACCGAGAGTTATCATCCATAGCGTTGAGAGAAGGATTTTCCACCACCCGACCTCCTTTCTTTGATGACGCTGATTTCCAATATTGGAGATCAAAGATGGAGTATTATTTGAAGATGGACATCAACACTTGGTTCGCGGTGAAGGAGGGTTTCACTCCTCCTAAGGATGATGAAGGCAAAGAACTTGAATCATGGCGGTGGACAGCCGAACAAACCCGGAAGAGTGAAGCCGACGCGAAGGCGGTTGTCACTCTACAATGCGGGATGAACAAAGACCAACTCATCAAGGTTGGTCCCTTCACAAGTGCAAAGGACTTGTGGAACAAGCTCATCGAACTCCACGAGGGCATCCGAGACTCAAGGATTGCCAAGAGGGACTTGTTCCTCAATCAACTACAAAATCTCACCATGAAGGAGAATGAATCGGTAGGTGAGCTCCATAGCCAGTTCAAGGAAGTCCTCAATGGGCTTCATTCGATTGATGAAAAGGTCGAGAATCGCAACCTTGTGAGGTATGTACTAAAAGCATTTCCAAGGAATGCTTTGTGGTCATCCATGGTGGATGCCTACAAAGTATCCAAGGATTTATCCATTGTTAAGTTAGATGATTTGTTTTGTGAAGTGGAATTGCATGAAATGGCTAACAAAGGCCCCAAGGAGAAGGGGATTGCCTTAGTTGCAGGGGATCGATCCAATAAGAAGAAGAAGGAGAAGAAGAAGGAGAAGGAAGTCACTTCATATTCATCCTCTTCCGAATCTAAGTCCGATTCCGAAAAAGATGGCAGTGGCTCCTCATCCTCCGAGATGGCGAACTTTGTGAGAAGGATGATGAGAAGGGGTCGACGCTTCAAGAGTAGAGGTAACTCTAGTGAAGCTAAACTTGATAAGACTAATGTTTCTTGCTTTGAGTGTGGTAGGAAAGGGCATTTCAAGAATGAATGCCCGAAGCTAAAGAAGAAGGATGAGAAATCCAAAAGGAAAAAAGAAAAATCCAAGAAGAAGAAGAAGGCTTTGAAGGCCACTTGGGATGAACCCTCCTCAAGCTCATCCGATGAAGAGAAGGAGGAGGAGAGCACAAGGCATGTGGCACTCATGGCATTGGGAGATCAAGAGAGCAGTGATGAATAATCCAACTCCTCAAATGCGGCTTCATCATCTTTGGATGATGAAGAGGTAACTTCTCTCGAGCTTGAGAAATATTATAGAGCAATTGCATGTTTAACCAATATGTTGAAGAAGTCAAAAAATAAGGTTAAAGCATTGCAATTAGAAATTGATCAATTGAAACTATCTAGGGATGATAACATTGATGATTTGCATGTTGAAATGTTAGAGGATGAGATTAAGTCATTGAAGCTTGAGGTTGAAAATTTGAAATCCTCTAAGGTTGAGGATGTAAATGATTTGCATGATGACTTGATAGTAGAAGAAAACCAATCATTAAAGAGTGAAGTTGAGAAACTCAAGAATATTCTTGAGAAGTTCTCAACTAGCTCTAAAACCCTTGACATGATCTTGAATGCCCAAAGGGCAGTCTACAATAGGGCCGGTATTGGTTACCGTCCTAAAGAACCATCATTTGTGTCTCTTATGTCTAGGACTGATATGAGACAATCTAGGACACCCAAGGTTCAAAAGAAAGTTGTCAAGGCATGGGTGCCTAAGTCTTGTTTAGTTGATGCTTTAGGTCCCAAGGTTTGGGTACCTAAAACTTATATTTTTTGAATTGTGTAGGTTATGATTGAGGGGGAGCATCTATCAACTTGGTTCGTTGATAGTGGATGCTCCAAACACATGACCGGGGATAGATCATTGTTTACCACACTTCACAAGAAAAGTAGAGGTAATGTTTCATTTGGTAACAATGGTAGCCTTAAGGTCATAGGAATAGGAGACATTCAAATATCCGAATGTCTTAGAATTTCAAATGTCCTTCTAGTCAAGGGGATGACTTTTAATCTCCTAAGTGTCAGTTAATCGTGTGACACGGGTTATACAATTGATTTTCAACCAAGTCAATGTCTAGTTAGACAACATGACACCTTGGACACGGTACTAGTAGGAACAAGAATAGACAATATTTATCAAGTTTCATTTGAAAGTGCTACTAATGCTATTGCTAAGTGTCTCATGTCAAAAGAAGAAGAGTCCACCCTTTGGCACCGAAGACTTGTACATGTGAACATGAAAAACATCCGGAAGTTGGCCAACAAGGGATTAGTCCGTGGTTTACCAAGCATCAAGTATGAAAAGGACAAACATTGTGATGCATGTCAAATGGGTAAGCAAACGAAATCTGCACATAAAGGTAAAAGCACTGTAAGTACTTCTACAGCTTTAGATTTACTTCACATGGATCTATTTGATTGTAGTACTATCATATCATTGAATGGAAGTAGATATTATTTTGTGATCATTGATGATTTCACTCGATATACATGGACCTACTTTTTAAAATATAAGGACCAAACCTTAGATGTTTTCATTTCTTTTTGTAGAAGAGTTGAGAATGAAAAATCATCAACAATTAAGACAATTAGAAGTGATCATGGAGGTGAATTTCAAAACCAACGGTTTTTAGATTTTTGTCAAGATAGAGGTTATAGACATGAGTTCTCTACTCCTAAAGCACCACAATAAAATGGTGTTGTAGAGAGGAAGAACCGTGTTTTACAAGAGGCTGCACGAAGCATGCTTAATGAGTACTCACTCCCGAGTTACTTATGGGCTGAAGCTGTAAATACAGCTTGCTATGTGCAAAACCGAGTTCTCATCCATAGGTTTTTAGGAAAGACTCCCCATGAACTTTGGTTTGGGAAACCACCTACGGTTAAACATCTTAGGGTGTTTGGTTGTAAGATATTCATCCTAAACACCAAGGACCATCTTGGAAAGTTCACGGCAAAGGCTGATGAAGGGATACTAGTCGGGTATTCCCTCGTTAGCAAAGCCTACCGAGTCTACAATATGAAGTCCAGATTAATTGAAGAGTCTTCTGATGTCGTCTTTGAAGAAATTCCAAAAGTCAATGGACAATCAGAAGATGAAGTCCAATTCGATCTTAGGAGACTAAGTTTAAATGAGAGTCCAAATTTTGTTGATGGTGATGAATTCGATGACGGTGAGCCTAGACAACCCATTGATCAGCCGGATCCTGAGGCTGAGCTTATGTCTAGTGAACCTATTCAAGAAGACCCACAAGTGTGCCTTCCACAAGGCACCCTTTAAGCAAGTGTCGTCGACATAAATTTTCATTTTTATTCTGTACTTAACTTTACACATTTTATAACATATATTACGAATTATAGAATTGGCCAACGAAAATGGTAAAGGACCGTGGGCATTGGAGTAGAAGCCATCATAGACTCCAAACTAAGTAAAACAAAGCTGTTAGCATTGTTTTGACTTGATCGTTATATTTTTGCTGCATTTTACTCACATGTTAAATCTGAGAAATTTTGAGAATCAATTTTCACCCCCCGCTCTATCTATCTCATCGATCCCACAAGTGGTATCAGAGTGGGTTGCTCAATTTCGATGAAACCATCAGTTGAGCTATTTTTCGGATTTTTTATTATTTTTCAATCAGTAAAGGTATTCTTGCCTTTTTTGATATTTTTTGTTTTTTTTTATAGTAAATTTTTTTCATTTCTCGAAGTTGGTGCAACACCACTCGGGATCTTTTATTTTTTCTTATATTTTCATACCGTACTACTAATCCAAGACCAAGTCTTGGGATAAGATTTTTTGTTTATGTATTTTCAGCATTCTCTATGGATCAACAAGAAGGATATAACACTGCCCGTCCTCCACTTTTCTCGGGAGAGGATTTCAGCTATTGGAAGAGTCGTTGAAGTTCACTCAAAAATTCAGGTGGAAATGTGGATTATTATACAAGCCGACCTGAAAATCCCAAAGAATGCTTAAGGCGAACTTCTGGGATACACTAAGTGGGGCGCTGCCTTGAAAAAGAGGATAGAAGCTAACGGCAAGGCAACACAGACCCTCCAGTGTGCCTCACAAAGGAGGAACTCAACCGCGTTGGCCCCTTCAACAGTGTAAAGGAGCTCTAGAACAAGCTGATTAAGCTTCACGAAGGGACTTTGGATATCAAGATCAACAAGCGGGATCTGCTCCTGAACAAGCTCTACAACATCAAGATGCAAGATGGTGAAATTGCTGCACAACTTCATGTATGCATCCAGGAGCTGATGAATGGTCTTCACGCTATCGGCCATAAGGTAGAGAACCGGGACTTGATAAGGTATGCCTTAAACTGTTTCCCAAGAAATACTTTGTGGGCATCTATGGTAGATGCTTACAAGGATTCGAGAGATCTTTCTAAAATTAACTTAGACGAGTTATTTTCAAAACTTGAATTACATGAGCAGAGTAACTCTACATAGGTTGAGAAAGGTATTGCCTTTTTGTAGGTAAAGTTACAGGAAAATGAAGAAGACAAAGCTACAACTAAAACCCGAGTCTGATTCTGACTTGGAATCTGACGAAGACGACATCTACTACACTGAGCTAGTCAAGTTAGCTCGGAACCATTTCAAGAAGAACAAAAGTCAAAGAAAGAAGAAGTTGGTTCAGTCAAAGGATGATCCAACTGAACCAAGCACGAGTTAGAAAAGCAAGACGAAGATCATCTATTATAGGTGTGACAAGAAGGGTCATTTTAAATCGGAGTGTCCCAACTTAAAGGAGGCAAAGAAGTCATGAAGAAAGAAGGCGCTCCAAGCTATGTGGGACGAGTCATCTTCGGAGGATGAAGAAGAACCACCCTACTTGAACCTCCTCGCGCTGACGACATCAGAAGAACCTAACACCGAGTCTGAATATGAAGCAGAGCCAGAAGAAAGCCACGGAACCGGAACACTTTCAATGTCAGAAGACATCACTGTAAGAGGTTTCCCTGAATCTGATTTGTACGATTCAATTTCCCATCTATCACATATGTTGGCCAAAGCCAACATCCAGGTTAAGTCCCTCCAAAAGGAGGTAAAAGTCCTTAAGGAGGAAGCTAACTCAAGGCCCTTGACTAAGACTGTTTAAGAAGGAACCTCAACTCAAGTCCAACAACTTGAGGAAGAGAATTCCTCCCTGAAAACTCAAGTGAAGGAACTTAGAGTTGCCCTAGAGCGGTTTACTTTGGGTTCCAAGAATCTTGATATTATTCTTGGAAAATAGAAAGTCGTTCTTTATCGATCCGGACTTGGGTACAGAACCAACTCATGGTATAGATCCTACTATTCAATGTTGAACCGTACTAGCACCCGAGTCCAAGCATGGGTCCCAAAATTAAGCTTAATAAATCAAGCAGGACCAAATCACTATTGGATCCCCAAGGACAAAATACATTTCCTAGATAGTCTATATTGAGGCTTTAGTCCAGGGGAGCCAATAGAAAAATCATTTTTATCATTAGATGATTTCTTTGCATGTTTTTTTAATTTGCTTGAATTATTATTTATTTATTTTTCTGTAAAATTGTCATGCTTAGGAATAAAAATGGATAGAGAAGGACCTAACTTGATTGAAACTTGCACAACCTAGTATTAGGGTGGGGCAAGCTGATAGTATGTTGGAAAAGCCTGTCTAAGGAGTCAGGTAGGGTAAAGCGTACCCTATTTGGTCTTTTTAGCCCAGTGGAATTAGCCGAAGCTACCTCGCCACATCCTCGACTAGTTAGACTAAAGTTTTTCAAAGAGTAACTTGAGAATACAATTTCTTTAAAAGGTTTTGTCTAGGAAAGGGTCATTTCTCCGATTACCAAGAAGGCCCCTGTGCCTCGCCAAGTCTTGGAAGCCGATTATTAAAATTTATTTTTAATTTACTACTTGTTAAACTTGAATCTAACTCAAGGTTCAATCAAATAATAGCTTTTAGTTTAAATTCAAAGATAAAATTTGACGCATCTCACAAAATAGATAATGTTTCCATGTTTTGTTACTTAGAAATGGGTGAGATGCTTAGCACCTAAAAAGATTAGTCCAACCCAACCAACTTCACAAACTGAATTAATTTCACTTTTAATTTATTAAATCAAATTTAAAATTTTACCTTATTTAAAATTCTAAGCTTAAAATATTTAACTTAATTTTTAAAAATTTAAATTTAAAATTAATCTTTCAAAATTCAAAACTTAATTCAAATTTAATTTCAAAATTTAACTTAATTTTTCAAAATTCTAAATTTAAACTTAACTTAATTTATCAAAAACACAAAATTTAATTCAAACTTAATTTTTCAAAAATTCAAAATTTAATTCAAACTTAATTTTTTTAAAAAAATCAAAATTTAATTCAAACTTATTTTTTTAATTAAACTTAACTTTCCAAAATTTAAAATTTAAATTCAAAATTTAACCTTTCCAAAAATTAAACTTAAATTTAATTTCAAAATTTAACCTTTTCAAAAATAAAATTAAACTTAATTTAACTAATTTGATATTTTTCAAAATTCAAACTTAATTTTTTTTAAAATCCTTAATTTAATTACTTCAAATCCAGCTAATCAGATCAAACTGATCAAGCTAAAATCTGTCTCACAAATAAACCCAACGGAGTAACATGATTGACTATGGTTGACTTCTATTGACTTGTCTTTCCTATTTAATTATGTTTAGTAGAATATATTTATTTATTTGTTTTGCTTAATTAACATCATTTTTTTCAATAATCACTTTTTTGAAAATTATTTTCTTTAGCTATTTTTCAATAATTATTAACTATTTTTCAAAATCCATATTTTCAAAATCATATTTTTCTTAAATTTTTTTTACTTATTTTTTCGACTTAGTTTTCAAAAACTTACCCCTCTCAAAACTAGGGATTTCTTCGTTATGGACTTAGCTTAGGACATACCCCTAGTATGCATGCTCCTATAGACTTAGAAGCCAGCATCTCACAAACACATTAGGAATACCTTAATTGACAACTTAGACTGGGTTGAAATGCTCAAGTCTATGTCTTAACTCAAAATGTTTTAAGTTAGTGCATCTAAAGTAGTTGGGTAATAAATATAATTGAACATCAATCAAGTTAAGTAATCAAGCTTAGAAAGTCTAACTTGATCAGACTACTTAACTTAACTAACTCAAATGAAAGCTACTATTTTATAATAGTTAGTAAATAACAAACTGAGTTAGATAGGGGCTCAAGGATTTGTTTTCTTTTATTTATCAAATTATTTTTTAAAATTATTGCATGTTTACTTTTAAATTGCTTAGACTCAAATCATACTTGGACTCAAATGAGTGTATTAACTTGGTTTAAATTTTATTTCTCCTCAAATAGTTCTCTTTAATTGCTTATCTATTTCAAGATTGTTACTTACAACATATTATTTGACTAAGTGTGCAGGAAAGTCCTAGTTTGTCTAGGTACGAAGTCTTGACTTGCATGGGTTGAGCACAAAATCCTAGTCGAGGATTGGACATGAAGTCCTAGCCAAGGGCTGGGCACCGAAGACCTGACCGCAGGTTGGGCACGAAGACCTGGTCGAAGACTGGGCATCGAGGACCTGATCTAGAAGATCGGGCAGAAGACATAGCCGAGCGAGGACAATGGACAGAAGTAGGGACGGATCGAGAAACGGACATCTTGAGATTCGAGAGTTTTGGAAGCCGAGAAAAAGTCCAACTGGAGGTGCCGGTTGGTAAAAGGTAACTTCTCTATAGTGGAGTAGGTGAGGATGCATTCCCCGGGAGAGGGAGCAGTAGATGTCGATCCAATCTAGGATTTCATTTTGAAATCCATAGTCATGATCAGACAGCTCCGACTATCGTATATGCATATATTTCATATATTATTTATTGCATTTGGACTAACCTGTGTTGCAGCCTAAGAAGTTGACCCAGTAGCCTTGAGGGTGCCCCAGAGGTCCAGGGCGCCCAACTATATAGGAACCCGAGAGGTCTCAGTCGCCCCAGTTGGATGTTCTTAGCTTTGGCAAGCTGAGTCAGCAGCTGTTGATTGGACACACCACATCAGCACTCAAGTGCCCCAGAGCTCTCAGGCACTTGAGAGATCATAAAGTTTGGCCGAGTCAGCAGATGATGACACGCCCCAGAGCACTCAGGCGCCCGAGTGCTAGTATATAAGGGCTTTCGCTCCCTCAGCCTTGAAAATAAATTGAAATCACTTCAAGCAACTGCAATCAAGTTTCTAGCTCTTTGTTCTCAAGTTCACTGTGCTGAAACCATCCGAGATTGATGGCACGCTGCTCCGACGATAAAACACCCTTCTTCTTCTTTGAGCAAGTGTTGTCGGTATAAATTTTCATTTTTATTCTATACTTAACTTTACATATTCTGTAACATATTTTGCGAATTATAGATTGCCTAACAAAAATGGTCAAGGACCGTAGGCCTTGGAGTAGGAGCCGCCATAGACTCTAAACCAAGTAAAACAATGCTGTTAGTGTTGTTTGAACTTGATCGTTATATTTCCGCTACGTTTTACTCACATGTTAAATCCAAGAAATTTTGAGAATCGATATTCACCCCCTCTATTGATCTCATTGATCCCACAAGTAGGATTTATTGATTCAGATTATGTTGGATGTAAGTTAGATAGAAAAAGGCATTAGTGGAAGTTGGCAACTTCTAGGTCAATCATTAATCAGTTGGAGTAGTAGAAAACAACATTGTGTACACTTATCTACCACTAAAGCCAAGTATATTGCTATGGGTGGATGTGTGTATTTCATATGTATTTTTAAACATTGTTTATTAAAATTTTATTATGTTATATTAGCATATTTTGCATTCGCACATCTTATTTTTATTGTTTTTATTACTTTTACTCTTTTTATTCAGAGAGCTTATCTTTTCTTGTTTTCATTGATAGGGTGCATTTTTGGAGCAAGAAAAATGCTTTGGCCATGCCCCATGACATGGGTGTGTTCCTCAAAATGAAATTAACCAAAGAATAAAGTGGAAACGGTGTCTCCAACATCTAACACGGCCCGGTGCCTTACTCAGAGATTTGTAGCATTGAGTTTTCCTCTGGCTAGATGAACAAACTGTGACTTGGCCCCAAATTTTGCTGAGGCCAACATGGCTCGACCATACCTCACAGGCACGGTTGTGCTTCGGCCCTTAATATTGGCCAAAGCCAACATGACCCAGTTGTGTCACATAGCTATTTTCCTGGCGATTAAGTGAATGCCAACCATTTTAAATGACTTAGAGGGCTATAAAAGGCAAAAGAAGGCCCCCAACTTGAGGAGGGTCTCCACTTTCTAGGGAATCCTAGAGCAGTGACTTTTGGAGTCATTGTGATTATCCGTCCACTGTTGGAGCTTGGAATTCATCCAAAGATGTCGACATTGATTGGATAAGCATTCTCCTATTCTATTTCGTGCTTAGAATTGTAGAATGTTTTCTTTTATATCTTTTGGGCATTTCTCATTCTCTATAGAGTAGTTTTCCAGATTCTAGAAGTAGGCAATAACTACAGTGTAATTGTTGATAATTGTCTTAAGAATTTGTTTGTTTCTCTATTGAATGACATGTGTATTCCTTGTTCTTGCTTTATTGTGTAAACTATGAATGCCTTAGGACTTCAATCATAGTTCACAATATAAAAGTGATAATCTAGATGAACAGTGGAGCCCTAATGACAAGGGTATTCCCACTCAGTGGATTTCTAGCATTGTCACCTTAAATGTGAATTGGCTTGCCATAAAGGGATAACTATCTTATGACTTATTGGATTTGATACAATTTGATGTCAAAGAGTAGAGGGGATAATCTAGATATACTGTGGAGCCCTAGTAACATGAGTGGTCCGACAAAGAGGGCATTCTAGTGTTATCGCCTTGCTAAGCAACATCAAGTTTGGGTAGGCACACCGATATAATTCTCCCAAGTCCATATCGGTATGTTGGATAGGATCCCCTACATGTGAGTAAATATAGAGGTAGAAAAGTGAACAATACTTAGGGTATCAACAAACATCGTAGTGAAACCGAAGTCCTAGAATCATTCCCCAATCTAATTTCTTCCTTCGACCACTTGCTTTCTCTTGACTCCTCACTGCTCTAGACCCTCTCTCAAACCTTTCTCTCAACTCTCTCATTATCTCTAGAGAACTTGAAAGACTGATTCTCTAGATAATTAGCTTTCTGAATTCAATTAGCATTTAAACAATAGTCCTTATAGAATTGATATTTTATTACTTGACGACAACCATGCACTTGCAAAAATTGACACGTCAAGTTTTTAGCATGTTGTTGGGGACTATTTCGATTAATATTGATTGATTAGTGATTTAGTTAATCTAGACTTTTTTCTTTCTTGTTTTTAAATTATACATTTTCTTGCTTTCATTCATTGTTATATTTCTTTTGGTTCCAATAACTCTATGCACTCGTAGAGATCCTAACTAAGTACCAGTGTGGACTCAGCAAAAGTGCACCGAAGTGCTTCTCCCAAGGGTATCCAATGCCATTAAGTAGATAAGGTAACCTAAAGAGTCCAGTTAATGAGATATCCCTTGTCACATGAGGGCCCCCTAGTCATATGTTTATAGATTACACAAATCACTTCCTAACACGAAATTAAGAGAAACCCCATTAAGCACAATAAGATAATCTCTTATAGAGAATTCACCTATATTTCAAGGTAATGCTCCAGATGCCCAGTGAAAAGGGTACCCTTTGTCATGAAGGACCCTCTGGTTATATGGTTTGAAACATTACCTTTACGTGGCGATCAATCTTTCACATCTACATGTATTCACCCTGCACACATTTAAACAAACACATTCAAGATACAACACACATAGAATAAGACATAAGCATATCATTGAATAAGAAAATGTCCAAATCCATAGTTTATATATCAATAATCACATCATAGTTTCTTCTTACATCCTAGATCTAGAGAATCTACTCTATTGCAAAGGAAATACAACCAAGAAATAAGGAAATAAAGCAATCTACAACCCAAAGCAAAAATTGAGAGGGAAGAGAAGGTTTATTTATGTAGCACCGATCTTCTTGAATGCAATCCTCGCTCTGTAGGCAGATATATCATCAGAAATGAAGTAGATGAAGGCTATAGGATTTCCCCTAGAGGGGAAAATCCTTCCCCCTGGATAGGGCTGGAGCCCCCAAACCCAAGATGTGTCTAATAAGTGTTTTCTTGATCCTTTTATACCTCTCCCAAACTTTCCCTATCTGCCCCTTGATAATGCTTCATCAAAATGGGGGTTTCACCACTTAAACCTAGTTTTATTGTATTTGACTCTGAATTAAAGTTGTGAATCATGAAATTAGCTTTCTTTTTATGGGTGGCACGACTCATGGCTCAAACTGAGGCGAAAGTTATGACCATTCGAAGTTTGGTCTACAATTTGGGTAGAGGATACGACATGGCCTTGCCTTTTATCATCGCTTCAACGTGTTTTTCTTTGTTGAACTCTAAAGTGAAGTTGTAGATTTTAAAGTTATCTACATTTTAGTTCTTGGAACGACCATAACTCCAACCAGGCAGAACATTATGACCATTTTACTTTTGCTCTGTAGTGTTGTCTAGAATTTGACATGACCATACCTAAACGACACAGTCATGCCATATAGAATTCTATAAAAAAATGGAAAATTAACATGGCAATGTTGTTTAGCTTGTTTTGGTTATGTGGAAGAAATTTGGCTCCATTTTAACACCTTTTGGATCCCCATTTGGTCCGAGGAACACAAGCATATCAGGACAATTTCTGCGTTGAGCACTGGGAGAGGTACAACCATTACTGTTCATGCCACGAGAGAAGGCACGGTCATGCCTCTTAGGCACAACATGGTGTCTATGTCTCGCTCAAGGTGGCACGACTGTGCCTTAAAGGCACGACTAGCTTGAAATTTCTTCTGAATGATGAGGCACGACCATGCCTTATTGACACAATATTACCGTGTGTCTCATCGTGTGTCTCTCAAAAAAGTCAGACACGGGCATGCCTCTAGGCATGACATGACTGTGTATATCATTGGGGTTGCCTTGGGGAACCTCTGGGAGACACGGTCGTGTCTCTAGGAATGACACAACCGTGTGAAACACTGGAGAAATGGGGCGTGTGAGCTTAAGGGGCACGGTCATCCCTCTTGGCATGACATGACCATGTCTCTTGGCATGACACGACCTGTTGGTATCGGAAGCACCTGATCGAACCTTGTTTTGATATTAGAAAAGGGTTTAAAGTTAAGTATTGTTTGTAATCTAACTTGTTATCTTGAGTGTGCAAAAAAATCCTAGTTTACCTAGGCACTAAATCATGATCTACAGATTAGGCACTAAGTCCTGACTAAGGACTGGGCAATGAAAACCTAGTTTTAAAGACTCAACACTAAGTACTGGCCAAGGGATGAGCAACGAAGACTTGATCGAGGGTTAAGCACGAAGACCTAGTGAGTAAAGCTGGGTACTAAGTTCTGGCCGAGGCTAGGCACCGAAATTCTGATATGGAGGATAGGGCAGAAGACTTGGCAGAGCGAAGATGACGGACATGAGTTGAGATGGGTTGAGGATAGGACATTGCGAGTTTCAGAGTCATAGGAGGTTGAGTAAAAGTCCAACCGAGGGGTTGTCAACAGGTAATCTCTCCTGAGAGGAGTAGGTGAGGACGTGTTCCCCGGAAGAGGAAATAGTAGACGTAGGTCCGACCTAGGGTTTCGGTCAAAACATAAAAGTCAAGACTGGATAGCACAAGCTATCAGAATACATGCATTTTTATATTATTTTTGTGTGGTCTAACCTTGTTTTATAGCAAAGCAAAAGAACAGAGGAAGCGTACTGTCGGAGATCGGGCGCTTGTATAGAATCAAGTGCTCGGAACTCCGAGCGCCCATGAGGTACTCGAGTGCCTGAGAAGGTTCGACTCAGCTGAGGCCAGGATGAGCTAGCACACGCTAAGTGGATGATCCATGCCACCAATACAGGCGCCTGAGCGCATACAGACCCCCAAGTACGGATAAGATTTGTCCCAAGTCTCCATCGATCAACGACTGAGTCACAACCATGGGGCGCCCAGGATGGATATACGGGCACCTGAGAGACCCTTTATAAGGGGTGTTCGACCAAAGGCTCAGTAACAATACTCTATCAATCATCCCTCCTGTGTGCTACGCAAAAGTTCTTCTGACGATGCCAAAAAGCTAATCCTACAACAACTTGTTGGGGCAATCGACCCAAGTATGATCGGAAAGATCATGATTTTGATGTGTGTGTCAATATGCTTAAGGTTAGGGTATTGTGTTGTTTTTAATATGTGTGAATGAGTCTTGCAGGACTTGGTGAGTCACACATGGAGGACACATCCGAGGGATGAGAGCCGAGGGAAGAGAACTCCAAGGGCAAGTCGGGAAGTGGACTTCAAAGGGCACACGTGAAGGGTGGCATGGAGGCAAGCCGAGGGCTTGCGTGCACATCCGAGGGACGATAGCCTGTGGAAGAACACTTCAAGGGGCAAACCAAGGGAGTATACTTGAAGGCACACGTGAAGGAGGGTCGTCGGAGTGAGGAAGAGTGCTTGTATAAGCTGGGTAGTCGACTGGAGGAAAATCAGTCGACTGCCAGTACTTCCCAAGACATCAGTCGACTTCCCATGGGGCAGTCGATTGGTAACCCCGAAAACTAGCGTTGGCTAACTATTAAGGCGAGGCCAGTCGACTGGCCCAGGGGCAGTCAACTAGTATCGGGCTGGACAACTTTTGGAGTTGTCCTTTACCCTATTTAAAAGATGACTTTTTAGCACGTGAAATGTACGGTTCTTGGGGGTACCTTTGTGTTGTTAGTGCTAAAATTCTCCAGCTCTTCCTCTCATTCTAAATTTCATCTTGTAAGAGGAAGAGGACAACCTTGTAAAGGTTTTCTCCACCTTGAAGGAGGCTTTTCATAGTGGAGATTGTGCGCGCATGTTGATCCTTGGATTAGTCACCTCTCTGAGGTGAATACCAAGTAAACAAAGGTTTTAGCATTGATCTTATTGTTTTCATTGTTTTCTTGTGCTTTGCTAACCTTTCTTGTAGAGAAAATAAAAAATTGCTATTCACACCACCCCAGTGTAGCAAGACGCCACGATCTAACAAGTGGTATCAGAGTCGGTTTGTTTCAGGAGAACTAATCGTCGATCGGAGCAATCAAAGAGTGGTGTTTCAAGAGGGTTATAGTATCGCAAGGCCACTGTTCTTCGACAGTAATGACTTCGCATATCGGAAAGGTAGGATGCAGTATTACCTCATGAATGACATCGAAAATTGGTTGAGTATTGTAGATGGCTTCGATGCACCTATAAATGAAAGAGGAGAGCCACTACCGATGAGAAATTAGACCAAGGAGATGATGAAGAAGGCGCAAGCCAATGCAAAGGCCATCACAACGCTTCAATGCGGATTATCAAAAGAACAACTAAACAAGGTGGGGCCTTTCAAGAGCGCAAAGAAACTTTGGGAGAAGCTCGTCGATCTTAACGAAGGATCAAATGAGTCAAGAAGGGCAAAGAAGGACCTCTTGGTAGCCTAATTACAATCGCTTACAATGAAAGCCAACGAAACGGTAAGCCAATTACATGGAAGAGTCAAAGAAATAATCAACGAACTCCATGTCATTGGTGAGAAGGTTGAGAATCGAGATATTGTGACGTATGTTCTTCAATCATTCTCTAGGACTACCTTGTGGGCATCAATGGTTGATACCTACAAAGTTTCGAGGGATCTCTCTACGGTAAAGTTAGATGACTTATTTTGTGAATTTGAATTACATGAGCAAGCTAACATTTCTACTAAAGAGAAAGGTGTTGGGACCGGGTGCATGTTGACAAGGATACGGGTTCGTAAAATTTTAAATTTTTACATGCAGCGGAAGAATTAGCATAAAATAATTTCTCAAATTATTCTAACCACGTATCTAGCATGCAACCTTATGGTGTTTTGACATTATCATAAAATAAAAACTTTGCGGAAAAGTAAACTAATTTTCTTTGTACCTCGCGTAACTCGAAGAAAAGGGACGAGATCCAACCGTAGCGTCCCTTGGAAGCTCCGCCTCTATTCGCGTCCACGCCGAGTTCTCTTCGGGATGACTTCGCAAAGTCACGAGTCTTGTGCCGACGAGAACTACTAGATTCTCTAAAGCACAACTAGAAGATCAAGAGAGAAAATAGGAAACTAACCACCAAGAATCGGAATCCAAATTCCGGGAAGGGAAGGAAGGAGACGTGATCCGCTTCTTCTTCTTCGGGGTCTTCTTGGTGGAAGTAGCTCATGGCCACCTTGGGAGTTGCGCTGGCCCTAGGGGAGGAGAGAGAAAGAGCCGACCCTAGAGAGAGAGGCACCGGCCCTAGAGAGGGAGAGAGGCGTGTAGAGAGAGAGAGAGGGACCAACAATCTCTTGATTAATTGATTGGAATTAAGGGCTTGCCTTTGGTTCCTTTATATAGTTGCTTCTCCCTTGCCAAGTCTCCTCTTTAACGAAATTTTTCATAAGAAATTTATCCTATAAATTCTCTTATTAATTATTCCGTTTAAGCCAAGTTTTATTATAACTAACTTTATAATAAAACAAATACTTTCTCTCCTTTTATTATGGAATAAATTTTATAAGAAATTTATAAACTTTCTTATTATAGAAAAATCAATTCATAATTGATTAAAATAAACCATTCCATGGATCATTTTAATTTTCATAAAAAGAATAAATTTCTATAAATTTATTTATATAAATTTCTTTATACAAATTTATTTATCCATAACAAATCCTTCTCTCTTTTTAATTATAGAATAAAATTTGTATAAAATTTTCTTATCATGGAAAAATCAATTCATAATTGATTTTATAAATTAAAATTAAACCAATTCATGGTTCATTTTAATTTCCATAAAAAGAAAAAATTTCTACAAATTTCTTTATAAATCTCTTTATATAAATTTCTTTATATATCAATTTATTTATCCATAATTTTATAAAACAAATCACGCTAGATTTATTTTATTAATTAAACCAAATAAATTGGTTTATCCCCTTTATTATGGTCGGCCAAACCAAAGGGGTCTGGCACCCTCTTTGGCCGGCCAAATCGGGCCGAACCGATCGCGAATTAAACTCATTTAATTCGCCCGATAAGCCTTCAAAAGACTTAGCCATTTTAAGCTTCCATTGCGCCTCTGATTAATTCAGATTCGACTTATTTCTCTTGATTGGAAAATCCAATTTTCAACTCGTTTTAAATCCCTCGGATTACTCGTAGTGCGTGTGACTAAATAGGCTTTCGATTTATGTTGGCCGTCTATAATCAACTAATTATAGAACGATCATGAGTGGCACCTAGTAGTACATCATGACCCCCAATTAATCGAAAGATCAACGGTTGACCTCAGAAGTAATTCTGAAACCCTTCAGCAGCTCTAATGAATCGTGCCCAT
>JAGFNQ010000736.1:0-39791 GCA_024364735.1 Boesenbergia rotunda
GACGTTACCGTGGGTGAAATAACCGCGATGACCGATTTGATGAAATAGGATTTAGGAACTTCTCTTTAGCTGGTCTAGAGGTATCGGCCACCGGGGTTTTGAGTTGAAGACGACAGCAAGCCAGGGCTCCGATCGACTCAGACGAGGAGGTAGACGTTGACGTTGCTGATCTCGCAGCAAAGATGCGGGACTATATAGATCAGCCTCCACCACCGACCATCGACCAGCCACACAGATGTAGACGGAGATCCACAGTCTCCGAGAGGAGGTCGAGGCCTATCACATCGAGCAGATGGACGCTCGTAGAGCCGATCGAGAGGTGGCCGATGCACGATACATTGAGATGATGGCACTATTTCGATCATGGCAGCCTGGCTCATCTGACCACCCTGGCCCTTCTTCATAGTTAGACTATTTCAGCATTGTACTAAGTAACTAAAACTTGACTCATGTTTGACTCTACTGGACCTCTGTTTGACCAGTTAACCTATTTTGTTTGACTACTTAATTGACTTGAGTATCTGATCTTTACTATGCTTGGTAGAATAGGTTAAGTCTACTTTTGATTTTCTTACTACTTTACTCATTTCAAAATCAGTTTTAAAGCAGTGTTTAAATGCTTTCAAAATCAGCTTTTATTCAGTTTTGAAAAGCTTTAAAATAAAATTTTCGACTTAGTTTTGTTTTCAAAACTACCCCCTTTAAAAACTAGGGCTTTTTCGAAAATGGACTTAGCCTAGGACCTAACCCTAGAACTGCATACACCTATAGATTTAGAAGCCAGCATCTCACAAGCACCTTAGGGTACTTTTGATTGATAACTTAGAAAGGGTTGAGATGCTTAGGTCTTTGCCTTAATTCAAGATGCTTTAAGTCAGTGCATCTGCAGTAATTGAGGCACTAAATACAACTTACACAGTAATCAAGTTAAGTGTCAAGTTTAGAAAATCTAACTTGAACAGAACACTTAACTTGACTAACCCTAGCGAAAACTACTGTTTATAACAGTTAGTAAGTAGCTAATTGGGTTAGACAGGTCCCTAAATGAGGAAATTGAAACTGATCTGATTTAATTCTCATCATGGATTGGTTCAGTACAGCAAGTTATTTCCTTTATGCAATTTAATTATTCTGTTTCTGCTATATTTATTTGTGTTTGATATATGGCAAAGGGGGAGAGATAGGAAAGGAGAGAGTTTAAAATTTTTTTTCTAAAAATCTCAAACTCTATCCTTTATTCAAAAACTACTTAACTAAATTTTTCAAAAGTACTAAATTTTTGAAAAAATACTAAATTTCTTCAAAAGTACTAAATTTTTCAAAAGTACCTAAGTTTTTCAAACTTTTTTAAGTACTTAAGTTTTTTTAAAAAACATTTCTAAGTACTTAAGTTTTTTAAACTCTTCTAAGTACTTAAGTTTTTTTAAACTCTTCTAAGTACTTAAGGTTTTCAAAACTTTTCTAAGTTTTTCAAAACATTTCTAAGTACTTAAGTTTTTCAAAACATCTCTTAGTACTCCTAAGTACTTGAGTTTTTCAAATTTCACTAAGTACGTTAAAACTTAAAGGTTTCAAAAACTTCTTTGAGTACTTTAGACTTAAGGCGTCAAAATTTTCCTTAGTACTCAAACTTAAGTTTTCGAAGTATTTAAACTTAAATATTCTACAAGTTCTCCAAAATAGACAACCAAAATTATTTTCTATTGAAAGTTATTCTAAGGAAAAATCCATCCTTAAACTTAGAATTTATTTTCAAAAACCCCACAAAGTTTTGAAAAATCTAGGGGGAGATTCCTTCCAGGGGGGAACGAAATTTAATGTTTACTTGCTCTGATTAACTTAACTTTTTGAACCAGGATTGTCATAAATCAAAAAGGGGGTGATTGTTGGTGCAGAATGCACCCAAGTCGAACCTGAGTTTTGATAATGGCTAAAAGGTTCAAAAGTTAAGTCTTATATGTTATCTAACATGCTACTCAAGTGTGCAGGAAAAGTCCTAGCGAAGGACTGCTAGGCACTGGCGAAGGAATGTCAGGGTAAAAAGTCCTAGCGAAGGACTGCTAGGCACTGGCGAAGGAATGCCAGGGTAAAAAGTCCTAGTGAAGGACTGCTAGGTACTGGCGAAGGAATGCCAGGGTACTGAAGCCCTAGCAAAGGACTACTAGGCACTAGGCGAAGGACAGCTTGGGACTGAAGACCTGGCGAAGGAATGCTAGGCACCGGGCGAAGGACAGCTTGGTAACCAAGACCTGGCAAAGGACCGCTAGGCAAAAGTCCAACCGGAGGAGCCAGTTGGCATCAGGTACATTCTCCCGAGAGGAGTAGGTGAGGACGCATTCCCCGTCGAGAGGGAACCGTAGGCGTCGGTTCGACCTAGGGCTCCATTTTGGAGACCCAAAGTCAGAACCAAGACAGCTAAGGCTGTATAAACTAACATATTACTGCTTTATGTTGTTTTGGACTAACCCTGGATGCAGGACCGAAGGAACAAGTGTCTGCAGCTCAGAGAGCCTCAAAGGAGTGAGACAGCAGCTGACCAGCGCGCCCGGAGTGTCCCGGTCGCCCCCAAGGTGAACACAAAACAAAGCAAAGCAAAGTGAGCTTCTGCAGCTTATGGGCGGGGTGCCCCCCTATGCTCCCGGGCGCCCCCAGCGTCCCGGGCGCCCCCAGTGCAAGCCTACGAACCATAAGCCAGCGAAGCCAAGGGATAAGATTTGACCCGGTCAATCCGGGCGCCCCCAGCGTCCCGGGCGCCCCCGTCAAGATCTGATCCCGAGTTTGAAGGGATCAGAAGCTGACCGAGTGAAAGTCGGATCGGCCGACACGTGGGGGGGCGCCCCCGACGTTCCGGGCGCCCCTAGGGCCTATAAAAGGGCCCTCGACCCCAAGGCTTCGAACAACACTACTTCCAACGCTGTTACGTTCTTCTGCTCCTGCGCTTTGCTCCAGAAACCTCCCAACTCAACACACAAGCGCCGACGACGTCCCTCTGCTCCGAGAAACATCCCATACCGGACGTCGGTAACGATGAACTATCATTTCAATTCTGTTATACTACTACTGTAATCTTTTTGTAAGAATTATTGCGCACATATAGAATTGCCCCCAGTAAACGGTCAACGACCGTGGGCCTTGGAGTAGGAGTTGACCTAGGCTACGAACCAAGTAAAACTACCTGTGTTCGCAATTGTTTTTATTCCGCTACGTACTTGCTCTAGTTTTTTATCCGAAAAGCGTTTAACGATATTCACCCCCCTATCGTTTCTCTCGATCCAACAGGTTCAAGAAGGAACCTCTACTCAAGTTGAAAAACTTGAGAAAGAGAACTCCTCCTTGAAAACTCAAGTCAAGGACCTCAGAACAGCCTTAGAACGATTCACTTCTGGTTCCAAGGGTCTTGACATGATCCTTGGAAAACAGAAGTCGGCTCTAAATCGATCCGGGTTAGGTTATAGAACCAAGTCTAGACAAAGAACATATTATGCTGTACTAAATCAGTCCAGACCTAAAGTTCAGGCATGAGTACCCAAACTGTGCCTGAACAAACAAACTGGATCAAATCAGTATTGGATCCCCAAGGACAAGATTCACATCTTGCCGAACCATTATCGTGGCTTTAGTCCAGGGGGAGCCAAATTAAAAACAATATTCATAGTTAGATAAATTTCTATTCTTGTTTTTTTTGCATGATTGATTGTTTATTTAATTTCTGTAATTTACCATCCTTAGACTTAGGGCTGGTTAGTTTAAGGACTGAACCAACTTAACTGAAATTTGAACAACCTAGTATTGGGTAGCGGTGAGATGATAGTACGTTAGGGAAACCTCTTCTAATAATGTCAAGTATACTCTACTTGGTCTCTTTAGACTGGTGAAACTAGCCGAAGCTACCGATCTAAGACCCAAACTAGTTAGACCAGAATTTTTCAAAAAATAATTTTGAAAATAAAATTTCATTAAAAGGCTTTGTCAAGTAAAGGGATGATGATCCAATAAGGCTACGGCCAAAGAAGGCTTATTGCCTCGCCATGACCTGGAAGCCAATTTTTGAAATTCAAATTCAAATTATTCTTTGTCAAATTCGAATCTAAAATAAATTTTCAGTTAATTGTAGATTCACACATTTTTTTAAATAAACTCAAAATCAACTATTTTCAAAATTAATTTAAATTTTTCAAAATAAATCATAATCTTTTAAAATAACTCTATCTACTAAAACCTGTCTCACAAAACCTATAAGGCTAACTTGATTGAGAACTCTAGAATGGGTGAGAGGGTAAAAATTATCTTAAATAAAATTAAGTTTATCTGTGTACTGTTGTTAAATTCTGTAGCTTAGAACGGGCTTGATTATTGCTTGACTTAATAATAGTCAAACCATGGTCAAAATAGTCATACCATGGTCAAAGAAGTCAAACCATGGTCAAAATAGTCATACCATGGTCAAAATAGTCATACCATGGTCAAAGAAGTTAAATCATGGTCAAAGTAGTCATACCATGGTCAAAATAGTCAAACGGTCAACAAAACATCAAAGTTGTCAAATCCCACCTAACCCGGGCGCCCGTGACTCCACGGGCGCCCCCCACATCCCTGTCACTTCGTTCAAGGTAGAAAAACTGCCATTCTCCCTAACTAGGGTGCCCCGGCCCTTACGGGCGCCCCCAGTACCAGTCAAAGGCAGCAAAGCTGCCATTCCTTTCCGACCGGGGCGCCCGGGCCATTACGGGCGCCCCCATCCAGCAACAGGTCACTGCCTTTAGCAGTGACCATCTGACCTGGGCGCCCGGGAGCTCCCGGGCGCCCGAGCTAAAATGGCTATATAAGCCACCCGACTTCCATTCATTTGCCACATCCAAAACACCTCTCTTCTCCAACTCTTCTCCTTCCAAGGCAACCAAGTGACCCTCTTGCTTCCTCAACCTCGACCATGCCTCCCCGAACGGCTACTCGGTATAATTTTTGTTTACGCATTTAAAATTATTTTTTCCTTTCTTGTAAACGCATGCTTCTTATCTTAGAAAACGCCGAGAAAACCAATCAAACCCCGGTACCGAACCTAATCCCGATCCTAGGTTCCCAACCTTAGAACTTTGCAATAGATTTGCTCGAACAACATATAAGCCTATTAAGACGAGTTACCTAAATAGGCAATTCTTCACTCAATCTTGTCCATTGGCCATGAATGTCATCAACTTTTACCAACTAGACAACGTTGTATTCTACACTCATCCCATCAACACATCCCTCTGTGCAGAATTCTATAACAACATAGTTAGACAAGACGATCTTATGTTTGTCACCACCATTCAAGGGATGCCCTTGACAATCACTCCCTCATTGCTCAACCGATTTCTTGGACTACGACTCTCACAGTCCACCTTTTGCTGTTACCCTCCTAGGGATCCTCCCTTTGATGCTCCCTACTCTCACATTACCCTAGATACTCTACACTCCTACTTCTATAGGCATGCTAGAAACCCCTTGGCCAGACGATTTCAGTCTGTTGTGTTGGAAACGAGATGGCTAGAGAGGGGGGGGGTGAATATAGCCAAACACTTTCACTTGCGATTAACAACTTTCCTGCACTTAACTTATCAGTAGCACAGCAGCGGAAGAAATAAAAGAAACTGGAAGTGCAATAAACTAAAACCGAAATGAGATCAAACAAAAGCAACTGCCAAGAACGCTAACAAGAGGGTTTACAAGGTTCGGGGATAACTTGCCCCTACTCCTTGGCGTGCCCTTAAGGTGGGCGATCCCTTGATCGTCGGCAGATCAAGCCCCGGTTTCACCGGATATAATGCAACCTCCTTCTCGGTGGAGAAACCTCTCTATAGCGTTTCAATCAGGATAAAGTTTAAGCACAAAGAAACTACGAGAAAGATCTTACTCAAACACTTAACCGGGATAAGAACACAGCTAGCTTCCCTGAGCTCCACCCAGTGGCGATCTCACGCAAGAACTCTTCTTCGTGTCTTCCCACTGTCGGACTCCAAGCTACTTGTCCTCTCCTTCAAGCGCTCAAGTAAAAACTGGTTGCTTCGCGATCGCTTGCTCAAGGTGATGACAGCTTCAAGAATGCAGCAAGCAGATTGTGGAGAACTCAAGGAGCGGCAAGAACACAAGTTTTAGAACTCTGCTTCCCCGAAGCCAATTTCCGCCCTTTTCTTTCTCCACTCAGCATCAGGTGACAGTATCCTCCGTAGCCTCCAGCTACCTTGCTGCCAACGCCAGCTACCACTGAGCCCTCTCTGGTCTTCCTGAGATCCCCTCAGCCAAGCCCCAGTCTCGGCTCCAGTCTGTAGCTCGGCCGTTGCAACCTGAAATGGAGAATCGGACAAACCTGCTCCAAGGAAAGCCTCCGTTGACCTCTCCTTGAGTGTTTGAATCCTCCCCTGTCACCTGCAGCTTAATCAGACTGTTAGAGCAGCAAATCATACAGTAAATCAAATATCAGAAGCAAACATCAGCGAATCGGATACGATCAGACGCTCTGACCACGTCTGACAGTGGAATTTGAATTAAAGTGATCGGTCACCGGACCGATCCAGGGCGTGTGGGTCGGTCACCAGACCGATCCACTGCTTCGCTGGGATTCCCAGCTCTCGCAGCTATACACGCCTGATCGGTCACCAGACTGATCAGAGTGAAGCCTGATCGGTCACCAGACCGATCAGAATGAATCCTGATCGGTCACCCAGACCGATCAGGGCAGATGAACATTGATTTTTTAATCAGATCCAAGATCCCTGATCGGTCACCGGACCGATCCAGGACTTTGATTAGCAAGGGAGCTCACTCACCGTCTGCTCCCTAATCGGTCACCAGACCGATCAGGAGCAAGGCAGCAAGGAAGCAGCCTGCTCCCTAATCGGTCACCGGTCCGATCAGGAGCCACACAGTAGATTCCCAATCTCACTGTGCGCTCCCTGATCGGTCACCAGTCCGATCAGACATAGCTGGATCGGTCACCAGACCGATCCACTAAGGAGCAGCGTGTCAATGTCCCTGATCGGTCACCAGACCGATCCAGAGACTCAACCCTAGCCCTCCAAGCTAGGAATTCATCCACCTTAGCCCTCCAAGCTAAGGATTTTTCCATCTAACTCTCCAAGTTGGGAATTTGCACCTAACCCTCCAAGTTAGAACTTTTCACCTAGCCCTCCAAGCTAGGACTTTTCACCTAGCCCTCCAAGCTAGGACTTTTCACCCAACCCTTCCGAGTTAGAACATCATCCAACCTAGCCCTCCAAGCTAGGCACCTGACCCTCCAAGCCAGGACTTTTTCACCTAATTCTCCAGGATGGGAATTTGCACCTAACCCTCCAAGTTAGGACTTTTCACCTAACCCTCCAAGCTAGGACTTTTCACCCAACCCTTCCGAATTAGGACTTTCCCAACACCTAGCCCTTCAAGCTAGGATTTTTCACACCTAACCCTCCAGGTTAGGATTTTCCAACACCTAGCCCTCCAGACTAGGATTTTCCATACCATGCCTGATCCCCGATCAGGACTTAATCATAATCCATGTCATGCCTGATCCCCGATCAGGACTTAATCATAATCAATGATCATCCACCTAAACTAAAATCGATGTCAACACCAAAACAACAATCAGGGCAAGACTGCCTCAACAATCTCCCCCTTTTTGTTGTTTGACAATCCGATTTTAAGTTTAGGGATTTCAATCAATATTTTCAACTTTAGAATCATAGGGGAATCCAGATCCTCCCCCTACAACATGATCATCCTAAACTTAACCAACCACACTCTCCCCCTTTGTCGAACACGAAAAGGGTCTAGACGGGTTGTTAAGTTCAACCTTACTCCCACTCAACCCTAGGGGTATCCCAAAACAATAATGATTTTATTGAAAATTGATAAGCATATGATCACATATGGTAAAAAGATATAGGTATGACAAAACAGGCATATGTATCATATGAGCATGGCATCATCAGCATGAACATAGCTATAAATCAAAAACGCAGATAATATAGCATGGCATCAACAAGAGGCATATCATCAAGGAATAGAACATGCATCAAGTCATAAAGATCAAGTCATAAAACAAACTAAGAAAGAGTACGATGCAAGTCACAGACATCGAAATCCAAAGACATGTGGCACTAGGTCACACAAAATAAGTCAAGGGGCATACATAGCCCAACAGTCATACAAGACAAGAAATCATCAATCGTCAGCGACATCGTCATCGGAATCATCAATATATATGATATCCCCGGGTGAAGGGCCACTGGGAGACGCACCATCAGGAAAAGTATGATGATACCACTCTTCATACCATCTGTCCTTGAGCGAGCTCATCTCAGAGACATCAGATGCTAGAACATCAAGACGGCGATCAAAGGACTGAAACTCGGACCGGACCTCTTGTCGCCAGAGCTCGGAAATGTGTAACTCGTGCTCCATCATCCGCTCTATCTCCGCAACCTGCCAGCGTAGATCAGGAGCCCACTCATCATAATCTGCAGTAGTAGCTGGCAGCCTCTGGTCATGAGCTGCTCTCGGTAGCTCCCTTGTACGACTGCGATCCTTCCATCTCAGCCCCTCGGTCCCAAGAACAATGCCGGACTGAGCAAGCATGCGATGATCCAGACGACAGTCCTGTCGAATCATCGGCACAATGCGACCCTGTGAAACATCGATGCCAACTGACTCCAGCCAGGCAGTGATGATATGACCGAATGGCATATAGACTGACTGGGATAACGGCATACTGTGGACGATGGTAGAGAAATAGACCGAAGCTACTGGGTCAAAGTCTAACTGCTGATGCATCTCATAGAGCATCAAGCAGTGGAATGGTTGAATCTCATCAAGGTGCTTCGAAGTAGTTGGAAGGAGACAGTTGGTGATGATTTTAAACAACATATAGTCAACAGGGGAAAGACGAAGAGCAGGGAAAGTGGGAAAGGCACGGGTGCGCTCACCAGAACCCTCCGGCCTGGGATGGCCTAGAAAGTACTCGTAGATGGAATCGGGAGTCACTCCATCGAAGGGAACTGGAAGGGGATTAGGAGGAAAAGGGTAGAGAAAGAAATCATTGTTTGACCTGCGATAGCCGAGAAAATTAGTGAAAATAGATCGATTGAATTCAAGATCAATACCGGCCACACGGGTCCTCCACCCCGTGCTCCACCCAGTGCCCTCTCCACTCATCATATTGTTATAGAATTCAGAGACCAAGTCAAGGTTGATTGGCCTCTCAAGATAAAGAATGGATTGGAGATTATAATGTGTGATAATGTGTCGGATGGTTGGGCAATGCTCATAGATGAAGGAGTGGTCGATAGTTCTACATGGTATTAATTTAAAATTGTAACACTGAAATTTGAGAGCAAGACTAATACTCTGAAATCGAGTATGTTGCGGTGGTGGAGGCCTTGGAGGAGGTGTAGATGACGAAGGAGTCTTCCCCCTCGAACTGCCCTCCAAAACCTCCTTTCCCTTGGAAGACTTTCTAAGGAGGTTGAATTGGTCATACACATGATTTAATCAAGGAAGTGATCACACGGCAAGGAATTGATCATATAAGATGACACCCAATCATTAAATCAAAAGGAAATTTTGATCATATGGTGAGAAAGAGGGTCACGGCAAAGACAAAAAGGTCAAGACACCACAGCAAGAACAAGAACCAAAACATGATTAGCTTCACAAATAAGCATTATAGACTGATTTGAATGAAAAACCAAAGCAAAAACTTACTTTGGTGCCATTGGAGTAGTTCTTGGAGATCGACAACAGAAAGTTTGCGCGGAAGGGTGCTCTCGGCGCAAGAGATGGTAGCAGAGTGTTTCGGCGAGAGAGACGCGCACAGAACTCCGAGAAGCCTTCACACTCACGCTCACGCGAGGAAGAAGAACACGCACAGGGTCGCGCAAGAGAGGGTTTTCGACGCTAGGGTTCGGAAGTAAAGGGTTTCGGAAAGTTATTTGGTTGGTGGATCGGTCCACCAACCGCAATTTAATGCGTTTGAACGGATCACCGTTCAATCTGATAGCGCCCAGACCGATCAGGGTATC
The DNA here is from genome assembly GCA_024364735.1 of Boesenbergia rotunda. Classification (NCBI taxonomy): domain Eukaryota; kingdom Viridiplantae; phylum Streptophyta; class Magnoliopsida; order Zingiberales; family Zingiberaceae; genus Boesenbergia; species Boesenbergia rotunda. Next base: position 10,053 of record JAGFNQ010000736.1, read on the forward strand.
GCCTGATCAGACTGACCAGTTCCTGATCGGTCTGGTGACCGATCAAGAGAGATCCTGATCGGTCGGATGATTGATCAGGACACGATCAGTAGGCTTAGAGAGAAATCTCTGAGCTCTCTGATCGGTCTGTGGACCGATCACCATAGGGTGCCAGATCGGTCTGGGGACCGATCCAAGCTAGCTCCGAACACTTGATTAACATTCCCGAAGGACATTGCTTGTTTCGCTGATCGGTCCAGGGACCGAACACCACAGGAAGAAGCCAGATCGGTCCAGAGACCGATCAGCCCTATGCCTGATCGGTCCGGTGACCGATCAGGGTTCTTGATACTCACTGATACGATCTGAAATATTCAGTTTCAGATTTTCTAAAACTTTCCAACGAGATCTGATGAAGTTTATCATACTCGGACATGATCTCATGACTAGAATTGATCCCTTAAGAAGAATCAAAAGTCCTTATAGGTTCAACAATCACTTTGATCCATACAAATGGAATCAAACTCAACCAATAATCATTCAAATAATTTCAACTAAGTTTGAGTCAAACCCAGTATTTCAATCAAGTCTCCTTGTTTGGAATGTCCAAGTATGATCATGGAACCAAATACACATATGTCATGCATTGGTTTTCCCCATACTTGGTCACCGAAGTGATTATTATCTCGTCAACTTAATTTCACAAAGGATGCATTGACATTTTGAGAAATTGAGTCGATCCTAACATCTCACCCCATATCTAGCAAACAAAAATGTTTTGGTGAACCTTATAGTTTGTGTGAGATGTTCCCAGGGTTCCCCAATTGTTTCCCAACAATTTGAAATAATCATGAAGGGTTTTAATGCATTTTGAAAATCATGAAGCGCGACACATTCCCAACTCCCGTCTTAGAAAACTAAATTCGTTTTCGGGAAGTGGTTTAGTGAAAATGTCAGCTAGGTTTGCATTGGACTCCACATGAGAGAGTACAATGTCTCCTCTCGCTACATGATCCCTAATGAAGTGGTGTCTTACTTCAATATGTTTGGTCCTAGAATGATGGACTGGATTCTTGGTCAAGTTAATTGTGCTTATGTTATCACACAACACTTTCACACCCTTGTAACTCAATCCATAGTCCTCTAAAGTATGTAACATCCATAACAATTGTGATACACTCTCTCCCATGGCGATATATTCTGCCTCGGTCGTGGAGAGAGCAACACAGTGTTGCTTCCAACTCGACCAACTTACTAAGGACGACCCTAAGAATTAGCAACCCCCACTCGTGATTTTCCGGTCCAACTTACATCTAGCGTAGTCGGAATCCGTATAGCCCATCAAATCAAAAGATTCGGTACGGGGATACCAAAGACCTACACCAGGTGTGCCCTTGAGATATCTCAAAATTCGCTTAACAGCAATTAAATGAGATTCCTTGGTACATACTTGATACCTAGCGCACATACCCACAGCAAATAAGATATCCGGTCGACTAGCTGTGAGATATAGCAAACTACCTATCATGCTTCGATATTGAGTTAGGTCAACAGGTTTATCACTCTCATCATTATCTAATCTTGTGTTTGTAGCCATGGGAGTGGTTACCTCTTTTGAATCACTCATACTGAATTTTCGAAGCATTTCTTGTGTATACTTTGATTGGTGCACATGGATACCATCGCGAGTTTGCTTGATTTCAAGTCCAAGGAAGAAAGTCAACTCTCTCACTAGACTCATTTCAAACTCACTCTCCATGTGTCCAATGAACTCATTTAAATAGCCCTTATTATTTGAGTCACAAATTATGTCATCGACATATACTTGGGCTACAAAAATGTTGTCACTATCCCTTCGTAGAAATAGTGTAGGGTCTATTTGGCCTCTAACAAAGCATTTCTCAATCAAGAATGTCGACAACCGCTCATACCAAGCTCGGGGTGCTTGTTTAAGGCCATAAAGTGTCTTTTTGAGTTTGAACACGTGGTTTGGAAATTCGGTACTCTCAAACCCTGGAGGTTGTTCGACATAGACCTCTTCTTTAATCAAACCATTTAGGAAGGCCGATTTGACATCCATTTGATATAATTTGAAGCCACGATGTACTGCAAATGCAAGCATCAATCGGATAGACTCTAATCGTACCACGGGAGCATAAGTCTCATCATAATCAAGGCCTTCAACTTGACTATAGCCCTTGGCTACCAAGCGTGCCTTATTTCTAATGATTTCTCCCTTATGGTTTAATTTGTTCTTGAAGACCCATTTGGTTCCAATAATGGTGATCTTCTTGGGTCTAGGGACTAAGTCCCAAACATGACTCCTCTCAAATTGACCTAGTTCATCTTGCATTGCTATGATCCAATCGGGATCACTTAATGCTTCATCAATTCTTCTAGGTTCAATTTCAGAAATTAGGGCAACTTCATTAGCCTCATTCCGGAAGAATGATCTAGTCCTAACCCCATGATGGATGTCTCCAACAATTTAGCCTTGGGGATGACTAGAGGCTAATCTAGTTTGCCTAGGAGTTGGTGGTGCTTCTTGTACGGGTTCACCAGACGCAGGTTCAGCCTCAGGATCCGGCTGATCAATGGGTTGTCTAGGTTCACCGTCATCAGACTCATCACCATCAACAACACTTGGAGTTTCATTCAACCTTAGTCTCCTTAGTTCGAGTTGAACTCCTTCTACATTTTTTGATTGGTTAATTGATTTTGGAATTTCCTCAAAGACCACATCAGAAGACTCTTCAACTAATCTAGATTTCTTGTTGTAGACTCAGTAGGCTTTGCTAACGAGAGAATACCCGATTAGTATCCCTTCATCAGCCTTCGCCGTGAACTTTTCAAGGTGGTCCTTGGTGTTTACAATGAACACCTTACAACCAAACACCCTAAGGTGTTTAACTGTAAGTGGTTTTCCAAACCAAAGCTCATGGGGAGTCTTTCCTAAAAACCTATGGATAAGGACTCGATTTTGCACATAGTAAGCTGTATTTACAGCTTCAGCCCATAAGTAACTCGGGAGTGAGTACTCATTAAGTATGCTTCGTGCAGCCTCTTGAAGAACACGGTTCTGTTGGATCGATAGGACCGATAGAGGGGGGGTGAATATCGGTATTCTTTCTTTCGGAAAAATGAGAGCAAGTGCACAGCGGAAAATAAAAATTAACACAGAGACGCAGTTGTTTTTACTTGGTTCGGAGCCTGTGTCGACTCCTACTCCAAAGCCCACGGTCGTTGACCGTTTACTTTGGCCAATTCTATATCAGGCGCAAAGTCGTTTACAAAAGATTACAGAATTATAATTACGTACAGTAAACTTTAAAATAGCTCTTTTACCGACGTCCGGAGTAGATCGATTATTTCGGGGCAGCAGGACGTCGTCGGCTCGATTTGGAGAGTTTCCGGAGCAAGGCGCGAGAGCAGAAGAGCTTTGAGGCGTTTCACGAAGTTGATTCTTGAAGCCTTGGTCGAGGGTCCTTTATATAGGGCCTGGGGGCGCCCGGGACGTCGGGGGTGCCCCCCACGTGGCCTTTGATCCGCAAAGGTCTCGGTCAGCGTCTATCCTCTGGATCCGCTTTGACCGGGGCGCCCGGAGCGCTCGGGGCGCCCGGATTGACCGGGTCAAGCGTTATTTGCTTGGCATCGATGGCTTCTGGGTCGAGGCATGCGCATGGGGGCGCCCGGGACGCTGGGGGCACCCGGGAGCAGCGGGGGCGCCCGGGAGCACGGGGGTGCCCGACCCAGCATCTATTCGAACCCTTTTTCTCTTTACTTGTTTTGTATGCACCTTGGGGGCGCCCGGGACACTCCGGGCGCCCTACTCAGCCACTACCTCATTCCTTTGAGGCTATCTGAGCTGCAGACACTCCTTCCTTTGGTCCTGCATCTAGGGTTAGTCCAAAACACTATAAAGCAATAAAATATTTGTTTATACAGCCTTAGCTGTCTTGGTTCTGACTTTGGTCTCCTAAATGGAGCCCTAGGTCGAACCGACGCCTACTGTTCCCTCGACGGGGAACGCGTCCTCACCTACTCCTCTCGGGAGAGTTTACCTGATGCCAACCGTTCCTCTGGTTGGACTTTTGCCTGACGGTCCTTTGTCAGGTCTTGGATGCCGAGCTGCCCTTCGCACGGTGCCTAGCATTCCTTCGCTAGGGCTTCAGTCCCAGGCTGTCCTTCGCCTGGTGCCTAGCAGTCCTTCGCTAGGGCTTTTGTCCCTGGCATTCCTTCGCCAGTGCCTAGCAGTCCTTCGCTAGGTCTTTTTACCCTGTCATTCCTTCGCCAGTGCCTAGCAGTCCTTAGCTAGGGCTTTTCCTGCACACTAGAGTAACTTGTTAGAAAACAAGTAAGACTTAACTTTTGACCTATGTTGCCGTTATCAAAACACAGGTTTGACTTGGGTGCATTCTGCACCAACAATCTCCCCCTTTTTAATTTATGGCAACCCTAGTTCAAAAAGTTAAGTTTAAGCAAACATGAAAAAGGTTTAAATTTTGTTCCCTCCCCCTGGAAGGAATCTCCCCCTAGATTCAAAAATTCGTGGGGTTAAAAAAACTTTACTTGTACTTTTGAAAAACTTAAGTTTTAGGTACTTAGAAATTTTTCAACAACTTAAGTTAAAAGTACATAGGAGAGTTTTTGAAGCATAATTAGAGTACTTAAAAAGGTTTAAAGTTTTAAGTTTTAAAGTACTCAAAAGTTTTGAAAATGCTAGCTTAAGTACTTAGTAGGATTTTAAAAGGCTTAAGTACTTAGTAGGCTTTGAGACACTTTAGTGTTTTTGAAAATCTTTAAGTACTTAAGAAATAAAGTGAATTTGGAAAATTTTAAGTACTTGAAAATCCTAAGTACTTTGTAACATTGTACTTATACAGTTTTGAAAAACTTAAGTTTTAAAGTACTTATAGAAGAAAATTTTTTGACAAGCTTAAGTAAGAAAATTTTTGAAAGGCTAGAGTACTTTTAGCAAAATTTTGAAAGCTTGAGTAAAAATTAATTTTGAAAGCTTGAGTAAAAAATTTTGAAAGCTTTAAGAACTTAAGTACTTTAGTCAATTTTGAGAAGTTTAAGTTTTTGAATAAGGGATAAGAAAATTTTGAAACCTTTTTGAATAAAGGACAAATTTTAAACACTTTGAATAAGTAAAATTAATTTTACTCTTTCCTTTCATATCTCTCCCCCTTTGCCATATATCAAAATATAGCAGAAATATGATTGCATAAAGGAAGTAAATAAGATTTTGCTGTACTGAACCAATTCATAATTAGACTTAAACTAAATCAGTCAATTTTCTCTGTAGGGACGTGTCTAACCCAATTAGCTACTTACTAACTGTTAGAAACAGTAGCTTTTGCTAGGGTTAGTCAAGTTAAGTGTTTCTGTTCAAGTTAGATTTTCTAAGCTTGACACTTAACTTGATTGTTATGTAAATTGTATTTAGTGCCCCAATTACTGCAGATGCACTGACTTAAAGCATCTTGAATTAAGGCAAAGACCTAAGCATCTCAACCCTTTCTAGGTTATCAATCAAAAGTACCCTAAGGTGCTTGTGAGATGCTGGCTTCTAAGTCTATAGGTGCATGCAGTTTTAGGGTTAGGACCTAGGCTAAGTCCATTTTCGAAGAACCCTAGTTTTGAAAGGGGGTAGTTTTGAAATAAAAATAATACTAAGTCGAAAAATGAAAACTGATTTTGAAATTAAGTATAACAGTTTTTCAAAAAAAAATTTAAATCAAGTAGAGCAAAAAAAATTAATCTATTCTACAGAGCACAATCCTAACTGCAAAAAGTACAAGTACTCATAAACTGGTCAACAGAGAATAAAGCAGATATTCAAGGTTCAACACAAGTCAAATAGTCAAACACCAGTCAACCCTACTGAGTAGGGGCAGTCAAATAGGTACAATGCTAAGTGAATCTAAGATGAAGGACCGGGATGATCAGATGGGCCAGGCTGCCATGCATCAAATCGTGACATCATCTCTATGTATCGCTTGTTAATCAAAACCCTATTTTGGACATAACAAGCCGTACCAATTGCTTCTGCCCAAAATTGGTTTGCTAGATTAAATTCGTTGAGCATAGCCCTAGCGGCTTCTTGTAATGTTCTATTCCTTCGCCCGACTATCCCATTTTGTTGGGGGGTTCTAGGACATGAAAATTCATGTAGGTACCCATTTACCTTACAGAATTCCTCGAATCGTTGATTTTCAAATTCTCCCCCGTGATCACTCCTAAGTCTTTTAATTTTAGTGTCGTTTTGATTTTCAATTAATTTACAGAATTCATTAAATAGGTTTAGGGTTTCATCTTTGGCTTTTAGAAACCTAACCCAGGTAAACCTAGAGTAATCATCAACTATTACTAAGCAGTATCGGTTCCCGCTTAGTGACTTGGCTCCATGTGAATCAAACAGGTCAAGGTGTAGGAGCTCAAGTGTAGTTTGAGTTAAATCAGATTGGGTTAGTTTGTGATTGGATTTGGTTTGTTTACCTTGATTACAAGATTCACATATTAGGTTTTCATTATTTTTAATTTTGGGAATACCTTTGATTAAGCCAAGTTGGGTAATTTTTGAGATAGTTCTTAGATTGGTATGACCTAATCTCCTATGCCAGAGGTTTGATTGCTCTAATTGAGTTAACATACATTTGGGTACAAGGGGAAGGTTTATAGTGTATACATTATTTTTCCTAGTGCCCTTAAGCATGATTTCTGAGTTTTGTACATTTCTAATTAGGCAGTTCGAATTGTTAAAAGTGACTATATAACCAGAATCATATAACTGACTTATGCTAAGCAAGTTAAAATTAAAGTTTTCAACCAACAGAACTTTCTTAATAATGAAATCGGATTTAAGTTCAATATTACCTGACCCAATTACCTTGAGTGTAGCATTATTGCCAAATGCCACTGAGCCTAGGTTTTTGAACTTGAGCTTGGTGAACTTCAATTTATCTCCAGTCATGTGTCTGGAGTAACCGCTATCCAACATCCATTGGTCCAAATCTTTATGTTCCTACACATAAAGAGTTTTCTTGATTTGGATCCAATTAGAGTCAGGAATAGCTTAAATTGAGTTTCACTGCCTAGTCTGTCTCACCCAAAATCTAGGGTTTTCAATCACGTTAGCCTTATAGGTTTCGTGAGACAGGTTTTGATAGTTAAGACTGTTTTGAAAATTTTGATTAATTTTGAAAACAATTAAATTTTGAAAACTTAATTAATTTTAAAATTTTTGAAGAGATGTTTAAATCTACAAATAACTGAAGTTTTATGTTAGATTCGAATTTGACAAAGAAAATTTGAATTTGAATTTCAAAAATTGGCTTCCAGGTCTTGGCGAGGCACTAGGCCTTCTTTGGCCATAGCCTTATGGGATCATCCACCCTTTCCTTGACAAAGTCTTTTAATGAAATTTCATTTTCAAAAAATTCTTTGAAAAATTTCTGGTCTAACTAGTTTGGGTCTTGGATCAGTAGCTTCAGCTAGTTCCGCCAAATTGGCTTCCCTAACGTACTATCATCTCACCTCCACCCAGTACTATGTTGTCAAGTTTCAGTTAAGTTTGTTTAGTCCTTAAACTAGCCTAAGTCTAAGCATGGTAAATTGCAGAAATTAAATAAACAAGCAAACAATCATATTGCAATCAAGAATAACAATTTTATCTAATAATGAATATAGTTTTCAGTTTGGCTCCCCCTGGACTAAAGCCACGGTGATGGTTAGGCAAGATGTGAATCTTGTCCTTGGGGATCCAATACTGATTTGATCCAGTCGGTTTGTTCAGGTATAGTTTAGGTACCCATGCTTGAATTTTACCTCTAGACTGATTCAGTACAGCAAAGTAAGATCTTTGCCGGGATTTGGTTCTATAGCCCAGTCCGGATCGATTTAGAACTGATTTCTGTTTTCCAAGGATCATGTCAAGACCCTTGGAACCAGATGTAAATCGTTCTAAAGTTGATCTAAGATCCTTAACCTGAGTTTTCAGGGAGGAGTTCTCCTTTTCAAGTTTTTCAACTTGAGTAGGAGTTCCTTCCTAAACCTTCTCGGTTAAGGGTTTAGAGTCAGCTCCCTCTTTCAGGAGTTTTACTTCCTGTCGGAGGGACTCGACTCGGAGTTTGGCTTTTGCCAAATCTCGAGAAAGAAATGAAATTAATTCACTTAATTGAGATCTATTAAAACCAGTTACCTTAATTTCTCCGTCTTCTGTGAAGGTCAGCTCGCCGTCCTCCTGTTCTGTTTCTGATTCGGTTCCGACTTCTTCTGAGGCTGTCAGAGCTTGGAGGTTGGACTGGGGTGCCTCTTCTTCTTCTTCTGAGGAAGATTCGTCCCAGGTTGCTTGCAGTGCCTTCTTTCTTCTCGTCCTTTTTGTCTCCTTTAGGTTAGGGCACTCTGACTTTTAGTGGCCCTTTTTCTTGCACTCGTAGCAGGTCACATTGGGCTTGTTTGCGGGTTCAGCTGGTTCATCCTTTCTTCGGCCGGTTTTCCGTTTGTTGGTTCGGTTCTTCAGCTCCTTGTAGTAGCTTCGAGCGAGCCGGACCAGCTTAGTTTGATCTCCATCTTCTTCTTCTGAGTCTGAGTCTGAGTTAGACTCAGGTTCGGGTTCAGGCTTCTTCTTTGTTTTCCTTCCAGTTTTACCTGCAACGAAAGCAATACCTTTCTCGACCATATTGGTGTTAGTTTATTCGTGCAGTTCTAGTTCAGAAACCAATTCATCTAATTTTATTTTTGAAAGATCCCTAGAGACCTTGTATGCATCTACCATAGATGCCCACAAGGTGTTTCTAGGGAAAGCGTTTAAGGCATACCTTATTAAGTCACGGTTTTCAACCTTGTGACCTATTGTGTGGAGACCGTTCATCAATTCTTGGATTCGTGCGTGGAGCTGGGCTGCTGTCTCGTTGTCTGCCATCTTGATAGTGTAGAGTTTGTTTAGAAGCAGATCCCTTTTACTGATCCGAGTATCTGATGTCCCTTCGTGCAGCTCAATCAGTTTTGCCCAAAGCTCCTTCGTACTGTTGAAGGGGCCCACCCGGTTCAGCTCTTCTTTCGTCAATCCTCATTGAAGAGTCTGAGTCGCTTTAGCGTCGGCTTCGATTTTTCGTTTCAGAGCGGTGTCCCACTCTGTGCAGCTTTGAGGAAGTCCTTCGGTATTTTTGGGGATCTCCAGACCGGACTGGATGATGATCCACATGTCCACCTGAGTTTTCAAGTGGACCTTCATGCGGCTTTTCCAGTAGGAAAAGTCTTCTCCACTGAAGAGTGGAGGTCTGGCGGTGCTAAATCCCTCTTGCATGGCCATCTGAAACAGAAAAACGAATTTTCCAAGACTAGGTCTTGGATTAGTAGTGCTGGATAAATTAAATAACGAGGGGTGTTGCACCAACCTCGCTTAACAAAAAAAATCGAATGAAATATTTAACGAAAAATTCGTAAGGGAAAAAAAATAAAAAAATAAAAATCCAAAAAAAATTTCAAACTGGTGGTTGCACCAGGTTTGAACTTCCCTGCTCTGATACCACTTGTTGGATCGATAGGACCGATAGAGGGGGGGGTGAATATCGATATTCTTTCTTTCAGAAAATTAAGAGCAAGTGCACAGCGGAAAATAAAAATTAACACAGAGACACATTCGATTTTACTTGGTTCGGAGCCTGTGTCGACTCCTACTCCAAGGCCCACGGTCGTTGACCGTTTACTTTGGGCAATTCTATATCAGGCGCAAAGTCATTTACAAAAGATTACAGAATTATAATTACGTACAGTAAACTTTAAAATAGCTCTTTTACCGACGTCCGGAGTAGATCGATTATTTCGGGGCAGCAGGACGTCGTCGGCTCGATTTGGAGAGTTTCCGGAGCAAGGCGCGAGAGCAGAAGAGCTTTGAGGCGTTTCACGGAGTTGATTCTTAAAGCCTTGGTCGAGGGTCCTTTATATAGGGCCAGGGGGCGCCTGGGACGTCGGGGGCGCCCCCCACGTGGCCTTTGATCCGTAAAGGTCTCAGTCAGCGTCTATCCTCTGGATCCGCTTTGACCGGGGCGCCCGGAGCGCTCGGGGCGCCCGGAGCGCTCGGGGCGCCCGGAGCGCTCGGGGCGCCCGGAGCGCTCGGGGCGCCCGGAGCGCTCGGGTCGCCCGGATTGACCGAGTCAAGCGTTATCTGCTTGGCTTCAATGGCTTCTGGGTCGAGGCATGCGCATGGGGGCGCCCGGGACGCTGGGGGCGCCCGGGAGCAGCGGGGGCGCCCGGGAGCAGCGGGGGCGCCCGGGAGCACGGGGGCGCCCGGCCCAGCATCTATTCGAACCCTTTTTCTCTTTACTTGTTTTGTATGCACCTTGGGGGCGCCCGGGACACTCCGGGCGCCCTACTCAGCCACTACCTCATTCCTTTGAGGCTATCTGAGCTGCAGACACTCCTTCCTTTGGTCCTGCATCCAGGGTTAGTCCAAAACACTATAAAGCAATAAAATATTTGTTTATACAGCCTTAGCTGTCTTGGTTCTGACTTTGGTCTCCTAAATGGAGCCCTAGGTCGAACCGACGCCTACTGTTCCCTCGACGGGGAACGCGTCCTCACCTACTCCTCTCGGGAGAGTTTACCTGATGCCAACCGTTCCTCTGGTTGGACTTTTGCCTGACGGTCCTTTGTCAGGTCTTGGATGCCGAGCTGCCCTTCGCACGGTGCCTAGCATTCCTTCGCTAGGGCTTCAGTCCCAGGCTGTCCTTCGCCTGGTGCCTAGCAGTCCTTCGCTAGGGCTTTTGTCCCTGGCATTCCTTCGCCAGTGCCTAGCAGTCCTTCGCTAGGTCTTTTTACCCTGGCATTCCTTCGCCAGTGCCTAGCAGTCCTTAGCTAGGGCTTTTCCTGCACACTAGAGTAACTTGTTAGAAAATAAATAAGACTTAACTTTTGACCTATGTTGCCATTATCAAAACACAGGTTTGACTTGGGTGCATTCTGCACCAACAGGTTCTTCCTCTCTACAACATCATTTTGTTGTGGTGTTCTAGGAGTAGAGAACTCATGCTTATAACCTTTATCTTGACAAAATTCTAAAAACCTTTGGTTTTGAAATTCACCTCCATGATCACTTCTAATTGTCTTAATGGTTGATGATTTTTCATTTTCTACCCTTCTACAGAAAGAAATAAAAGTATCTAAGGTTTGGTCCTTATATTTTAAAAAGTAAGTCCATGTGTATCTAGTAAAATCATCAATGATAACAAAGCAATATCTACTTTCATTCAATGATATGATGGTACTACAATCAAATAGATCCATGTGAAGTAAATCTAATGCATTGGAAGTACTTACAGCGCTTTTACCTTTATGTGCAGATTTAGTTTGCTTACCCATTTGACATGCATCACAAAGTTTATCGTTTTCATACTTGATGCTTGGTAAGCCTCAAACTAGTCCCTTGTTGGCCAACTTCCGGATGTTCTTCATGTTCACATGTGCTAGCCTCCAGTGCCAAAGGGTGGACTCTTCTTCTTTTGACATGAAACACTTAGCAAAAGCATTAGTAGCACTTTTAAATGAAACTTGATAAATATTGTCTACTCTTGCTCCTACTAGTACCGTGTCCAAGGTGTCATTTTGTCTAACTAGACATTGACTTGGTTGGAAGTCAATTGTGTAATCCGTGTCACACAATTGACTGACACTTAGGAGATTAAATTTCATCCCCTTGACTAGAAGGGCATTTGAGATTCTAAGATATTCAGATATTTGAATGTCTCCTATTCCTATGACCTTAAGACTACCATTGTTACCAAATGATACATTACCTCTACTTTTCTTGTGAACTGTGGTAAACAATGATCTATCCCCGGTCATGTGTTTGGAGCATCCACTATCAACGAACCAAGTTGATAGATGCTCCCCCTCAATCATAACCTACACAATTCAAAAAATAGAAGTTTTAGGTACCCACACCTTGGGACCTAAAGCATCAACTAAACATGACTTAGGCACCCATGCCTTGACAATCTTCTTTTCAGTCTTGAGTGTTCTAGATTGTCTCATGTCAGTCCTAGACATGAGAGACACAAATGAGGGTTCCTTAGGGCGGTAACCAATATCGGCCCTATTGTAAACCGCTCTTTGGGTATTTAGGATCATATCTAGGGTCTTAGAGCTAGTTGAGAATTTTCCAAGAATATTCTTGAGCTTCTCAACTTCACTCTTCAAAGATTGGTTTTCCTCTATTAACAAGTTATCATGCACAACATTGACTTCCTCAACCTTAGAGGATTTCAACTTTGCAATCTCATGTTTCAAAGATTTAATTTCATCTTCTAGTAATTCAACATGCAAATCATCAAGGTTATCATCCCTAGAAGCTTTCAATTGATCAATTTCTAATTGCAATGCTTTAACTTTATTTTTGGACTTTTTAAGCATACTAGTTAAACATGCAATTGCTTTATAACACTTTTCAAGCTCGGGAGAAGTTACCTCTTCATCATCCGAAGATGATGAAGCCGCGTTTGAGGAGTTTGAAGATTCATCACTGCTCTCCACTCCAAGAGCCATGAGTGCCACTTGCCTTGTGCTTTTCTCCTCCTTTTCTTCATCGGATGAGCTAGAGGATGACTCATTCCAAGAGGCCTTCAAGGCTTTCTTCTTCTTCTTGAATTTCTCTTCTTTTCATTTGGACTTCTCCTCCTTCTTCTTAAGCTTTGGACATTCATTCTTGAAATGCCCTTTCCTACCACACTCAAAGTAAGATGCATTATTCTTATCAAGTTTGGATTCACTAGTGTTACCTCTACTTTTGAAACGTCGGTCTCTTCGCATCATCCTCCTCACAAAGTTGGTCATTTTGGATGAAGAGGAGCTGCTGCCATCTTCCTCGGAATTGGATTCGGATTCGGAAGAAGATGAAGATGATGAGACCTCCTTCTCCTTCTTCTTCTCCTTCTTCTTCCTGTTGGTTCGGTCCCCTGCAACTAAGGCAATCCCCTTCTCCTTGGGGCCTTTGTTAGTCATTTCATGCAATTCCATCTCACAAAATAAATCATCTAATTTTACAATAGATAAATCCTTGGATACTTTGTAGGCATTCACCATGGATGACCACAAAGCATTCCTTGGAAATGCCTTCAACACGTACCTTACAAGGTCGCGGTTCACGACCTTTTCATCAATTGAATGAAGCCCATTGAGGACTTCCTTGAAACGACTATGGAGCTCACTTACCGACTCATTCTCCTTCATGGAGAGGTTTTGGAGTTGATTGAGGAACAAATCCCTCTTGGCAATCCTTGAGTCCCGGGTGCCCTCGTGAAGCTCAATGAGTTTGTTCCACAAGTCCTTTGCACTTGTGAAAGGACCAACCTTGATGAGCTGATCTTTGTTCATGCCACATTGTAGAGTGACAACCGCCTTCGCGTCAGCTTCACTCTTCCGAGTTTGTTCGGCAGTCCACCGCCAAGACTCCAGCTCTTTGCCTTTGTCATCCTTAGGAGGAATGAATCCCTACTTCACTGCGAACCAAGTGTGGATATCCATCTTCAGATAGTATTCCATCTTTGATCTCCAATACTGAAAGTCGGCGCCATCAAAGAATGGAGGTCGGGTGGTGGAGAAGCCTTCTCTCAAAGTCATCTTGTTGATAACTCTTGGATGTTAAGCCGTAAACAGAGCCCCAAGCTCTGATACCACTTGTTGGAAACAAGATGGCTAGAGAGGGGGGGTGAATATAGCCAAACACTTTCACTTGCGATTAACAACTTTCCTGCACTTAACTTATCAGTAGCACAGCAGCGGAAGAAACAAAAGAAACTGGAAGTGCAGTAAACTAAAATCGAAATGAGATCAAACAAAAGCAACTGCCAAGAACGCTAACAAGAGGGTTTATAAGGTTCGGGGATAACTTACCCCTACTCCTTGGCGTGCCCTTAAGGTGGGCGATCCCTTGATCGTCGGCAGATCAAGCCCCGGTTTCACCGGATATAATGCAACCTCCTTCTCGGTGGAGAAACCTCTCCACAGCGTTTCAATCAGGATAAAGTTTAAGCACAAAGAAACTACGAGAAAGATCTTACTCAAACACTTAACCGGGATAAGAACACAGCTAGCTTCCTTGAGCTCCACCCAGTGGCGATCTCACGCAAGAACTCTTCTTCGTGTCTTCCCACTGTCGGACTCCAAGCTACTTGTCCTCTCCTTCAAGCGCTCAAGTAAAAACTGGTTGCTTCGCGATCGCTTGCTCAAGGTGATGACAGCTTCAAGAACGCAGCAAGCAGATTGTGGAGAACTCAAGGAACGGCAAGAACACAAGTTTTAGAACTCTGCTACCCCGAAGCCAATTTCCGCCCTTTTCTTTCTCCACTCAGCATCAGGTGACAGTATCCTCCGTAGCCTCCAGCTACCTTGCTGCCAACGCCAGCTACCACTGAGCCCTCTCTGGTCTTCCTGAGATCCCCTCAGCCAAGCCCAAGTCTCGGCTCCAGTCTATAGCTCGGCCGTTGCAACCTGAAATGGAGAATCGGACAAACCTGCTCCAAGGAAAGCCTCCGTTGACCTCTCCTTGAGTGTTTGAATCCTCCCCTGTCACCTGCAGCTTAATCAGACTGTTAGAGCAGCAAATCATACAGTAAATCAAATATCAGAAGCAAACATCAGCGAATCGGATACGATCAGACGCTCTGACCACGTCTGACAGTGGAATTTGAATTAAAGTGATCGGTCACCGGACCGATCCAGGGCGTGTGGGTCGGTCACCAGACCGATCCACTTCTTCGCTGGGATTCCCAGCTCTCGCAGCTATACACGCTTGATCGGTCACCAGACCGATCAGAGTGAAGCCTGATCGGTCACCAGACCGATCAGAATGAATCCTGATCGGTCACCCAGACCGATCAGGGCAGATGAACAGTGATTTTTTAATCAGATCCAAGATCCCTGATCGGTCACCGGACCGATCCAGGACTTTGATTAGCAAGGAAGCAGCCTGCTCCCTGATCGGTCACCGGTCTGATCAGGAGCCACACAGTAGATTCCCAATCTCACTATGCGCTCCCTGATCGGTCACCAGTCCGATCAGACATAGCTAGATCGGTCACCAGACCGATCCACTATGGAGCAGTGTGCCAATGTCCCTGATCGGTCACCAGACCGATCCAGAGACTCAACCCTAGCCCTCCAAGCTAGGAATTCATCCACCTAAGCTAAGGATTTTTCCATCTAACTCTCCAAGTTGGGAATTTGCACCTAACCCTCCAAGTTAGAACTTTTCACCTAGCCCTCCAAGCTAGGACTTTTCACCTAGCCCTCCAAGCTAGGACTTTTCACCCAACCCTTCCGAGTTAGAACATCATCCAACCTAGCCCTCCAAGCTAGGCACCTGACCCTCCAAGCCAGGACTTTTTCACCTAATTCTCCAGGATGGAAATTTGCACCTAACCCTCTAAGTTAGGACTTTTCACCTAGCCCTCCAAGCTAGGACTTTTCACCCAACCCTTCCGATTTAGGACTTTCCCAACACCTAGCCCTCCAAGCTAGGATTTTTCACACCTAACCCTCCAGGTTAGGATTTTCCAACACCTAGCCCTCCAAACTAGGATTTTTCATACCATGCCTGATCCCCGATCAGGACTTAATCATAATCCATGTCATGCCTGATCCCCGATCAGGACTTAATCATAATCAATGATCATCCACCTAAACTAAAATCAATGTCAACACCAAAATAACAATCAGGGCAAGACTGCCTCAACATGTTGACCTTCAGGTCCAGGACTACGTTCTATATAGAGTTGTAGTCCGCTGCATTCTACCTTTATCCACTAGAGACGTTGCTACCATGCGACCATTTCACACCTTCCTCCTATACGCATTGATCCATCATCTTGATATCGACATTGGACTCCACATGTTCCACACTATTCTACATGCGTCCAGTGTTACCACTCAGGGGAGGGTATGCACCCCCTATTGCCACATCATCACTTCCATTCTTCATCATCACGGTCGCAACATCACCGATGGAGAGATGACCGCGATGACTGACTTCGATGAGATAGGTTTTAGGAACTTTTCCCTACCTGGTGTAGAGGTTTCGGGTACCGGGGTTTTGTCGTGGAGGCGTCAGAGAGCCGGACCCCAGATCGACTCTGATGAGGACGTTGAGGTCGATGTAGCAGATCTGGTAGCCGAGGTTTGAGAGCACATAAACGAGCCCCCACCACTGACACTCTACGAGAGAGTGACACGACTTGAGACACAGGTCCAGAGCCTCCGGGAGGAAGTGGAGGCAAATCATGCTGAAGAAAAGGAGGCAAATCAGGCCCATTACACTGAGTACATGAGTGCCCTCAGAGCCGATAGGGAGACTAGCGACGCACGATATCATGAGATGATGTCGCTATTTCGATCCTGGCAGCCAGGCTCATCGGATTGTCCCGGTCCCTCCTCCTAGTTTAGATTAGCATTGTACGATTGACTGTTTAACTGCCCCTACTTAGTAGGGTTGACTTATATTTGACTTGTATGAATGTGCTGGTTTTCTCTGGTTTACCAGCTGACTTATGGAGTTGACTATTTGCTTTTCTTGATTAACTGATCTTTATTAGGATTATGCTTAGTAGAATAGGTTTACTCTACTTTTGTTTTTTTTAACTGCTTTACTCGATTTGAAAATCAGTTTTTAAAATAATTTTAAAACTGCTTTACTTGATTTTCAAAATCTTTTTACAATTTTAAAAATTAATTTTCCGACTTAGTTTTATTTAAAACTACCCCCTTCAAAACTAGGGCTTTTTTGCAAATGGACTTAGCCTAGGCCCTAACCCTAGAACTGCATGCACCTATAGATCTAGAAGCCAGCATCTCACAAGCACCTTAGGATACTTTTGATTGATAACCTAGAATGGGTTGAGATGCTTAGGTCTTTGCCTTAATTCAAGATGCTTTAAGTCAGTGCATCTGCAGTAATTGGGGCACTAAATACAAATTAAACAGTAATCAGGTTAAGTGTCAAGTCTAGAAAATCTAACTTGAACAGAACACTTAACTTGACTAACCCTAGCGAAAACTACTGTTTATAACAGTTACTAAGTAGCTAATTGGGTTAGATAGGACCCAATAGAGATATATCAAATTGATTTGGTCTAGTCTATATCTTGAATTGGTTCAGTACAGCACATTATTCTTTTACTATATCCTTGTGCAATTTAGTTTTTCTATATTTGCTTTGTTTTTTGATATATGGCAAAGGGGGAGAGAGTGAAAAGGAGGGAAGATTTGAAAATTAAAATTTAAAATTTCAAAATTTTCTTTTCTTCAAAAAGTACTTAATTTAAAGTTGCCTTCAAAACCGTCTTTTTCAAAAATTTCCAAGTACTTGACTTAAAATTGTTTTCAAAAATTTCCAAGTACTTGACTTAAAATTGTTTTCAAAAATTTTCAAGTACTTGACTTAAATTGTTTTCAAAAAATTTCCAAGTACTTGACTTAAAATTGTTTTCAAAAATTTTCAAGTACTTGACTTAAATTGTTTTCAAAAAATTTCCAAGTATTTGACTTAAATTGTTTTCAAAAGGTTCCAAGTACTTGACTCAAAGCATTTTTCAAAATTGTGTCTAAGTACTTGATCTAAGATGTTTGTTTATCTCTAAGTACTGATGTTCAAACTTCTCAAATAAGAAAAGTTTCTAAGTATAAACTTTCTAAAGTACTAAAGAGAGTGAAAGTTTGTCAAATCTCTTTAAAACGTCAGAAGATGTTTAAAAAAAAATTTCTACTAAAGCTATTGACTTAAAAAAAAAATTCTAAAATGTAAAATGTCTAAGAATAAATTTTCCAAGTGCCCAACCAAATTTTTTTTTTTTGGAAAATATTTTCTAAAAACCTTCTATTGAAAAATGTTCTAAGTGTTGAAAAATTAATTTCATCTTTAGACTTAAATTTTTCAAACCCCACGAATCTTTGAAAAACCTAGGGGGAGATTCCTTCCAGGGGGAGAAAACTAAACTAGTATTTTACCTGTTTCGATTAACTTAACTTTTTGAATCGGGTTGTCATAAATTAAAAAGGGGGAGATTGTTGGTGCAGGCAGCACCTAAGTCAAACCTGGGTTTTGATAATGGCAAAGGTTTCAAAAGTTAAGATATTATGTTGATCTAACATGTTCACTAAGTGTACAGGAAAAGAAGCCTTAAGTACACTAGGCACAAAGTCCTGGTCGAGGACTAGGCACGAAGCCCTGGCAAGGAGCTGGGCACCGAAGACCTACTCGGAAGGTGGGCACGAAGTCCTGGTCGAGGACTGGGCACGAAGCCCTGGCAAGGAGCTGGGCACGAAGTCCTGGCAAGGAGCTGGGCACCGAAGACCTGGTCAGGTGCATCGGGCAAAAGTCCAACCGGAGGAGCCGATTGGCAAAAGGTAAACTCTCCTGAGAGGAGTAGGTGAGGACGCGTTCCCCGTCAAGGGAATAGTAGGCGTCGGCTCGACCTAGGGCTCCATTTTGGAAACCCAAAGTCAGAACCAAGACAGCTACGGCTGTAAAATTCACTAACATGCTTGCTTTGTTTGGTACTAACCCTGGATGTAGGAACAAGTTTCTGCAGCTCAGAACGCCTCAAAGGTGAGGGGCAGCAGCTGGGTTGGGCGCCCGGGAGGTCCCGGGTGCCCTAAGTCAAAGCCAAACAAGAGTTAAGCAAGAAAATGCTTCGGAAGTACACTGGGTCGGGCGCCCCGAATGTCTCGGGCGCCCTGGGTCCAAGCCAACGAAGCAGATAAAGTTCAAGTCAGCGAGAAGCCAGCAGACCAAGTCAACCCGGGCAGCCCCTGCTTCCTGGGCGCCCCCGTCAAACCCCGAGCCCGATCTTGGAGGGATAAGGGCTGACCGAGTTGCGGATGAGGGTTTGCGGATTGGGAGACACGTGGAGGGCACCCCCAACGTCCCGGGCGCCCCCAGGTGCACTATATAAGGGGCTCAACCCCCAAGGCTTCTGAGACAACTTTCCAAATGCCTCTACGCTCTTCGACTCAAGTGCTCTGCTCCGGAAATCTCAGATCTCGAGATTCTAAGCGCCGACGACGACCCTCTGCACCCAAGTACGATCCATACCGGGCGTCGATCTCGAAGAGTAACTCTGTTTTCTTTTACTACAATATTACATACAATTCTTTGTAAAACACTTTGCGCATTATAGAATTGCCCGCAGTAAACGGTCAAGGACCGTGGACCATGGAGTAGGAGCCGACCGCGACTCCGAACCAAGTAAATCCTTGTGTTCGCGTTTGGTTGTTTTAATTTCCGCTGCTTATTCTCTTAAAGTTTTATCCGAAAAGTTTTACGATATTCACCCCCCCCTTTATCGTATTCTCTCGATCCAACAGGCTCTTCAAGCGCAAGCATGTAGTTCCAATCCATACCGAACCAAGTCTTTGTCCGCACCCTCCAATAGTCAAAATCCTCACGATCATAGGAAGGTGGAACATTGATGTCATCACCCAACTTTTCTTCAATCGTCATCTCCTCTAGCTTTTTGCTCTCCCGGCGGTTAGTCCGGAGATGAGCGAACCTTCGCTCTGATACCACTTGTTAGGATCTTACTATTTGCTAGAGGAGGGTGAATAGCAATTTTTCGATCTTTCTTCCTACAAATGTTAGTGCGCAATCGGAATAATAAAACTAAAACTAACAAACTAGAATGATACACCGGTTTACGTGGTTCGGAGATGAAACTCCTACTCCACGGCTGTCCGTAAGGTGGACGATCCCGATCCTTCGGTGGATGATTCCCCGGAGCACCTTCGGTTAGCTCTTGTCGCTCCTTGTGGGTGGAGAAACCTCGCCACAAACCTTGGACAATCCCTGAGCAATAGTATGCTACTAACAAGCTCTAACCAAGCTAGTTTCTCCAAGAAGAAAGAGTCATAAACGAGCTCCCTTAAATAGAGCTCGAGGTTGATTTGACCGTTACCAGTCGTCTGGTCCAGCACCAGTCGACTGGTCGAATTTGAATGGCAATTCAAATTCTGGTCACGATCAGTCGACTGGTCTCTCACTAGTCGACTGGTTCACTCCCTAAGTCTAGGGTTACCCTTCCCGAGTACATTTCTCTCATCACTTGACCCCTCACGACTTGGTTGACTCTTCATCTAGCAGCCTCGATCTGTTGCCTTCAAGCCCTCTTCGACTTTGGCTCCCGTCTCTCAGATGCGCACACAAGCCCTCGGCTTGCCTCCTTGCCATCCTTTACGCATGCCTCAAAGTCCGCTTCCCTCGGCTCATCGTCCATGCTTTGTCCATGGTCCCTCGGATGCGCACACAAGACCACGGCTTGCCTCCATGCCACCCTTCATCGTACTCGAAGACGTCCAATCAAGTCTATGTGTATCCTGCAAACCTGCACACTCACATACACATATTAGATAAACACGAAACCCTAACTTAACCATATTGACACACACACATCAAAACGATGATCTCCTCGATCATTCTTGGGCTGATTGCCCCAACAATCATATGCCACCCGACTTGATACCTTTTATCTCCTTATCTCCTAACTCATCTTTTATGGTTGCTGATGGTACTCCGATACCATTAGTAGGTGTTAGTTCTGTTGTTACATCTTGCTTGTCTCTTTCTAATGTCTATCATATTCCTAGTCTTACATTTAATCTAATTTTTATTTGTCAATTGTGTGAGTCTGGATATGTAATCATTTTCTATTAATCTAATTATTATGTGTTGGACTCACAATCTCAGAAGGTGATTGGAATGGGTCGTAGGCAAGGGGCCGACGACTCTATGTCTTGGATCAGCTTCAAGTACCAGGTGTTGTAGCTTCTAGTGTTGATCTATCATATTTTCGATTGAGTCGACATTCTTTTTCTGATTTTTATTTGTGGAATACACGTCTAAGTCATGTGTCAGCTTCCCGTGTATAATTTTTAGCTTCGATCAGAGTATTAGGATTTTTAAAAAGTCATGATATTTCTGATTGTAGTGGTTGTAAACTAATAAAATTTTCTGTATTACCTTTCAATAAAAGTTTATCTTTTTCTCCTAATTCTTTTGATCTTATTCATTCTGATGTGTGGGGGCCTTCTCCTGTTGCTACAAAAGGGGATCAAGATATTATGTTTCATTTATTGATGATTGTACTCGCTATACTTGGATTTATCTTATGAAACATAAATCTGATTATCTTACCATCTTCAATGACTTTAAAGCTCTTGTCAAAACTCAACATTCAGCTGTTATCAAGTGTTTTTATTGTGATTTAGGAGGCGAGTACATTTACAATGGTTTTTCTCATTTACTTGCATCAGAAGGTACTATAAATCAAACCTCGTGTCGAGAAACACCTAAATAGAATAGGATTGTGAAGAGAAAACATAGACATCTTGTTGAGACAGCTCACTCATTCTTATTGTCTACAGATGTTCATAGTGTCTTTTGGGGAGAAGCAATTCTTATTGCTACTCATGTAATTAATAAGATTTCAACTTCTCATAATTTAGATTTGTCTCCCTTTTAAAAAATTTATGGTCATGCTCCTAATTATTCCTCTTTGCATGCCTTTGTTGTACCTATTTTGTTCTATAACTACACATTGAGTATGATAAGTTGTCCTCTAAGTCTGCTCAATTCCCGATTCCTTCGTCCTCTCTTCTCTCATGTCATCGATCTAAGGGGAGCAGCCTACCATTCGGAACCTTAACCTTAATTATAGTTCACGGGGCTAGCCATGGCGGCACATTTGGTCAACAACCTCTACGAGACGACTTTGTAGCCGGACACTGACGGCGACGCATACATTTTCCTCGAGTTCAACACCTAGGACAACTACCTGGAGTTCCAGGAGCTCTCGTAAGTCGTAGCCCTCCCGATCCCCCTCTCAACTACCTAGGACAAACACCCAGGATCCATTGCCTTCCGCATCGACTCCCCTCGACGATCCTTCCTTGTCCTCCAAGGCATTGGGGGCCGCTGGCGACCAGGCGGTTGACACGGCAGTTGATACCCTAGCGGCTCAGTCAAGGCGCTCGACGTCTGCAATGCTTCGAGGATACTGGGAACTAGGCAGTGTTTGACTATCCTCCAAGGCATTGGGGGCCGCTGGCGACCAGGCGGTTGACACGGCAGTTGATACCCTAGCGGCTCAGTCAAGGCGCTCGACGTCTGTAATGCTTCGAGGATACTGGGAACTAGGCAGTGTTTGACTATCTCTTTTTTTAAAATCATTTTTATATTTTCAAATCAAGTGTTATCAAGTTAAACTATTGTGACATAAATTTGTTTAAGTTTGTTCACCAAAATAGTTCAAGATTTCTTCACCAAATTACTTATGTAAGATTGATGAATCGAATTGTACGTGTTTTAAAAAAACTATTATAATATTTTCAGTAATTTACTAACCTCATAGGTAACTTTACGAAATATCCAAATTATGTAGGATAGTTTTAAAATTATAAATCGCGTATCTATTCTCATTTTACTCTTGATCAATCGACCAGTGAAAAACATCAGTTGACTCGATTTGCCACTGCCTTTTTTTTTATGAATTACGTAAATCAGTCTACTGATTTTAAAAATTAGATGACAAATTTATTTTTTTAATTAAAAATGATTTTAGATAAAATCGGTTAATAGATCAAACGACGTCAAAATAATATGAAATTAGTTCCTATGTATATAGTTAGTTCTCCTAATTATATCTACGCCCTTAAACATTAATTTGACCCAATATATTAAGAGCAATAATCTTTTGAATGTGAATGTATTCGAAAAATTCAATTCGTGTTCAAACGACCTCAGTTAAACACCAATTCAGTTGATGGACCAAACGAATTGGTCGATAGACCAAACGATCTCGGATTGAGATGAAACTAGTTCCTATATATTCGTCTAATTCTTCTGATTATATCCAAACCCTCAACCATCAATTTGACTCAATATATTGAGAGTAGTGATTTTTTAAACACGAATTCAATTGTTCAAAAAATTCAATTAGTGTTCAAAAAATCACTACTCTCAATATATTAGGTCAAATTGATGTTTGATGGCAAGAATATAATCAGGAGAATTAGATGAATATATAGGAGATAGTTTCATCTCAATTCGAGATTATTTATGTAGGACCGTTGCATGTGAGAGGGGGTGAATCTTGTGACTTTTAACATAACCGACGCTGTTTCGAAAATTATAAAATGTGAGTCAATGCGGCAAAAAAATAAAGCGAAAGATACAAGTAAAAAGACACAATTGTTTTTACTTTCTTTGGAGCCTTCGGTGACTCCTACTGCAAGGCCCAGGCCCCTTGGACCTTTCTGACGGACAATCCATTAATCTTCTTTACAGGTAAACTCCCGATAGAGTAGTCGAATATAAGTGAGTAGGAAGTGTAACAACCCTACATTTCCTACTTGCTATGGGTTAAGTACAAGTAAATAAATTCGTTACCAACACTCAAGTAGGATCTAGATTAGTTTGTGTGTTGGCATCGGTCTTTCAGCAGCGGTCGGAAGTAGTCGATCGAAGAAGTGCCACAACAGGAAGATATGGAAGCAGCTGGATGAACGCGAAAGCTTGAATGTCGTAGTGAAAGATGATCCTTTGAAGTTTCGGCAACATTGCCTTTATAAAGGGCATCTGAGGAGCCTCAATTCCCAACTGAGGCATCTTAGATCGAATGAAACATATCCTCGATCCAAAACCACTACTTTTCGTTGCTTATCCTCTGGAAGGTGTTGGGACCTTGTCGTTTGCTAGAGGGGGGTGAATAGCTACTTCTTGATTTTCTTCCTACACGTTGTTAGTGCGCAAGCGGAAATACAATTAAACTAAAACTAATAACTAAGAAGACAAACTAATTTACGTGGTTCAGAGATGAAGCTCCTACTCCACGGTTGTCCGTAAGGTGGACGATCCCGATCCGTCGGTGGATGACTCCCCGAAAGACCTCTGACTAGCTCGTGTAGCTCCTTGTGGGTGGAGAAACCTCGCCACAACCCGCAACACCTTTCTGAGCTCTTAGACTACTAATTGGCCCTTAACCAAAGCCAATTTCGTCAAAAACTCTCAGCCAAAACTGAGCTTTCTTAAATAAGGCTCTTGGCTGATAAGACCGTTACCAGTCGACTAGTCCCACTTAGATTCGACCGTTACAGCCTAACGTTCGAATTTTAAGTGACATCAGTCGACTAATCCATGGGCAGTCGACTGATATTTCTGTGGACTTCATCAGTCGACTGCCCTGGCACCAGTCGACTGGTCCACTTCCAAACCTAAGGTTTTCCTTCCCCGAGTGATAGATCGACAGGCGTGCTAGAGGGGGGTGAATAGCGATTTTCGAACCCCTTTCTTCCTGCACGGTTAGTTTGCGCAGCGAAAATAATAATAAACACAACTAACAATGAAGAACAAACGCTAACAACCTGATTTACTTGTTATCCACCCCGGACAGGTAACTAATCCAAGAATCCGTTGGTGGATCAATCCCCGGATAACCTCCGGCTAGCCCTCGTCGCTCCTTGTGGGTGGAGAAACCTCGCCACAAACTCAAACGAAGCACTGAGCACAAAGACTACTATCTTGCCTTTAACCAAGACAAGATTCGTCAAGGATCTCAGCCACCACGACGTCCTCTTTAAATAGGAGTCGGGTTGAAACCCTCGCCACCAGTCGACTGCTCCCAGGGCAGTCGACTGGTGCCACTGAAATTCGACCGTTGCCCCCCAACGTTCGAATTCTCAGCCAACTCATCAGCCACCTACCACTCGACTGCTCCCAGAGCAGTCGACTGGTCCCAAGCTGAAACCCTTCTGTGAGTTCCATCAGTCGACTGCCCCCAGGGCAGTCGACTGGTCTACTCACCCACCTAAGGTTACCTTTCCCGAGTACATTCCACTCCTCACTCGAACCCTACGATTTCCCGAGTACACTCACACAGCACTCGTACCCTCACGACTCGACTAACTCCTCATCCGCAGCCTCGACTGTTGTCTTCGCGCCCTCTTCATCTTCGGCTCCCGTCCCTCGGATGCACGCAAGCCTCCAGCTTGCCTCCATGTCATCCTTCACGTATGCCTCGAAGTCCGCGCCCATCAGCTCATCGTCCCTGCTCTCCAAGGTCCCTCGGGTGCACACAAGCCTCCAACTTGTCTCCATGCCACCCTTCACCGTACCAAGGTCGTCCAGTCAAGTCCATATGTGTAACCTGTACAATCTGCACACTCAACATACAGATATAAGAACACAAGGGTAAACCTAACTTAAACCCTTTGCCCAAACATCAAAACACTTGGTCACTCCAGACCACAGATTGCCTCAACACCGAGTACATTTCTCTCAGCACTCAATCCCTAGGATTTTCCGAGTATAATTCCCTCAGCACTCGACCCCTCACGACTCAATTGACACTTCATTCAGCACCCTTAACCTATTGCCTTCAAGCCCTCTTCGACTTTGGCTCTCGTCCCTCGGATGCATGCAAGCCCACAGCTTGTCTCCCATGCCACCCTTCACGTATGCATCGAAGTCCGCTTCTCTCAGCTCTGTTGGTAATTGGATGGCTAGAGAGGGGGTGAATATAGTCAATCACTTTCACTTAGACACGAATCAAGTTTCTGCACTTAACTTTGTTAGTAGCACAGCGGAAGTATGAAAACAGGGAATGCAGAAAATGAAAGGAAACAACTACAACTACCAAGATCGCTAACAAGGAGGATTTATAAGGTTCGGGGATAACTTGCCCCTACTGCTTGGCGTGCCCTTAAGGTGGGCTATCCTTGATCGTCGGCAGATCAAGCCCCGGTTATCACCGGATAGAAGACAACCTCCTTCTCGATGGAGAAACCTCTCCACAGCGTTTCTATCACAGATAAATGTTTAAGCTTAGTGAAACAACAAGAAAGATCTTACTCAAGCACCCAGCAAAGACAAGAACGCAGCAAGCTTTCCTGAGCTCCACCCAGCGGCGATCTCACGCAAGAAACCCTTCCTCGTGTCTTCCCGCTGTCGGACTCCAAGCTCCTTGTTCCTTCCTCCAAGCACTCACGTAAGAGTTGGTTGCTTCTCAGATCTCAATGGCTTGCTCAAAGAATCAACAGCACACGCACACAGCAAGTCAAGTGTGGAGAACACAAAAATCGCAGCAAGAACTTCAGCAAGCTTGAACTCTAGAACTCTAGAACACATGAACTCTCGAACTCTGCTTCAACCGAAGTCTTCTCTTCTCTTTTGTTTCTCCACCAAGCATCAGATGACACCATCCCTGCAGCTCCCAGCTGCTCATCTGCCAATGCCAGCTACCACTGAGCTATCCCTGGACTCCCTGAGCTTCCCTCAGCCAAGCTCCAGTCTCAGCTCCAGTCTGCAGCTCAGTCGTTGCAACCTGAGATGGAAAAACGGACAAACCTGCTCCAAGGAAAGCCTCCATTGACTTCTCCTTGAGTATTTGAATCCTCCCCTGTCACCTGCAACTTAATAAGAGTGTTAGAGCAGCATATCAAACAGCATATCATGTATCAGACGTTAAGCGCAGAGAATCGGATACGTTCAGACGCGATCAGAGCGTCTGACAGTGCAATTTGAATTAAAGTGATCGGTCACCCGACCGATCAGAGAGCTGTTGGATCGTGAAAAGCCGATAGAGGGGGGGGGTGAATATCGGAAATCGCTCTTTTTCGGAAAACTAAGAGTAAGTGCACAGCGGAAATAAAAATACGAGACACAGCACAAAGACACAGTGATTTTTACTTGGTTCGGAGCCTGTGTCGACTCCTACTCCAAGGCCCACGGTCGTTGACCATTTACTTTGGGCAATTCTATATTCGCGCAAATAGGTTACAATGATTTCAATTACAAAGAGAGTGCAATAAAATAATAATAAAATATTAAGCTCTTCGTTACCGACGTGCGGAGTGTGTCGATTCTTTTCGGGGCAACGGGACGTCGTCGGCTCGAGGTGAGGTGTTTCTGGAGCAAGGCACGAGCGTAGAAGAGCGTGGAAGCTTTGGAATCAAGTTGATATGAAGCTTGGGGTCGAGGGGTGCTATTTATAGCACCTAGGGCGCCCTGGACGTCGGGGGCGCCCTGCCACGTGTCAGCCGATCCACACTTCGCTCGGTCAACTTTTATCCCGCTCGAACAGGGATTAAGTTTGACCTCTGGGGCGCCCTGGTCGCTGAGGGCGCCTTGGTTGACGTGGTCTTCTCGGCTGGATAGGGCTGGAGCTTCGCAGTCTTGGGCTGGAGGCGCCCTGGCTGCTGAGGGCGCCTTCGCTCACGAGGGCGCCTTCGCTGCTGAGGCGCCTCGCCCAGTAAGCAGCTGGAGCCCTTTTTGCTTCGCTTGGTTTTGGTTTACCTTGAGGGCGCCCTGGACACTCAGGGTGCCTTACTCAGCTGCTGCCTCACTCCTTTGAGGCTCTCTGAGTTGCAGACACACGTTCCTTCGGTCCTGCATCCAGGGTTAGTCCAAAACACAATAAAATAGTTAATTATTATTTTATACAGCTTTAGCTGTCTTGGTTCTGACTTTGGTCTCCGAAATGGAGACCTAGGTCGAACCGACGCCTACTGTTCCCTCGACAGGGAACGCGTCCTCACCTACTCCTCTCGGGAGAATTTACCTGTTGCCAACCGCTCCTTTGGTTGGACTTTTGCCTGACGGTCCTTTGTCAGGGCTTGGATGCCGAGCTACCCTTCGCCCGGTGCCTAGCAGTCCTTTGCTAGGTCTTCTGTCCCAGACTGTCCTTCGCCTGGTGCCTAGCAGTCCTTCGCTAGGGCTTTTAACTCTGGCATTCCTTCGCCAGTGCCTAGCGTCCTTTGCTAGGGCTTTTCTCTGGCATTCCTTCACCAGTGCTAGGTCCTTTGCTAGGGCTTTCACTGCACACTTGATTAACTTGTTAGAAAACAAGAAGGACTTAACTATTGATCTATGTTGCCATTATCAAAACACAGGTTTGACTTAGGTGCATTCTGCACCAACAATCTCCCCCTTTTTGATTTATGGCAACCCTAGTTCAAAAAGTTAAGTTTAAGCAAGACATGAAAAAGTTTTAACTTTTGTTCCCTCCCCCTGGAAGGAATCTCCCCCTATGTTTTTCAAAAATTTGTGGGGTTTTAAACACTTTACTTGTACTTAAGTTTTAGGTAACTTAACAATACATAGTAGAGTTTTTAAAGCATAATTTGAGTTTAAAGTCTTAAGTTTTACAGTACTCAAAATGTTAGCTTAAATACTCTGTAGTATATAACAAGCTTAAGTACTTAGTAGGTTTTGAAACACTTTAGTACTTAACAAATTTGAAAAACTTTAGCTTTAGAGTAAAAATAATTTTGACAAGCTTAAGTAGAAACCTTTTGAAAGGCTAGAGTACTTTGCAAAATTTGAAGGCTTGAAAAAAATTGAAGCTAGAGTACTTTGCAAAATTTTGAAAGCTTTAAGTAAAGAATTTTGAAGCTAGAGTACTTAGCAAAATTTTGAAAGCTTGAAAAAAATTTTGAAGCTAGAGTACTTTGCAAAATTTTGAAAGCTTTAAGTAAAGAATTTTGAAGCTAGAGTACTTAGCAAAATTTTGAAAGCTTAAGTAGAAGTTTCGAAAAGCTTAAGTATTTTTGAAAGCTTAAGTAGAAGTTTCGAAAAGCTTAAGTATTTTTGAAAAGCTTAAGTAGAAGTTTTGAAAGCTTAAGTATCTTTCAGAAAGTTAAACTTTTGAATACTTTTTGAATAAAGGATAGAGTTAAGAAAATTTTGAAAAGAAAATTTTACTCTCTCCTTTCCTATCTCTCCCCCTTTGCCATATATCAAAACAATTAAATACAGCATAAATAAGGAAATAAGTAAAATTTTTGCTGTACTGAATCAATCCATACTTAAATTTATACTAAATCAATCAATTCTCTCTGTAGGGGTCTGTCTAACCCAATTAGCTACTTACTAACTGTTATAAACAGTAGTTTTTGTTAGGGTTAGTCAAGTTAAGTGTTTTTGTTCAAGTTAGATTTTCTAAACTTGACACTTAACTTGATTGCTGTATAAGTTGTATTTAGTGCCCCAATTACTGCAGATGCACTGACTTAAAGCATCTTGATTTGAGGCAAAGACCTAAGCATCTCAACCCTTTCTAGGTTATCAATCATAAGTACCCTAAGGTGCTTGTGAGATGCTGGCTTCTAAGTCTATAGGTGCATGCAGTTCTAGGGTTAAAGCCTAGGCTAAGTCCATTTTTGAAAAATCCCTAGTTTTGAAGGAGGTAGTTTTAAAATAAATATAAAACTAAGTCAAAAAGATTTTAAAATTGATTTTTGAAAAAAAAGCTAAGTTGAAAATGAAAACTGATTTTGAAATTTAAATAAAACAGTTTTTCAAAATTCTAATTTTAGAAAACTTATTTTTGAAATCAAGTAGAGTAAAAACAATTGAGTTAACCTATTCTACTGAACACAATCCTAACTGCCTTCTTAGTGAACTGAACTCAGATTCAGGTAAGGGTTTTGTGAATATATCAACTAGGTTGGATTTAGAGTCAATATGCTTAAGTGCTATTTCACCCCTGGCTACATGGTCTCTTACAAAATGATGTTTGACTTCTATATGTTTGGTTCTGGAGTGTTGAATTGGGTTCTTAGTTAAATTAATTGAACTTATATTGTCAATAAATACTTGAGTTTGGGTGTAGTTGAGCTGACCCTATTTTGGATATAACATGCTGTACTAATTGCTTCTGCCCAAAATTGGTTTGCAAGATTAAATTCGTTGAGCATAGCCCTAGCAGCTTCTTGTAA